>CM028362.1:25781050-26123550 GCA_016624345.1 Platycodon grandiflorus
CCCAAATTACCTACGTCCCAACCCATAAACTACTTCTTAACTACATCTTTAATTGGGTTTGTCATGCACTACTATATATATATATATATATATATATATATATATATATACTACTACCTCTACGTACCACATACATATACATAGGAGTATATATATTTTCTTTTACTACTACTCCCTCCGTCCCAAATTATTGTCTTGCATTCAGCGCAGCATTGCGAATTAAAAAAAACTATTGACTTAATTATTTATACTCCCTCCGTTACCCAAAAGTCTACGTTTGACAAGTTTAATAATTAAGAGATATATTAATGTCATTGGAGTTGATTATAATTACAAAAATACTTAAGCACAATCAAAATGCTTACAACATAAGTGGATGGTAAATGTGAAAGGTTATGAAAATTGTAAGCACAAATTTTGAAAGTGGACTCTTTAAGTGAAACGTCCCAAAATAGTATAGTGGACTCTTTATGCGGAACGGAGGAAGTATTAGTTTAGTGTGTTGTTTCCTTTAATACACAAGTGTATATATGACTCATAATTTAAGTAAAAAGAAAAAATAAGAATAAAATAATATTTTAAATAAAAAAATTTCAAACAAAACAATTATTTAGGAACTTGAAAGTATACTTTCATAAATATTGTTAGGTCTTAGTATTTGGAAGGAACAAAGAAGAGACTTGATGATTTTACATCATCCAAATTGTAAATTAATTAATAAACTACTGTATGAATCAGTCATCCATATTTATAGATAGTATTTGTTACTCGGAAACATTTGTGCACCACATATTGTAGGGCCCACGCACTGCGCGCCTAGATATATAACGTACATTCAAAGAGTTAATAATGTTTCAAACGTCCAACAATACAGTAATAAATATATTATTATATATCTTTAAAATTTTCATAATTACAAAGAATATTTAAATATACTCAAAATATTTTTATATAACATATTCTGGAGTACTGTGGAAAGATTGTACGTAGTAGAATCAATCATAAACTTAATAATATTGTCAAAAATGGTGTAGCTAGCTAGCTAGGCACCTTAATTTCCTTTCAGTAAAACTAATTAAACTTGGCCATGCATAGTGAAAATACTATATACTCCCTCCGTCCCTAAATTATTATGCAGGTTGATGCGGATTAAGAAAACTCAATTGACTTAATTATTAATATTGGAATAGTATTGAAAAAGTGTTTTTTATTTAATCCTGTGTATGTGGCGTAATTAAAGTAGGATGAAAAGTAAGGGTAAAATAGTAAAAGTGATGTTCAAAAAGGAAAGTTCCAAACAGACAATTATTTTGGGACGGACGAAAAAAAAAGGAAACAATAATTTAGGAGAGGGAGTATATTATATATGTCCAAGACAAGAACAAGATTAAGCAAGCAACAGGATAGGCCGATAGTTGACATAGAAGCAAGCAAGCCGATCCCCAGCTCAAACATAAATACATTTCACAACCTTCCCTTGCGAAAACACACGTAAGGAGTGGCTGGCGATAACACGCTAGCTGCTGGTACATATATACGAAACAACACCCTGAGACTGACATTAAGGTAAGGGTGTATTTTATTTGGCATGAAAACTTCAAGGTTGGATTTTAGATTTTAAATTTAAGTTACTATGTAATAATCGAAAAAAAAAAAATCAAAACCCGAAAACCAGAAGTCCCTAAATCTACAGACCCTTAAACTGTAGAGCATAATCAGTGTTACCCCGGTTTAAGAAGAAGCCACCGAAATTTTCACTCCTAAATATATATATAATAATAAAAAAAAAAAATCATCAAAATGGTATCTGCATATACATGTAATAGAAAGTGTTAAAAAGCAGCTTTCCCTGCAATATCTTTATGCTGCTAACTTCAATCTCTACCTCTATACCTACTGGTTCTTAAAATATAACAAGAAGGGCTAGGTGGTGAGAGAGAGAGAGAGAGTGTCTTCTTACAAAATTACAAATCTAAACATAATATATCATGCCAACTTCAATGAGGCTGATCTGAGGAATGTTAAGCACCACTGCGGGCCCCTACAGTTTTTACGCAGAAATGAGTAGCCAATATCAATGACAAGTTTTTTCAAAAAGATGAAGATCTTCTAGCCTTCACGTACGAGTGCCCCATTATATATGCTACCCCTGCTTCCTTTGCCTGTACCAGGTGCAAAAGCTCCTCCCTAACCGCAGGATCCATCCCAGGAGTTGGCGCCAGCTGAAACCTCACTTGCCGCCTCCTCAATTGTGGGTTCTCATCATCGTACGCAGACCTTAAACCCTGCAGTGTTAAAGATTTGCTACTCTGGATGGAGTTACTTCCAGTAGAGTCCAGTTGCTCAGACACGATTAAGGTAGAGCTGGATTCAACCGCTCTGGTGCTTATAACTGCCATCCTCCCATCAAATGATGAATTCTCCGAGCTTGAGAACTGTGGTTCTACTGCTTCCATTTGAATGAACTCCGCAATACTTTGGATGAGTTGATTTTCAAAGTTACCATCATCTCTCTGGATGTCCTTGTAGCCATACCTCACAATGCACCGATACATGCGGTAAGGTCTTGGGCAGATACGGCCAATGAGAAAACGCTCCTCTGGTGAGACAAAGGGCACTGGAACAGATTTTACGCAAACAAACACCAAAACATTGTGAAAAGCAGGTAGATTTGTCACAAAGTGGGAGAAGATCGCAGGGACTCCAGTTGCCAATTCTGAGTATATGAGGCCTATTCCAGGCACACGGACGATACCCAGGCTGGGACCCAGGCCAAGAAGCCATTTTAATGACACTTTACTGTGCAGATCAAAGTTGTACTTCTTGCGGGTTCCATAATGCCATACAAACATAAGGAACATAAAGACTGATGCTAGCAAGAGTGAAACCCATCCTCCCTGAGGAACTTTCATTAATGCTGCTGACAGGTAGACACCCTCTATGAACCAAAAAAAGAGGAGGAATGCTGCGGCAAATAGATAATTTCTCTGCCAGGCAAAGGTTATGACAAGTGCCATGAGAAAAGTTGTGATGAACATTACTGTCATGCAAGCAAGGCCTGCAACCAACAGCGAAAAATGAGTTCCAGATCAAATGATCTCTTTTTTTCGACTCCAAAGAAAAGAAAAACCATGAGGATGCTCCACAATAGCAACCATAATTCCGGAAAAGAGTACTGAACCCAACAGGAATGGAAGTTGTGCAGAAACTGATTGAGCAAATGGAGAATATAAATTTGCTCCTAGCCTTGTGTAAAAGAAAAAGGCAGATGTGAGAACATGGAGATTGTATAAAAGGATTTCTTTTGCTTGTGTAGTTCAGAGGAAAAGCAAAGGCATATCTCAAATCATGTAAACATTTGTAAGAAAATGCTTGCAGTTGGAAACACGTTGGTTTAGTCAATGTCTTGGGCCTGGCAGAGCAGTGGGGTAGTTTATGTGCAGACACACACACATATGTATGTATGTATGGGTCCACTAACACTATGAAGGATCCATAGTGTTATGGAACTTACCCTAGTCGCATTAGAACTCACAAAATTTGAATACTAAGTAGACTTATTTCTAATACAGGATCCATAACAAGTGCACATATATGTCCTTTTTCTCCACCCATCAATGTCCAAAGCAAGATTTTTTAATCTTTTATTATTATTTTTTTAACGTATCATAAATTGGGGGAGGGGAGAGGTGGGGGTAAGATCTTCTCAAATTTAGGTAACTCACCATATGCATTCCCAATTGGAGTTGTGTCGTGGAATCCAATAGCTATAGCAAGAGTAAGAATCATGAGTATCCAGTTTATTTCTGGTACGTAGATTTGACCAAACATATGTTTCGAGGTGTGGACTATCTTGACCCTTGGGAAGCAACCAAGGGCATGGCATTGCTTGACAATGGAGAAGGTAGCTGTAATGATAGCTTGACTCCCGACAATGGTTGCCAGGGTGGCAATGACAAAGACAGGCCAATAAACACTTTCTGCAGATAAGCATAGAACTCATTCCAGATTAGATCAATGAAGAATGCTGGGTGCCATTTACATCTATGGGGAAATGAACTAACCAGGTAAAGATTCATAGAAACTGTTTGGGATGGAATGAATATTTTTAGACAAAAAAGCAGCCTGGCCCATATACTGTACTACCAAACAAGGGTATACAACACATGCGGCGAGCTGCACAGACAAAAATGCTCAGATCACTACCACCAGGATATTGGCAAAATGAATCGTCTATGGTCAAACATGATAAGATGAAATCACATAAGCAATATATAGTTATAAGCCACAGCAACTAGTTCAGGAATCGAAGCGGCAATGGTGCTTTGATAAGATATACCTCAATTTCCTATTGGGTTGGGAAGTTTTCTACTAGGAAAGTTTCTATCCAAGTGGAAGTGGCTCGAATTCTAATTTGTTCAGGCATATGGTTCCCAAGTAGGATTAGGATAGCCAATCCTATTGAAGCCAAGAGTATTTACCATATATAAAATGCAAGTGGTATGACCCTCCAATCAGTGTCCAACAGTCCTAGACTACGTTACAGATCCTTGTATACAACTTTAAAAGAGTGCCTTGACTGATATTCTTAGTGTCGCATTTTGAGGCATAATAGAGCATTTCGTGTATTCTTGAATCTTGACGGTGTTTCTTGCTTGTAATCTCTACATTTTTCACGTCCGTAGCTTAAGAATTTTCTTGGGTGAATCACATAAAACCTTTTATTCCCTTAAGCTTGTGTATTGTTTATTCCATTAAAACTATCCTTCATACCGTTGCTTCTCTAATCTGCCAAAAGGTAAATTTTCCTACCAGAGGCACACGTTTAGAAGATTGCAAGCAAGGACTTATTGATCTGAGAACATCCTTGATATCGCAACATGCTTGAACCAAAATTTATTTGTAGAAAATGAAGCAGCAATTTTCCGCCTTGCATAAATGAAATACCAGTCAAATTCCATCACTTGACAAGTAAGAGGAGGCCTATATTAATGATTTGGGTCTTTTAAATGCATCATCATTGCAGCAATGGTGATGGTTAATTTTGTATACTGAGTATAGATTATCCAGTGTTCTTATGTAAATCAGGGGTATGCCCCTATTAGATACCTGGTTCTGTTATTTCTATACAATGTTTGATTTACCCACAACAATAAATAATTAATTAATCCTAGCAAGCATAAATCAAATTTACCTGTATGGAGAAGGCACTAAAGTGGCCAAGATCGGCAAACATAGTTTCAGTACCTGTGCAAGAACTTCTGAACAATTAGTATGGCGTGTTCAGATATGTTTGATTACCTTGAAATTATAATATAACTAAATGAATTATCACTAACCCTGCTGACTGAACCTGCAAACGAGGCAGTGGTTTCAACCATAGAAAAACCAGTTCTTTTTCCAAAACCAAAATACAAACACATAATCAACTTTCATCTTTTAGCAGAGAATCCACATACCTGTTATAGAGAAGGACTCCCCAAGTGAAATCCAGCCATCTTTACCAGTCTCACTAAAGAACTTGATGATATAATGTGGAGAAAATGCAAACACAATCTCTGGATTCCAATGTATGGTGTTGTATATGCCAATAGTGAAAATTGAAATCAACCATATAACAATAATTGGTGCAAAGAGAAAAGCTACCCTGTGAGTGCCACAGTGCTGCAATGCAAACAGCCCAACCAATATGAAACATGCAAACAACAGCTCTTGACCTATAAATGAATAAGATCAGTATAACAAAAAGGAAGAAATAAATACCAAGGAACTCTAATTCAATTCCAACAACTTTTGGTGCATTCTAAAATAAGTCAATGAGCCAAAGGAGAGGAGAATTAAACCCTCAGTGCTAGTTACCATGAGTCAACTTTAGGTTGGCAGCTTGAAGCCCTGATACTGATGATAAAACTGCAATAAAGAAATACAGAAATAAAAAGAGGGGAAAAAAGGAAAAGGAGAAAGAAGAAGAAGAAGTGAATACATTCAAGAATCAACATCTATGACTCACAAGAGATAACATGTTACATACTATAAGCACTACAACATAAGGTACATGATGATATTGCCAATTTGACCAACATTCTTGCCCCCTAAATCAAAAGCAAATTGCAGATCTACTGATTTAGGATTTTGATGGTGTGGAGGCGAGCTGGTGCTGCAACTGCATATTTCCTTCACAGTAATTGCTTGTGTTGAAGAAGCTATGTTATACTACCTCCGTCCCAAAATAATTGTCGTTTTAGCAAAATTTTGTTGTCCCAAAATAATTGTCGCTATAGGATTTCAAGAACCCCCTTTGCCCATATTCTACCAAAACTACCCTTATGTGCTACCCTCATTAAAGAGGGTTGTTAAAGGAAAAAAAAAAATACTCATGCAACTTATCTACAATAAATTAACTTAAATAAGGGTACATAGCTTCCTTAATCTGTGTGCAAATTGCTAAAACGACAATTATTTTGGGACGGAAGTAGTATATACTATAAGCACTATAACATAAGGTACATGATGATATTGCCAATTTGACCAATATTCTTGCCACCCTAAATCAAAAGCAAATTGCAGATATGCTGATTTGGGATTTTGATGGTGTGGAGGCGAGCTGGTGCTGCAACTGCATATTTCCTTCATAGTAAATGCTTGTGTTGAAGAAGTTATGTTCTAGAGCTTTCACTGTATAATATTTCAAACATATATATAATCTCTATGTTTAATTTCTAGGACATTGTTTATTCAGGAGTTTGAACAAGATATTGGTATTTCAATGGTGTTTGAAGAGTTCGACTGAATGACCAGGTGGCTAGATGGTGATGGCAATGGTGGACTTGATCTCGGTGGAATTTTCCAATTTAAAATAGAAAATACTGAAAATAAGGATAGGGATGGTTAATGATGGAGGTGCATTCAAACTTATGGTGGCCATGGTCGGGTATGTTGTCCATGGTGGTGGTGAGTGGTGACTGGGCAGTTAGTAGCTGAAATGGTAAGCAGGGAAGGTGGATCTGTTGTCCAGAGCATGAGATTAAAGTGATACTGGAAAGGGGATGACAGAGGAGAGAGAAAGAGAAAATTGTAATTTTCCCTCAATAATGAGAAAACATATTAATATTGGATCTCTATGCAATTACCACTACTGGCCAATTAAAAGTTGCTGAACAAACTTTCCTAAATAAAAATTGGGCTCACATAGGCCATGTCAGCAAGTCCATCAGCTAATTAGACAGATAATTTTTAAATAATTGCTAGTTGAAAGTGTAAAGAACTTTTAATTATTTGCCAAATAATGAAAAGTACATTGGTCAAATTGAAAAAAGATAGCAAGCATGTTGTTTAACTGGTAATTTTCCTGACAGCAAACTACGGGAAGACTAAGTACCACCAAAATCAACAAGGAAATGCTATATAGCAGAATATATTGGAGAAAATAGTTTTAGATTCATAAAAAGTTGCCAGTTGCTTCTCAGTGAACATTATCTAAGGTAACTCCTTGCAGCCTAGTCATCAATCTCTTTTGGTTCAACAAACTATGTTGGAGGGTAAGACTGGTTTCCTTATGAATCTGAGTGTCCCTACACGTGTCCCAAATAGGGGAGTGTTGCTTCATATCTATTCACCAATTCAAGGCCTCCCTCACTCAAGGTAGGGGGATGAGCTAAAACACGAGCTCTTCAGGAAGGAAGCTTGAGCTATCAACCACCCCGCTATTTGCTTCGGTGGTACCGTGTACTTGAAACTTCTAGTGTTAGAACTGAAGAACTCCAAATTTACATGATACAGTTGAGGGCACTACTATAATAACAATTGCAACCCGTGCCACGTTATAATCAACCTCGACCAGCAATTCGATAAATGAGCGGGAAAACGTGACTAGACTCCCAGAATTAACCACCAAACTGCATTTAACAAATCAAAAAACCATTGAACTCAATTTGATTTTAGTTTAACCATCAAACTCATAAAAGTCGTACCACTTAAACCATCTCTATTGCCCAACCCCGTTTGAAACGCTAACAAGAAATGTCCCTGTTGTTTTTCTCTTAAATAAGAACTGACACACTTCTTCCTACATTTTAGCATCCAAATAAGGTCTTTATACACTAAGTTGGAAATCCAACGTCTACAACATTGGGATAAATTGAGGAATAGGGTTCCTTAGCAAGATAAGGAGGATAAAGTTCAACTCTACCACGGAATCAAAACAATCCAAGATAAGCAAAAAAAGAAAGCTTCTATCATTGGTTTTGAGTTGGATTAAACCATGTTTTATAGGAGTAGGAGAAAATATTCCATTGTCCTGGAGCACCACGTGGCATGCTTACATGGTACGTGATGCACCAGGACCAATAGCGGCACACTATTGTGCCAAAGTGATACAAAGTGAGCCTCACTTTTCAAAGTACTTTGGAACTATCATGTATCGCTATTGGTCGTGGTGCACCACGTAGACCCACGTGATGCACCGGGACCATTGAATATTTCCCATAGGAGTAGTACATTTGAAGAAAGACAGAGTACCATTGTGTGAGAACAACGAACAAGGACTGTTACACAAAAGAATGACAAGTCCCAAACGTTTGAATACATCGAAATCAAATTGTATTTCGCTCAATCTGGACTCTAAAGAATTAAATGAAGAGTCGCCACCCAATTTTTATGGAGAAATCAGAGAAAAAAAAAAAGAAGAAATTCTTGTTCTAGGAGCTAAGTTATGAAGTGGGAAGGTGTTAGACACCCACTTTTCCCTAATCGGTACCTAATGTTGCTTTTTCATCTACTAAGTCTCATGGTCAGTCTTAGTTGCATGGGTTGACAAAGCATGGCAGACTTAGGGGCACATGTCAAGAAATCACATTAGACATGTATTATCCAAATATGGATCTAGCTCGCTCAAGGGATCAAGAGTGGTGGGTGATCAAGGAGATTAGATCCTGATGCTTTCTTCTTCCTCTTCTTGATTTTCTTCACTCAATTCTTCTTAATTTGAGAACTTAGGGTGATTTGATGGTTTAAATTGATGTATATTCTGTAGGATTTGGTGAATTGTAGAAAAAAATGGATGAAGGTAAGTGTGTAGTGTATTTTCTGGAAAAGAAAGGCTTAGAGAAGGAGAGAGAACATCAGGGAAGCGTGAAGAGGAACGGTGTGCTAGTGTACTGCATGTAGGTAAGGGAGGATTTTATAGGTGAGTGCCTGAGTGGTAGGGTTCAGGGATTAGGTCGGGCCTGGAAAGTGGTCAAAAGTAAAAAAATAATAATAATAAAACAAAGGAGCAAAGTATTTCGGAAAGAGTACCAGCTGGCCAGTATGGGTCGCAGCGGCACAGAGTGGGCCTCTCTCTTATTAGTTTTCACAATGAGCTGTGGCAGCTCAGAATCAGCCGTCGCAACACAGTCACTCGCAGTGGCTGACCTTCATTAATCTGACTGTTTTGCCCTCCTTTGCATCTTCGGTCTCTCATTTTGGCCCTCGATTGAGGTGTTTGAGAGTATAAGTCTCTAAGGCCTCTAAGTGAGTTTAATTAAGTTTAAACAACCCCTAACATGCCTATCAACCACACATACATCAAGTTATTCATGCAAATGTAATATGAAGATGAGAGAATCAAGCTAAACACAAGACAGAAAAGAGAGGATCCGAGAATGGGTGTCTACACGTTACAAGCTTACATAATTTAAATCCAGTAGCAACGTAATGTCTCCAATTCCTCTCGTTGGTTTTTAGGTTCTTCCATCTATCTCTCTGTATCTGTTTTTCACTCTTTCCCTCCCTCCTTCATGGCAGAATGGAAAAAACTCAAAGCAGTGAAAGAGAAAAGACGGTGAAGGTGTTCACATATGAACTTCGGCAGAATAGTTTATTGATGAAGGGAGATAGAGATAGGGAAAATCAGTGTTGGTTTCAAATGTTGCGGATCCCTTCAAGAACCAAGGTATTCCTGTAAATCCAAAAAGATTAAAAGAAGAAATTTAGTCAAATCAAGAGAAGAATATACCAAAAAAGAACGAACAAGCCATCCGACCATCGAAAGAGATTGGAAACCAAAAGGGAAAATACAGGGAAAAGAAAAAGAAGAAGAAAAGTAAGGGATAGAAGCTAATCCAATCTCTCGGAAGATTTCCAGTAAGCACTCCTCTAAAATCCCCTAAGCTGAAGCCCAAAGAGGATCATAAAATGAACTTCTCCCGCAAAAGGAGTGTAACTGATGATAAAACATTGCAGGTTCAAGAGTCCAAAAAAGTATCCACACAGGCCATTGTTTTACAGGCCAAACAACAAAAAGCCACCTCACGGTTTTGTATTAACTACGTTGGCACTCTCGTCAGCATTTCAATTGGATTGTTAAGGAGATCGTTTAAGTGGTACCATTTTTAAGAGACCAAGGTTGAAGTATAACCAAAATGAGTTCAAATTCACTTATTGCACCCTTGAACAAAATTTGATAGATCATTAGGGATCCCAGGGGAAAAAATAGAAAAATCATCAGTCGAGTTGTACGAATAGCCTTCTGCAAATTAGAAGTTTCAATTAGCAAAACAGAAATCTTGCACAAGCATAAACTACTCATGCAGCTCTTTAATCATCTCCCTAGCAAATTAGTCTCTAGCACAACCAGAAATATACATAAGTTGAAATTCAATTTGAAGAACTGAAGTGGTCGTTAGTTATGAACATTAAACAAATCCAAGTTAATTCTATCGTGTGAACCGGAAGATGTTACCTGAAATTGCTGGAGTAATCACACCATCGCCAATGACCATGGAAGCCCCCAATAACACCACAATAAGTAGGCCTGTGCGTGATTTTTTATGCTTCTCCAGAAATCTCTTTAGCGGCAAGGCAGACGAGGGCTGCCCTGAGGGACCATATCTGTAAGAAGACAACTCCTCATCAGCTGCTTGCTGATTAGGAAGTAAACTGAACTTTGCATGCCTGCATAGTAGCGAGTAAAGAGCAAATGTTCCACCTGAAATGAGTTGAATTTGGTATTGGTCAAGTATGGTAAGATTGAAGAGTAAGAAAGGTAAGAATTATACGAATGAGATTCAGAGAGGTAGCACACCTTCACCATTATCATCGGCAGTCAACACAATGAATGTGTACTTAAGCAAAGGAATTAAAGTAAGGGTCCAAAAGATCAACGAGAATGCACCAAAAACCACTTGTGGATTTTGATGATTCTGCAGTTTGCCAACAAAAGCACTTTTATAGACATATAGAGGTGAAGTGCTCAAGTCTCCATATACGACGCCAAAGCTTTGGTATGCCAACAGTAGATTCTTTGAAAGATTCACCCAGGAAAACTGCAACGGGTCAAACAAGCACAAAACCTTGTCTGGGTGAGGCAATAAAAAAGTAATCCACTAGTTAAGTAGAATCCAAATCTGAACTGAAAAACTTCAAAGCTTATGTTGAAGTCCTAAGTGGTTGGTAGACGGTTGTATTTCAGTGTAAAACAAAAGGCCCTGGTGGTGGCTGTGCTAATTACTTTTCACCATGCGACTGACTCTTCAATCGTTGTTCTAAAAAGATTACAAGCAACTGCCCCCAGTATAACATAACAACAACAAAATGGTAAAAGGAAGAAACTCGTCGAAATGAAAAAGAAAAGCTAAGACCTGAACTAAGAAACAATAAACAGTGAGTTTTGGTTGGTCGAGAAACCAGTACTCCTACTTTGTTCAAAATTAATTTTAAAGAAAATCCAACAATATAATCTAGTATGCAGCCTCCGCCTCCACCTCCGCCTATTTTTATCGAATTCCATTTTCTTGTAAACCCACTTCATCCGTAATTAAAGAGCATGAATCCAGAATAGAGTAGATCATTTTCAGGAAAAAGAAACGGATAAAATAATGAGAAATTTACAGTAACGGTGATTAATTTCTAAGGAAGGAAATTCATTTGAAGGTATATAAAAAAGGGACCTGAGAAGGTGATGATGATCGAGACTCGGAGACTGCCTCCATTTGGGCATCCGCAGGCAAAGCTTCAAATTCCCTCTTTCTTCTTTCTGCACCTTCCTTCCTTATTATCTTCCTTTTCCTTTTTATTTTGGGTGTTGCTATTCCCACCCCCAAAATTACTTAGCCTACCCACTTACTAAGTTTACCCCCCCTTTTAAATTCTATACCTCCTATATTACTAAGGATACCCCCCTTATTTTCCTATTTTACCCTTTAACCCATCTCTCTTTCTCTTCTTTCTTCTCGTTTCTCTTCTTTCCCCTTCTCCATTTCCATCTTCTCTCTCCACCCGCCCTCCCTCTCCCCTGCCTCACCCCTTTTTCACACATGATATTAATTCGGAAAATATATAGTGATTCACACACAATATTGATTCTCGTAAGATGCTCCACTCCACAACCAATTTGAAAGTTGATGTTGAGTTTAAAACTCAAAAAAATTATATATATTTTTACGGAAGCAATATAGGAACATTAAAAATGGGACATTTATTATGGAGAGAAATATTCAACCCATTTCTATTGCTTTCTTGAAACACACATTTTGGTTAAATTTTTTAATAATTTTTGAATTTTTGAGAAAAGCTGCGTAGTGTGCGGCACCTCATGCCGCACACCTTAGAATGTGCGGCAGTCCCACATACCTAGGGCGGCTGTCCGCCGCACATACCTAGGGCGTGCCGGGTGCCGCACGTATCTTAAGATTTTTAAAATTTTTAAGGGTAATATAGTCTTTTAAAATTGTGGCAATTTTGTAATAATGAAAGGGGGGTATACTCAGCAAAAACGGGGGGTGGGAATAGCACTACCCTTTTATTTTATGTCTACACAGCTAACTCTACCTGCTACTCACTACTCTATTTGTTCAATCACATCACAAATTACATCAAACTCCCTAAATCTTCTCATTATTTGGGAGTTTACCCCGAACCATTCATTTTATCCAACACAATATCACCCCTTTTCAATAGGAAAATTGTTACATCTATAAATTTTATCCACAAAATGTATTTACATGCTACAAAGTATTGTACGCTAGTTAGAATGTATATCATTTAAAACATACTGTAAATAAAATCTATGGATGAATTATGTATACGTAGCATTACTCTTTCGAATATTGTAGGCTCATGCCATCTCTGGAGAATCATGTGCTTCATTTTAATGACCAAACTACCCTCGTACACCTCCTCTTCTCCTCCTCACCTACATCACACCATTTCATCCCTTCTTTATCACTCCCACGACACGGTCATAGACTTAGACTGCTACGACTTGAATTAGGGGCAATAAAGAGTGTGTAAGAGGATGGAGGTGTTTAGGTTTTCTAGAACGAGGGTATACGTGTCTCTTCATGTTATTTTAAGAGTATTATTGACTTTTGATTTATTCTATTAACAACATTAGTCATCTTTATAGGTCGTATAGTTTGTTGGGATTTAATGTCTAGTAAAATAGCTTTGGGGGTTGACTTAATAACTTATAATAGTTTAGGAGATTCATTGTAATTATTTTAGATTTAATATTCAATTTTTTACACTTTACTATTACTATTAGTCTATTACTCATTTGGTTCCAAAATAAATGTCAACTTGTTTAGTTTAAAATAGAATTATATAATTATTTGGTCCCTTTGCTTTGCAAAAATTATGCGTTTGATCCCCTCTCATAAAAAAAAAAATCATTCTTATCACTCGATTTACATTTTTTTGTGAGATTCCTCTTTCAAACAGTTAACGGCAAACTTGATTCAAGCCCACCAGAATCCAAATTTTTCGATCTAAGGCTTCAAATAGGTAAACCCAAGGGTTTATAGTCGATGCTTGATTTGGGTTTTTTTAACTGATTAGCAACAATAGATTCTCCAACCAAATACCGAGAATTCAGGGCTTCTCACTTTTTTCCCACTAGAACCATTTTCCCGTTTTCAAAAAACTGAAGATCTATAAATCTTCAAAAATACAGAACCATCTTTTTCAACTTCTTTGACCTTACATGGGTTCGTCAATGTCTTCATCCATGTCGTCGTCTTCATCACCGTATATAGACAAAAGGGCTATGCCTTCCGATTCTTTCTTCCTTGAGGCCATTGACGAATCTAGGGTTTAATTCTGAATGATTGAATTCTCAAAAATAAATTTCGACAAAATTAGTGTTCTAGGGTTTCGTTCTTGATTAAATTTGTAGTTTGAATCGTGGGGATTTTTTGGGCAAAATTAGTGTTCTAGAGTTTCGTTCTTAATGATTAAATTTGAATTTTAAGCATTGAGAGTAGTTTGGGTATTTTTTTAAAAAATAAACGAAAAATTTGACGTTAACGGCCTGAAGGGGGAATCTCACTAGAAAATGCAAATCGAGTGACTAGAATGAATTTTTTTATGAGGGTGGACCAAACGCATAGTTTTTGCAAAGTGGAGGGACCAAATAATTATATAATTCTTTAAAATATTGTAAAGGCTTAATTTTTAATTTAGTCACCATACTATTGCAAAGGTGCGTTAAGTTCACTTTATAATTTTTTTCTTCACACTTTAATAGCTATACTTTACAAAAAGTGTCAATTTTGTTTAAAAATTGAACGCCGTTACTTTTGTTTGATGGAATATGCAAAAAGACTGAAATGCCCTTTAATTGTGGCATGCGTTTTGCACGTGGACTCCTAAACAATGAGTAAGAAAAAATATTTAATTTTTTATAATCTAATAATTAAAAAAAGAAAAAAAATTCATATTAATATTATTATCATCTTCATCTCTCCCCTAATTTTCTTCTCCCCAAACAGTAACCACCATCCCCACCACTATCATTGCCTCCCTCTCTTCCACCCAGTCCCTCTTCTCTCGATCTACAGGTAAATCACACTGCCCTCAAGAACTCTGTAGATTTCATCAACTGATCTTTACCCAGAAACAAAAGTTTATTCCATACAACTCGATTCTTCATTCCCAATCACCATGAATCTAAGAAAGCTTATTGTTTTCATAATTCTTTTCATCCAAAACGACGAAAATTCACTGGGAAAATTCATAAATCTCTTTAACCGTGAATTCGGCGTCCCCTCCTCTTGCTCCGGCACCGTCCTCTACAACTCCCCAGTTTCATTCTTCATTCTAAATTTCAATTCATCCACCACTTCTTTCTCCACAAGATTCTCTTTCTCCATTAATAACGTCAATCCCACCTCGTTTCGCGACGGGTTAACTTTGTGGAACTGATTTCAAGAGTTGGGATTTAATTATGGCTGGGATTAATTACAAGAGTAAGGAAAAGAATTTGACAGTGTTCTTGAGTTACTCCAGTTCCAAGCCTGAGAAGCTGTTCTTGATGGTCAACGTTGAAACCCTTAAATTGAGAAATTGATTTAGGGATTTTTTTTAAATTCACCTGCTCTCAGTTAACGTTTTGCAAGAAAAATTAGGGAGAATTTTCGAGGCAAGCAATTCCTTGCAACCCAACCATAGATCTAAATTTTCGTCGTTTTCGGATTGTGGGTTTCTTTGGAAGGAGAGGTGATGGAGAAGACCAGTGGTTATGGCATTGTGTTTCCAAAGAATTTAGTTTTCATTGGGTGGAGTGGTGGTGGTGTATTCTGGGTTTTGATGGGCTTCGTGGTGGTGGGGGGAGGAGCATGATACGGAGAGGAGGTTGGGGTGTTTAGAGGTGGTGGAGAGGTAGAGAGTGGTGGCAGATGTGACGCCCCGACCCAGATTCTAACACGAAACCCCAAGGTCGATGCGCCAAACGGACAAACACAAACCCAAAAATGAAAAGCACGTGGCGTAACCACTTATACTTAAAAGAAAACACTAATGACCCAACTTGATAAAATTAAAACAATCATCGACGACACTACTGCCGGAACCCAACTAACACAACCACGAGTCTAAAACTTGGGGAAATAAACAACAACAACCTCCACGGCCACAACATGCCGGAGAACAATAATATAAACCACAAGCTAAAACATGCTCGGGACAGAAACTAAACTACTGCAAAAACCATAACCACGAGAATGACATACACATATTAGCATCCAAAAGAATAAAGAGTTACAACGCACGATAACACCACCCAAAGTAAAGTTTACATAACTTTACATAACCATTCGTCCTTACCAAAATAAAACAACTACAACTATAAACAAGCTCCACGAGCTATTAAACCAACAAGACAACCTCCTAACTAACTGCGATCTCGCCGATCTCACTGGTGACTTCCTAGCTGGTTCGGATCTAAGGAAAAATAAATAACAACAAACGAGGTGAGTCATAAAGACACAGTAAGTTACTAAATGCAAATACATAACATGGCATAATGCTCATTCATAAAATTGTAACATGGCATTATTTATAAGTATACCAACACTTTACACATGTACCACATAATCATAGGCACATAAATCACATATACCACGTAGCACGGTGATGATCGCATAAGTGCACGTAAATAACCACATTTAAAAAAGGATATAGTTGTTGTCTGTTTGACTATGCTGCTGTCGCTTTACACATCTCAAGTTGTCGCCGAACCAGATCTCGTGCTCGGAACATACTGAACACACTATACATATTGTCGTTATATCCCGCTATTCTACTTAGCGAGGAAAGATACCATCGTTACTTCTCACTTGTTTACATAGTGAGGAAAGATACTGTCGTTACTTCTCATGAGAAAAGAACTATTGGTTGCCATAGTTATGCGTATTGCTTATAATAATGGGACCACATCCCACTAGGGCCAGTAGTGGGGAGAAAGGGAACCAATGAGGTGACCCATAGCGATCACTTACCACGATGGCTATGTGTCGTCACATTGCCGACTCAATCAAGTATACCAGCTGGACTTTCAAACGATGCACAAGTAGATATTTATTCGTAACTTATCAATAACGACAATGTTCGAAAGTAGTAAACCTTATCCCAACCAAGGAGGTCAATGATCCTACCTTAACACATTACTAACATAGCAATTAGACATGAAAATATCATCTTTAACAAGTCTAACATGTGTATTTGTAAACTAGCATGCAATAATTCTTAGAGCATACAAAGGAGGGATTAGTAACTAAATTGAAATGGAAAATCAAACCATTAAAATCACAATCAAAGCCTTTAAAGATGCTCCTCTAGTCAGCCCCAACACATGCATGGCCTTGGATCAAAGATTGGTTGGTTGGATTGAGAGAACAAGAACTACACACACCAATCTTACCTTTTCTCCACACACCTTCTCTCAAGCTTTCATGGAGGATGAGAAATGAATTGAGAGAGTTTGAGGGTCTTAAAAGAGTCAATAAGGTTGGTCAACAAGTCTTGGGTTGTTTTTAGTTGAGTCAAACCTTTTAAAGTTCAAAAAGTCAACAAAAAAAAATTTACGAATTGCTGAAGCAGCCAGGCGTGCTAGGGCGCGGCCAACCCTGAATTTTTTGTCTGATTTCTTGCAAACTGCTGGTTGCTGCGCGCTGGGGCGCAGCCTGGGGTCCAAAAATGTTCAAAATTGTGTATTAAGTGTTCCCAAAGGATCCTAACATGATTCCAACCTCCAACCAAGTTTAAAACATACTAAAAACTCATCTAAATCAACATATAACATGACTTAAAAATGTAATGCATTTCAAGTATGAATGATTACAAGAATCCAATCATCAACCAAGCATACTAAACACATGAAATCAAGATATAACCCACTCAACATGCTATTCAAATGAACTTAACAAATGAGTTTAACATGACAACAATACAATATCATAAACAAGTCAAACAAAGGAGGTGTTAGGTCCAAGGTTGCTCTATATAGGCTAGAAGGGGGGGTTGAATAGCCTATGTCCAATTTTTGAAATTGATTCAAAAATCTTACTTCACTAGGGATTTTAAAAATTTAGCAGGCGGAAGTCTTGTGAAGCACAGGACAAGTTGAGAATGGCTGATCTTGGCAGGACAAGATCAGCAGTTCTTAACAGATTGGAAATCTGGAAATTTTAAAGCAACACAATCAAATCACAATCACACAAAAAGAGACAGAATATTTAATATGGTTCACACTTATAAATAAGTGCTACGTCCACAACCAAAGTGGTCAACTTTGGATTTGAAAATCGTGTACTAAGTTTTTCCACTAGATATTTTACAAACTAAATCTCTAATGGATTGTGTACAAAAATTTTGTTGACCAAGTGTTTGTGTGGGAGAATTGATATCAATAAGATACAATTCTCGTGAGCTATGAAAAGCTAGGTGTTGCAATCAATGAAGAGCTTTAATGGGTGATCGTCTTAGAATGAGGCTCTTCAAAGAAGGAAGTACGATAGGACGTTTAAGCTTTAATGCACTTGAAGAAGATGAAGAAGATTCGAGTTGTAGTTGTTGAAGTGTGTTGAATGCGAAATGGATTCTCCTTTTATATGTAGGAGGAAGCTTGGAGCCGTTGGTGGTCTTCTAATTTGAATTTAAGAGCAATTAATGCTCTAATCGGTTGTTGACTCGATAGGCCGGCTGTAGCTTGCCGTCTCCGACACTTTGCTAAAAATAGGCGGCGTGCTTGCGGGAGGAATGTCCTTTTCGAGTGTATGCCAAGAATGGAAACCTTCATTGAATGTGATTTGCGGGTTAACGTTGCATCGAAGTCAATGAAAGCCTCAAATCGGGACATGTCTTCGGCGGTTCTCTTATCGACGTTCTTAAGGTTCTTCAACATTGCGATGAGGCTTGGCTTGGATGAACTTGTCCGATATCTTGAAGAACTCGCTTAAGCATACTTCTATGTAGGGAGGATGGCCGATATCCTATAGGCTATCTTCTTCAAGGCAACTTACAATTTGCAACCCTAAACTATTCAAGCTATGCCTAAGTACAAGTTGCCACTCTAACAGACACGCAGCCCATTAGTCACCTTGACTTAGACTTAGGTTATGGATTCAAGCAAATCTAGGCTAATATGCAACAATCTCCTCCTATTTGCTTGAGTCCATGACCCTACGAATACAATATCGGTGACCATGTTCAAGTCTAGTAATAACATGCTTGTAAGATTGATATATTAAATAAGCATGCCCTAGATGAACTTACATAAAGGTCATTGTATTCAAGAATTACAAAGTGTTTACAAACAGGAAATTAAGCATCGACACTTGTAATGAAGTGAATTTAAAGACATGCGATAGGCGAGAATAGGCAATATAGGACATGTCTTTAAACCGGTGGTTTAAATTTCATGCAATCACATAATAAGCAGTTCATAATAAACATGAAAGTTTTAAAACATAGACATTGTTAATTAAACAAGTTGTTTAATTACAAAGTTTAACAAAAAGATTATACAAAATATTATCGGTGGTTCGAGAAGATGACCGAGATGATGCACGACCTTTGCCTTTGCACGATGAAGATTGCCCATATGCTCTTGATGCCCATTTAGAGTCAACAGCAGCCTTAAGTCTTGCAATTTCTTCGTTTTCGCTGCTAGCTCTTCTTTAGTGTCGCCAATCGGAGGAGAGCTCTTTGTTCTTACGCGAGCGAGCATTATGCAATGAGCTTGGTCTGCGATCATTGTTGAGTCGGCCATCTCCTCCTTCATGGACGCAAGCGAGGCATCAATAAAGCCGAGGCGGTTCTCGGTAGTTTTGCGCTCTTTGCGATAGTAAGCCAAGTGCTTGGTCGTGAGATTACGCGTCGCTCGCACGGAGGAATGAACGAGCGATTTGCTGGCGTTGGGAGTGAAGCACAAGCTTGTAGGCCTTCAACCATGTCGACGACTGCGTCATCTTAGTGGCGAGGTTGTCCCAGTTGGTTTCGAAGATGGCGGATGTCTTGGAGGAAGAGGCCGAGATCGGGCAAGGGCTTGGTGGCCGAGATGGATCGTGGCGGCATCAAAAGCGGCCTTTGCACCCTTTGAAATCTCCATCACTTGAGTCATGCGGTCGGCTGCACATGGGTGATGTGAGGCGATCTGCAGATAGTTGGTGCGGGGCCTTGGTCGGGTCAACGGAGATGACCTCAAAATCTTTCAAAAATTTATGTACCTCGGCGGGATAGGTATCGAAGTCGGGATGACTCGGCGGAGATGATGGTCTCGAGGGGGAAGGATGGTGGTGGCTTGGGTAGGTGAGGGTGGAGGATGGTGGTAGGAGACAGGGATTGGCTAGAGGATGAGGTAGAATGGATGGTGGAGGAAATATCAATAGAGGAGAAGGAAGGCTAGAGAAGACGCGAGGAACAGGGAAGAGCCTTTCTATGTAGATGACATATGAAAGGGGTGAATGAAGAAAGGGGAGGAGAAAAGAAAGGGAAAGGCTAGGAGAAAGGAAGAGAATAGGGATGAGAGGGTTGAAGCCAAGGTAAGTGGTGACTACATCAATGAAGGTGTAGACTACATCAATGAAGGATGGCCGATAATGGTGAAGACTGGGGGTTTAGGCAGAGAGAGGAAGGGGGAGATGTCCGATTTGGTGGGAAGGGAAGGCCTAGGTCCTTATGGATTGCAACCCATTGGTTGAAGATCATAAGATCTTGAACCGCGAGTTGTGAGAGAAAAAGAGTTGTGACCGAGCGGGAGGAAGAGGGTCATAGTAGGCACCCCATTGAAAGATGATTTCACTGCGGACATAGGCCGACAGGAAATCTCTTGGGGTAGTCAAGGGTGGCTAAGAAAGGGTCGTGTCGGCATGGTTGGGTTTAGGCTGCTGTCTCGAAGGACAGCAGAGCGCACCTCGGGGTGTAGGTGGTTATAGGGATTGGTTTGAGGCGTTTGGGAGTAGGCGGGTCGAAGAGGGAGAGATAGGGCGTTTGGAGGATGGTGGTTGAGAAGAGGTGGCGGGTGAGATATATGGCTCTTGTGTGGTGGTTGTTTGGATGGGAGCGATGGAGGAGGTGAGGAAGCAGGTGAGGTGGTAGTGGTAGTAGGCATAGGTGGTGAAGGTGGAGGAGAAGTGGTTTCATCGGCGGTTCCCACAAAATGTACCCTCTTCTTTGCACTCTTTTAAAACGTTTGCCATGCTTGGACTTAGTAGGAGTGGAAGAGGCGTGGTGGAGATGATTCGGAGGAGCTGCTGGAGAGGAACGATGGAGAAACATGGTGTGAGAGGCGGGTGCGACACCTGGTGTGGATGAGACCTTAGGAAGGCCGAATGATTCGTGCGTGGGTAGGAGGGTTTGTTTGGTTTTGGGTTTGGAGGAATGGGAGGTAGGTTTAGAGGGTTTGGAGAGGTCAGTGGTTGGAAGGTTGATGGGTCCTTCTCAACGGCGCCTTGAGCTGCAGTTTCTGGTTGTTTGAGTTTTGGGGTGAGAGGGAGAGTGTTTAGGCTTTTGGTAGGAGGCTCGCGAGCTCATATGGGTCATGGTCCGCCTGCGAGGTCAAAATGTTCAGCGGCAGCCCCAATGGGTGTAGGCTCCTCCTCCTCCCGGTAACCCAGCCGCGGTGTAGGTGACTTTCCTCTTACCCTTCCGGCTTGGGTAGAGGGCCACCGAGCGAGCGAAGAAGCGAGGTGCAGGCAGCAGCACACCGAGCGTAGCAGAAGCGGCGGCGGCAGCCTCACCGCGTTGGTTGTCCTTTTGGCCATATCATCCCGATAGCGGGTGATGTTGTTGGCCGTGAAGACGTAGGTGTTGGACACCTTGATGAGGTCGTCGAGCGACCAGCTCATCAATCTCCTCATAACGTCGGAGGATGACATTAATAACCCTACAAGGGCCTCTTCATGGAAGGGTGAGCTTGGACTTCAGAACACTGGGGATAGCATTGAGAAGATAATTTGGCCCGGTTGAGTTGCTTGCGAAGGACCACGCTTTGGTCCACATCAGGGAGGTGAAGATGTCCCTCGAGCCATTTTTGAATAAGATGCTCTTGTCGAGCGATGGCCGATATGATAGGGTTTTCGGGAAGAGGTTCCTGGACATCTCGGAAAACCTCTCGGTTGGGCGATCCCTCATCATTTCCCAAGCAAGTGCCGATTCGGCATCGGTCAAGTCCAATTTGCCTTCAACAGGCGGTCAAGGATTTCTCCAACATCCTTGTAGGTCAACTTGATGTAGTGGCCTCGATGTAGCCCTTGATATAGCTTAAGTTGAGCGGCTCGAGGCATTAGCCGGAGGAGGCGTAATCATCCTTGTATAGAATTCCTCGCTAGATAGTTGTTGTAGTGGGTGTCGTTGAGTTGGAACAGGGGAGAAGGCCACACTCGCCAAATCTTTTAGAAGGGCATCACCACAGATGTGCTAATGATGGAGTCTCGGTCTATAGTCATCCCGGATGATAGTTTGACCGGGAAGGATCTGATGGGAGCTCGCGGCAATGCGGCACTGGTTGGCTTTGCGAGGCGGAAGATGAAGTGGTGGCGGCGGCCTTTGAGGATTTAGACTTTCCCTACATGATCGGAGATGTGAGAACAGATATATAGAAATCGGCAGATATGCAAGAATCACGAGATAATCAAATCGCAGATATTAACATAAACAAGTGCTGTTCGATCAAAACCCAAAATATAGACAAATTGAACCAAAATATAAGAACAGTTCATCATCCGGGTTTTCAAATATCTCCGAGTTTGTCGATTCAAGCAAACAAAGCGATATAAAACGAAAACATAGTATCACAGAATCTCTACAACACATTTTACACCCAAAATGCATGATTCAAGCAACAATCGCAATATACCACATTCATCAATGGTGGACGCTTTTAAAACCTTAAATTAGGTCAAAACAAGATCCTAAACCGGATTTAAATGACTCGAAGGTGTAGAAATCCTTACCATTGATGATTTTAAGCTAGAGACTTGAGATTTTGGAGGTTTGAGACGATTTGAGGGATTAGATTGGAAGCTTGAAAGGTTTTTGAAAGTTGAAAATGGCGGTTGTTGAGAATTGTGAAGAGTTACTTGTACATTTTACCCTTTTATACCTCGACAGCCACTAAATGGAATTTGATAAAATTTGAAGTCCGCATTTATTACCCGATGAGTCATGTACGTATGGCGCCTTAAGTCTTCCTATATTATCGAGTCCGCCTATTTTATCGAAGACGCCGATGTGGAGATAGACACTTACCCAAGGTTGTCTATTTACTCTAGAGTTGAGATCGGCCGATCACATAGGCGGTTTAATAACAGCTTTATGAAATAACTTAAAGAATTAGCTAGAAAGGATTAAGGATTGAGGTCAAGCATACCAAGCTCTCCTCTTAAATATGCAAACCTGGTTGAATCAAGTGGTTTTGTGAAGATGTCTGCTACCGATTCTCTGTAGGCACATATTGCATGCCGATGTTACCTTTTTCAACATGATCTTTAAGAAAGTGATATCTCACATCAATGTGCTTTGTTTTGGAGTGCATGACAGATTTTGAGAGGAAATTGCGATGTGTTGTCACACATTATAGGACAATCATCGCTTTGATCTCATAGTCCACTAGTTGCCGTTTGATCCACGAATTGTGAGCGGCCTACCAGCAGCCTATGTATTCGCTTCGCTTGTTGAAGTTGAAACAGAGGTTTGCTTTTTGCCGGCCCATGAGACAAGTCTATTTCCTAAGAATTGACATGTCCCACTTGTGCTTTTCTCGTCAACTTTACATGCAGCAAAATCAGCATCGAATAGCCTATAAGATTAAAAGATGAATCTCTAGGATACCGATTCCCAAATTGGGAGTATCTATCGATATCCGATGATTTTTGACCGCTTGTAGGTGAGACTCCTTTGGATCAGCTTGAAACCTAGCACAAACACAAACAAAGAACATGATATCGCCTACTAGCGCTAAGTATAAAAGTGAACCAATCATGCCTCAGAGAGTCATGTCCACTTTCTTGCCCTTCTCATCTTTGTCAAGATGGCGTTAGTAGCCATAGGAGTGCCGGTTTGCATTCTCAAGACCAAATTTCTTGATGACATCCTTTGCATATTTGGCTTGATTGATGAAGATACCATTTGAACTTTGTTGAATTTGAAGACCAAGGAAAAATTGAGCTCTCCCATCATGCTCATCTCAAATTTACTCGCATAAGCTTTTCAAACCTTTTGCAAAGATTTTCATTAGTAGAACCAAAGATAATATCATCAACATATATTTGAACAAGTAAGGAATGACCTTTATGCTTCATAATGAAAAGAGTAGTGTCAATTTGACCTCTTACAAAGCCTTGAGATATCAAGAACTTTGAAAGGGTCTCATACCAGCTCTTGGAGCTTGTTTGAGTCCATAAAGGGCTTTCCTTAGCTTGTAGACATCTTCTCTCCTTGAACACTATGAACCCGTGTGGTTGCTCAACATAGACTTCTTCTTGAAGTTCTCCATTCGAAATGCACTCTTTACATCCATTTGATAAACTTTGAAGTCTTTGTAAGAGGCATAGGCCAAGAATAACCGATAGCCTCTAATCTTGCAACAGAGCAAATGTCTCATCATAGTCAATACCCTCCTCCCGTCGTATCCTTGGGCTACCGCCTTGCCTTGTTTCTTGTAATGTTGCCGTTTTCATCCATTTTGTTTAAAACCCACTTTGTGCCAATAACCGCTTGTCCTTTAGGCCTAGGGACTAGTGACCGACTTGGCATCTGTCAAATTGGTTTAGCTCTTCTTGCATAGCTTCCACCCACTTGGATCTTCCGAGCTTCATCAATCTTTTGGGTTCAATGTTAGATACAAATGCGTAGAATACATGCATTCATTTCTTGAAGCTTGTCTAGTTTGAACACCAAGATTAAGATCTCCAATGATTTGAGTGATAGGATGATCTTTTACTTCCCTAACTTCGCAGTTGAACTTGTCCTATTGCATCGGCAGAGTTGGATTCTGAGAAGTAGAAGTAATCGCTTGGTTTTCTAAAGGGTAGGTTAATTCCAAGGTAGGTTGTATGACTTCGGTGTGGAAGGCAAAGGGATTCGTGGTTTTCGTGAGTGTTCATTTGATGGTTCGTTTGAGGATTCTAACAAGTTGACTCTTGGAAGATCTTGTGAAGAAGGAGGATCGCAGACTGGGACTTGGCCGTTCGTACTGCCTCATATTCATCGAATCATTAGTAACCTTAGGAGCCAAATGTGGCCCAATGAAATCAAATTCATCAAAAGAAACATGTACGATTCAACAACTCTAAGTGAAGTTTTATTATAAACTCGTATGCTTTTGAAAACTTGGCATATCCCAAAAATTCCTTCATCACTTTTGGATTCAAACTTACCTCTATGTTCTCTACCATTGTAAAGAACATAGCATTTACAACCAAATATTTTAAAGAATCCAATGTTGGGAGTTTCGCTCTCCATATTTCATATGGAGTTTTGTTATGAAATTTATTTATGATGGACTGTTTTGTGTGAAGCAGTAAGTTCACGCCTTCCGCCCGAAATACATAGGCGCTTGGCTTCAAAGAATCATTGTCTTTCCCGCTTCAATGAGAGTTCGTTCTTCCTTTCAAAGAACTCCATTTTGTTGAGGTGTGCCAACAGAGAAATTGTGACCAATTCCATGGTCATCACAATATTTGGCTACACCATTGTTCTTGAACTGTTCCATTGTCCGATCTCGACATCGAGATATCATCCAGCCTTTCGAGTCCGTAGTCTTCAAGAGTTCAAGAATGATGTCATATGCTTCATCTTTGGAGGACATCATTTCTACCCAAGTAAATCTTGAGTAATCATCAACTACCACAAGAGTATACTTGCCGCCACCAAGACTTGTAGTAGTTACAGTCCAAACAGATCCATGTGCAAGAGCCGTAGAGGTCCTGGTTGTTGATAGGCAAGGCTTGCTTTTGAAGGAAGATTTATGTAGTTTGCCCAGCTTGACATGCTCGCAGAGACCGTGTGATTCACTGATATTTTAGGCAAACCGACAACTAGATTGTCTTTTGATAGCTTCTCCAGGTATTTGAAATTGAGATGACTAAGCCTTTGTGCCACAACCACTGTTGTCGCTGATGACCTAGCAACCAAGCAAAGATTTGATTTTCTTCCAACAAAGATTTAGGTCAACAAAGATAGACATTTCCTTTTCGAACCCCGTCAGATAGTTGAACATGTCTCATTGTCCTTTATGAGACATTGACTTGAGGAAAACCGACATGTTAGCCCTTTATCACGTAATTGTGATATGCTTAGCAGATTGTGCTTTAAACCTTCAACTAGAGAGACTTTGTTGATGGAGAGATTGCCTCGATTATACTTCCATAACCAATGGTCTTCCCTTTTGAGTTATCTCCAAATATGACCGAGGGACCCTTTGCTTCAACAATGCTTGAGAGAAGATTTGGATCACCGCCATATGCTTTGAGCATCCACTGTCTAGATACCATAGATCTTTCTCTTCTTCATTGACACCATGAAGCATTCCCGAAATATAGACATTTAAGAATATGGTCCCCTTTTATTTTTGGGTCCTCAAGGTTAGCAACCTTTGGGATCCACACTTGTTTAACCTTTGGAGGAGTAAATCCTCTAGATTTAGGTGTGAATCTCGAAGGCATTCATGAATCTCATGACCATGGCATTTGCAGAAAGAGCATTTGTGAAATCCTTCAACATGAGTAATGATTTCTTTTGAGGCTTCTTAATATCGCAGCTTTGGAATGATCTTTCGCCGATAATTGGCCTATAGGACTTAGGCCGATAATGCCTTTTCTTGTTGATGTTAGGTTTACCATAGGTAGACCTCTTATCAAAAGATTTTGTATTTACAGCACATGTCCTTTAAAATTTTTATCTGAATTCACTTCTTTTACCCTTTTATAGGCAAGTGTTGGGATCAGCAGCCTTGCCTTTGACAAATTTAATAGGTTTGAGCCGAGAATTCCTAGACTTGCTATTAGTCATCCCTGTTTTCTTAGGGTGACTAATGGCAGGTTTTAGTTGCTCGACTCACTATTAGCAGAGTCAATGCCGCATTGCTTTCTTTTGGACTTGTCTTTTGTGTCCTTGGGATAAACAAAAGGAACTTTGTTAAAGCCAAGTCCTTGCCTTTGGGAGACTGGTCATAAGAAACTTCACCAATTCTTCAAAGAATCACTTCATGTCTCATCCTTTTGAGAACTAGAAGAACTACCTACTTTGAACTCACTTTGGAAACCAATGCCGCTTTGTCATCTAAAGTTTTCGGTTTGAGAGAATGGCATCAAAGTTTCCTTTAGAGTTATTCCAAGTATTGACAACCTTTGAAGGTCATCTTTCTCGAATTTATCTTCTTGATGTGTTCAAGTAGGAAATCCACTTTTTCGATCAAAGCTTTGTTCTCTTTTTGCAATTTGATACTTTCAACTTGTCGTCTATCAAGATCTTTGATCTTAGACATCAAGGTTGATTTCTCGAGACAACTAGTTCATGCTTCTTGGCTAATTTCACATAGGCGCTTTGAATTTTGAAAATTCTTCCAAAGATGTCTTTGTTAGCTTTGATGAGCTCTCCCTTTGATGGTTCATTGAGCTCATCATCATCATCACGTCATCTTGTTGAAATGGTAGTGACCTCACCGAATCATGTGGTGACTCCCTGGCCATAAGGCATATGTTGGCTTCTTCAGCAAAGTCACAAGAGTCATCCTCATCAGTGTCAGTGTCACACCATGTAGGCAGATTGCTTTCATCAATGTCTTCAGCCACCATCCCTTTTTGTTTTTGAAATTTAGTTTCGGGACGTTTCTTATAAAATTCATACTTTGGCTTTGGACATTTAGAGGCAAAATGGCCTGGTTTCCTACAATTAAAACAAACTAGCTCATTATCCTTTTGATGGTCTGCTGATTTATAAGGAGCAGAATGTTTTGGTTGAGCAGTTGTTTTATAAGGAACGCAGCTTTGTGAGAAGACCGCCTATGTGATGATGGTTTATTAAACCTTTTGAAACGTTGATATTTCTTTACAAACATAGCAAAGGCTTCGTCGTAAAGAATATCATCATCTTCACCGGAAGTAGAAGGTGTTTCATCGTGTTTTGAACAGAAGGTTCAGAGACATGGTAAGGACAAGTTTTTAAAACTCTTTTCCATTTCTTGAGCTTGTTGGATTTCAAGCTCATAAACCGAAAGACTAGCATAAAGGTTTCTAAGAGTCAATTTGTTTAAATCTTTTGACTCTTTCATGGCGTGATTTTAACATGCCATAGACTCCTAGTGCATTTAGAAATCTCATGTTTATTTCTTTCTTTTCATACTTCTTTCCTAATGAATAGCAAGAGTTGACTACCTCATAGAATCATAGGCACTTCGCAGACTCTTTGGGATCCTTTTGAAGGAGTCAAACTTCGGATGCAGTATATAATTTGTTGTTCTTTGTCTCGCCATCACCTTCAAGATATTCAAGGATGGCTTCCCACATCTCCTTTGTCGTGTCCAAGTTGATAATCTCGATAAGTGCTTATATCAACACACTGTAATGATGTTGATGGCCTTTCCATCCGAGCATCATTCTTTCGTCTTCATCATCCCACTCTTCTTCTCGGCTTTGGTACCGTGCAGCTTGGATCTACCGCGCCGTGTATTAGGCTTCATTGGAATTTCGGGTCCATCTCGTGACACATTTCCACAAACGTTTGTCAATTGAGTTCATATGTCTTTTGACTTTATCTTTCCAGATGTCAAAGTGAACTTCATCCAAGACAGACAATGGTTCACGTTTGAGGTTTCCAACATTTGGTGAGCAGCCATGATCTTTAATCTCTCAAGAGGTTAATCGAAAAACTAGTTTTCAAAGAGTTAAGCTCGATACCAATTGTTAGGTCCAAGGTTGCTCTATATAGGCTAGAAGGGGGTTGAATAGCCTATGTCCAATTTTTGAAATTGATTCAAAAATCTTACTTCACTAGGGTTTTATAAATTTTGCAAAGGAAGACTTGTGAAGCACAGACAAGTTGAGAATGGCCGATCTTGGCAGACAAGATCGGTTTTACAGATTGGAAATGGAAATTTAAAGCAACACAATCAAATCACAATCACACACAAATAGACAGAATATTTAATATGGTTCACACTTATAAATAAGTGCTACGTCCACAACCAAAGTGGTCAACTTTGGATTTGAAAATCGTGTACTAAGTTTTTCCACTAGATATTTTACAAACTAAATCTCTAATGGATTGTGTACAAAAATTTTGTTGACCAAGTGTTTGTGTGGGAGAATTGATATCAATAAGATACAATTCTCGTGAGCTATGAAAAGCTAGGTGTTGCAATCAATGAAGAGCTTTTAATGGACTGATCGTCTTAGTGAGAAGCTCTTCAAAGAAGGAAGTACAGATAGGACGTTTAAGCTTTTAATGCACTTGAAGAAGATGAAGAAGATTCAGAGTTGTAGTTGTTGAAGTGTATTCAATGCAGCAATGGAGTCTCCTTTTATATACAGGAGGAAGCTTGGAGCCGTTGGAGATCTTCTAATTTGAATTTAAGAGCAATTAATGCTCTAATATGGTTGTTGACTCCTGATAGGCTGACCTGTAGCTTGCAGTCTGTTTCCTGACACTTTGCTAAAAATAGGCGGTCTGTGCTTGCAGGAGGAATGTCCTTTTCTGAGTGTATGCCAAGAATGGAAACCTTCATTGAATGCGCTTTGCAGGTTAACGTTGCATCGAAGTCAATGAAAGCCTCAAATCGGACATGTCTTCGGCAGTTCTCTTATCGACGTTTTGAGGTTCTTCAACATTGCCGATGAGGCTTGGCCGATATGAGCTTGTCCGATATCCGAAAGGAAGATCTGCGATGCATAAATTGCCTATTGTGCAGGACGTCCGATGTCCTATAGGCTATCTTCTTCAAGGCAATATACAATAAGCAACCCTAAACTATTCAAGCTATGCCTAAGTTCAAGTTGCCACTCTAATGTACACGCAGCCCATTAGTCACCTTGACTTAGACTTAGGTTATGGATTCAAGCAAATCTAGGCTAAGATACAACACAATGTCTCATAAAGGACAATGAGACATGTTCAACTATCCCGACAGGTTCGAAAAGGGAATGTCTATGCCGTTGACCTAAATGCCGTTGGAAGAAAATCAAATCTATGCTTGGTTGCTAGGTCATCAACCGACAAAACTGGTTGTGGCATAAAAGGCTTAGTCATCTCAATTTCAAATACTGGAGAAGCTATCAAAAGACAATCTAGTTGTTGGTTTGCCTAAAATATCACGAATCACACTTCCGAGCATGTCAACTAGGCAAACTACACAAGTCTTCCTTCAAAAGCAAGCCTTGCCTATCAACAACTGCACTCTACCTCTTGCACATGGATCTGTTTGGACCTGTAACTACTACAAGTCTTGGTGGCAAAAATATACTCTTGTGGTAGTTGATGATTACTCAAGATTTACTTGGGTAGAGATGATGTCCTCCAAAGATGAAGCATATGACATCATTACGAACTCTTCGAAGACTACGACTCGAGCCGGATGATATCTCGATGTCGATCGTACAATGGAACAGAGTTCAAGAACAATGGTGTTGCCAAATATTGTGATGACCATGGAATTGGTCACAATTTCTCTCGCTTGGCACACCTCAACAAAATGGAGTTGCTGAAAGGAAGAACGAACTCTCATTGAAGCAGAAAGACAATGATTGCCAAGCCAAACCGCCTATGTATTTTCGGGCAAAAGCCGTGAACACCGCCGCTTCACACAAAACAGTCCATCATAAACAAATTTCATAACAAAACTCCATATGAAATATGGAGAGGCAGAGCTCCCAACATTGGATTCTTTAAAATATTTGGTTGTAAATGTTATGTTCTTTACAATGGTAGAGAACATAGAGGTAAGTTTGAATCCAAAAGTGATGAAGGAATTTTTCTGGGATATGCCAAGTTTTCAAAAGCATACGAGTTTACAATAAAACTTCACTTAGAGTTGTTGAATCCGTACATGTTTCTTTTGATGAATTTGATTTCATTGGGCCACATTTGGCTCCTAAGGTTACTAATGATTCGATGAATATGAGACAGTGCGTAATAGCCAAGTCCCGATCCGCGATCCTCCTTCTTCACAAGATCTTCCAAGAGTCAACCCGTTAGAATCCTCAAACGAACCAACAAATGAACACTCGAAAACCCCGAATCCCCTTTGCCTTCCACACCGAAGTCATACAACCTACCTTGGAATTAACCTACCCTTTAGAAAACCAAGCTTCACTTCTACTTCTCAAGAATCCAACTCGCCGTGCAATAGGACAAGTTCAACCTGCAAGTTAGGGAAGTAAAAGATCATCCTATCACTCAAATCATTGGAGATCTTAATGTGGCGTTCAAACTAGACAAGCTCAAGAAATGAATGCATGTATTCTACCGCATTTGTATCTAACATTGAACCCAAAAGATTGATGAAGCTCGAAGATCCAAGCGGGTGGAAGCTATGCAAGAAGAGCTAAACCAATTTGGCGATGCCAAGTCTCGGTCACCGGTCCCTAGGCCAAAAGGACAAGCGCTATTGGGACAAAGTGGGTTTTCGAAACAAAATGGATGAAAACGGCAATATTACAAGAAACAAGGCAAGACTGGTAGCCCAAGGATATAGACAGAGGAGGGTATTGACTATGATGAGACATTTGCCCCCGTTGCAAGATTAGAGGCTATCGATTATTCTTGGCCTATGCCTCTTACAAAGACTTCAAAGTTTATCAAATGGATGTAAAGAGTGCTTTTCTAAATGGAGAACTTCAAGAAGAAGTCTATGTAGAGCAACCTCCTGGATTCATTGACTGCTCAAGAAGAGAAGATGTCTACAAGCTGAGGAAAGCTCTTTATGGACTCAAACAAGCTCCAAGAGCCTGGTATGAGACCCTTTCAAAGTTCTTGATATCTCAAGGCTTTGTAAGAGGTCAAATTGACACTACTCTTTTCATTATGAAACATAAAGGTCATTCCTTACTTGTTCAAATTTATGTTGATGATATTATCTTTGGTTCCACTAATGAAAATCTTTGCAAAAGGTTTGAAAAGCTTATGCAGAGTAAGTTTGAGATGAGCATGATGGGAGAGCTCAACTTTTTCCTTGGTCTTCAAATTCAACAAAGTTCAAATGGTATCTTCATCATCAAGCCAAATATGCAAAGGATGTTATCAAGAAATTTGGTCTTGAAAATGCAAACTTCAAGACTCCTATGGCTACTAACCGCCATCTTGACAAAGATGAGAAGGGCAAGAAAGTGGACATGACTCTACAGAGGCATGATTGGTTCACTTTTATACTTAACTGCTAGTAGGCCCGATATCATGTTTGCCGTTTGTGTTTGTGCTAGGTTTCAAGCCGATCCAAAGGAGTCTCACCTACAAGCCAAAAGAATCATCGATATCTCGATAGATACTCCCAATTTGGGAATCGGTATCCTAGAGATTCATCTTTTAATCTTATAGGCTATTCGATGCTGATTTTGCCGCATGTAAAGTTGACAGAAAAGCACAAGTGGGACATGTCAATTCTTAGGAAATAGACTTGTCTCATGGGCCAGAAGAAGCAAACCTCTGTTTCAACTTCAACAACCGAAGGAATACATAGCCGCGGTAGCTACGCTCACAATTGCTGTGGATCAAACAAAGAACTAGTTGACTATGAGATCAAACCGATGATTGTCCTATAATGTGCGACAACACATCGCAATCTCGCTCTCAAAATCTGTCATGCACTCCAAAACAAAGCACATTGATGTGAGATATCACTTTCTTAAAGACCATGTTGAAAAAGGTAACATTAGCATGCAATATGTGCCAACAGAGAATCAGGTAGCAGACATCTTCACAAAACCACTTGATTCAACCAGGTTTGCTTATTTAAGAGGAGAGCTTGGTATGCTTGACCTCAATCCTTAACCTTTCTTGCAAATTCCTTAAGTCATTTTATAGACAACCTTGAGTAAGTATCTATATTCATATCGGCAGTCCTCTATAAAATAGGCAGACTTTGATAAAATAGGCAGACTTAAGGGCGCCATACGTATAAATGACTCATCGTAATAAATGCGGATTTCAAATTTTATCAAATATCATTTATTGGCCTGTCGAGGTATAAAAGGGCAAAGTGTATGACTCTTCACAATTCTCAACAACCGCCATTTTAAACTTTCAAAACCTTTCAAGCTTCCAATCGTAATCCACTCAAATCCTCTCAAAACTCCAAAATCTCAAGTCTCTAAACTTAAAATCATCAATGGTAAGGATTTCTACACCTTCTTGATTCATTTAAATCCAGTTTTACGGTCTTGTTTTGACCTAATTTGAGCTTTTAAAACTGTCCGCCATTGATGAGTTGTGCTATCTTGCGATTGTTGCTTGAATCATGCTTCTTTGATGTAAAATGTGTTGTAGAGATTCGTGATACTATGTTTTCGTTTATATCGCTTGTTTGCTTGAAACCGACAAACTCAGATATTTCAAAACCGGATGATGAACTGTTCTTATATTATGTTTCAAATTGTCTATATTTTGGGTTTTGATCGAACGCACTGTTTATGTTAATATCGATTTCATGATTATCTCTTGTTTTGCATATCCGCCGATTTCTATATATGCTGTTCTCACATTTGCCGATTGTGTAGGGAAAGACTAAATCCTCAAAGGCCGCCGCCACTACTTCATCCTCTCGCTCCGCTCGCCAACCAGGGCCGCAAAGGCCGCCGAGCTCCCTATAAGGACCCTTCCTGTGTCAAGTTATCACCCGGGATGACAATCGACGAGACTCTATCATTAGCACATCCGCGGTGATGCCCTACTAAAAGATTTGGTGAATGTGGACTTCTTCCCTTGTTCCAACTCAACGACACCCACTACAAAGAATTTTCTAGCCGAGGAATTTTACACAAGGATGATTCCGCTCCTCCTCCCGCTAATGCCTCCGAGCCGCAATTTAAGCTACATCAAGGGCTACATCGAGGTCACTACATCAAGTTGACCTATAAGGATATTGGAGAAATCCTTGACCGCCTGTGAAGGCAAATTGGACTTGACCGATGCGAATCGGCACTTGCTTGGGAAATGATGAGGGGTCGCCCAACCGAGAGGTTCTCCGAGATGTCCAGAACCTCTTCCCGTAAAACCCCTATCATATCGCCATCCGCTCGACAAGAGCATCTTATTCAAAAATGGCTCGAGGGACATCTTCACCTCCCACTGATGTGGACCAAAGCCGTGGTCCTTCGCAAGCAACTCAACTGGGCAAAGATCATCTTCTCAATGCTATCCCAGAGCGTTGCTGAAGTCCAAGCTCACCCTTCCTTGAAGAGGCCCTTTGTAAGGGTTATTAATGTCATCCTCCGACGTTATGAGGAGATTGATGAGCTGGTCGCTAATGACGACCTCATCAAGGTGTCCAACACCTACGTCTTCACGGCCAACAACATCACCCGCTATCGGGATGATATGGCCAAAAGGACAACCAACGCGGCCGAGGCCCGCCGCCGCTATCTACGGTGGCCCTCTACCCAAGCGGCAAGGGTAAGAGGAAGGTCACCTACACTGCCGCTGGGTTACCTGCTGAGGAGGAGGAGCCTACACCTATTGGGGCTGAGCTGCCTGAGCACTTTGACCTCAGCAGACTAGACCACGATCCCTATGAGCCTGCTGAGCCTCCTACCAAAAAGCCCAAACACTCTCCCTCTCTCACTCCAAAACTTAAGCAATCCAGAAGCTCGCTCGCAAAGGCAGCTGTTGAGAAGGACACATCAACCTTCAAACCAGCTGACCTTTCCAAACCCTCTAAAACTACCTCCCAATCCTCCAAACCAAAACCTAAACAAACCCTCCTACCCACAGACGAATCATTTGGCCTTCCTAAGGTCTCATCCACCTCTTCCTCCACACCTGTCGCCGTTCCACACCACCGTTCCCCATCGGTTCCCCACCAGCTCCCACCAAATCATCTCCACCACCTGCTTCTGCCTCTTCCACTCCTACTAAGTCCAAACATGGCAAACGCTATAAGAAGAGTGCCAAGAAGCAGGTGCACTTCTCCGGGACTGCTGATCCTCCCTCCTCTCCTCCACCTTCACCACCTCTGCCTACTACCTCTACCACCTCACCTACTTCCTCACCTCCTCACTCTGCTCCCATCCAAACAACCACCACACAAGAGCCATCTATCTCACCTGCCACCACCTCTCAACCACTATCCTCCAAACGTCCTATCTCTCCCTCTTCTGACCTGCCTACCCCCAAACGCCTCAAAACCAACCCCTATAGCCACCTACACCCTGAGGTGCAGGATCTGCTGTCCTTCAGAGACAGCAGGCCTAAACCCAACCCTACTGATTCTGACCCCTACCGTTCTTCCCTTGACTACCCTAAGAGATTTCCCTGCCAGCCTATGTCTGCAGGGGAAATCATCTTTAAGTGGGGTGCATTCTATGACCCCCTTCCACCCTCCTGGTCCCAACTCTTTTTCTCTCATAACTCAGCGGTTCAAGATCTTATGATCTTCAACCAATGGGTTACAATTCACAAGGACCTAGGACTTCCTCTCCCCACAGAATCAGCCATCTCTTCCTTCCTTTCTCTGCCTAAACCTCCAGTCTTCACTCTTATCTGCCATCCTTCCATCCTTCTTCACCCTGTGGTCTACAACTTCATTGATGTAGTCACCACTTACCTTGGCTTCAACCCTCTCATCCCCGTTCTCTTCCATTCTCCTAGCCTTTCCCCTTTCTTTTCTCCTCCTCCCTTCTTCATTCACCCCCTTTCCTATGTCATCTACATAGAAAGGCTCTTCCCTGTTCCTCGCGTTTTCCCTAGCCTTCCTTCACCCTCTACCGCCTATATTACCATTTCCTCCTCCACCATTCTCCATCATCCTCCAGCCAATCCCCGTCCTCCCCGCCCATCCTCCACCCTCCCTACCCAAGCCGCCACCATCCTTCCCCTCGCAGTCCATCCTCTCTCCGCCGAGTCATCCCGACTCGTCGATACCTATCCCGCCGAGGCGTGCATAAATTTTTGAAAGATTTTGAGGTCATCTCTGTTGACGACCAAGGCCCCGCACCTCTCTGCAGATCAGTCTCACATCACCCATGTCCAGGCTGACTGCATGACCCAAGTAATGGAAATTTCAAGAGGTGCCAAGGCCGCCTTTGATGCTCGCTGCGCTCTATCTGCCGCCAAAGCTCTAGCTAGCCGATCTCCGCCTCTTCCTCCACGACCTCGCCATCTTCAAAACCAATTGGGACAACCTCGCCACAAAATGATGCAGATCGTCGACATGGTTGAAGCTGGCTACAAGCTTGTGCTTCAGTCTCAACGCCATGCAAATCGCTCTGTTCACTCCTCAGTGCGGGCGACACGCAATCTAACCTCCAAGCACTTGGCCTTCTATCGCAAAGAGCACATCACTACTTCCAACCGTCTTGCTCTCATTGATACCTCGCTTGCGTCCATGAAGGAGGAGATGGCTAGACTCAACAATGATCAGCGGACTAGGCTTATTGAGCATAATGCCCTACTCAAACAGAAAAACAGCGATCTGTCCTCTGCATTGGCTGATACAAAAGAAGAGTTAGCCGAGGTCAAACAGAAAAACATCGATCTTTCCTACGAATTGACCGACGCTAAAGAAGAGCTAGCAGCAGCAAAAGAGGAGATTGCAAGACTTAAGGCTGCTGCTGACTCTAAATGGACATCAAGAGGCCATGGGCAATCTTCATCAGGCAAAGGCAAAGGTCATACTGGCCGATGAATTCTGTATAATCTTTTTGAAAAACTTTGTAAATTAAACTCCTTGTTTAATGAGCAATGTTTGTTTTTAAATCCTTCATGCTTTACTATGAACTGCTTATTCTGTGTGTGCATGAAATTTAAACCACTGGTTTAAAGACATGTCCTATATTACCTATTCTGCCTATTCTGCATGTCTTTAAATTCAGTCTAATTACAAATGTCTGATGCTTAATTTCCTGTTTGTAAACACTTTGTAATTCTTGAATACAATGACCTTGTGTAAGTTCATCTAGGGCATGCTTATTTAATATATCAATCTTACAAGCATGTTATTACTAGACTTGAACATGGTCTGCTGATATTGTATTCGTAGGGTCATGGACTCAAGCAAATAGGAGGAGATTGTTGTATTTTAGCCTAGATTTGCTTGAATCCATAACCTAAGTCTAAGACAAGGTGACTAATGGGCCTGCGTGTCTGTTAGTGTGGCAACTTGTACTTAGGCATAGCTTGAATAGTTTAGGGTTGCAAATTGTATAAGTCTTGGAGAAGATAGCCTATAGGACATCGGACGTCCTCTGCACAATAGGCAAACATCGCATAAGCAGTCTTTCGGTTGAATATCGAACAAGCTCATATCGGTCAAGCTTCATCAGCAATGTTGATGAACCTTAAGAACGTCCGATAGAGATCTGCCTAAGACATGTCCTAATCTGAAGACTTCATTGACTTCGATGCAACGTTAACCTGCAAATCACATTCAATGAAGGTTTCCATTCTTGGCATACACTCAGAAAAGGACATTCCTCCTGCAAGCACAGACCGCCTATTTTTAGCAAAGTGTCAGGAGAGACGCAAGCTACGGACGCCTATCAGGAGTCAACAACCAGATTAGAGCATTAATTGCTCTTAAATTCAAATTAGAAGACCACCAACGGCTCCAAGCTTCCTCCTGCATATAAAAGGAGACTCCATTGCTGCATTCAACACTCTTCAACAACTCCAACTACTGAATCTCCATAGTCTTCAAGTGCATTAAAGCTTAAACGTCCTATCTGTATACATACATTGAAGAGCTTCATACTTAGACTTCTAGTCCATCAAAAGCTCTTCATTGATTGCAACACCTAGCTTTTCATAGCTCACGAGAATTGTATCTTATTGATATCAATTCTCCCACACAAACACTTGGTCAACAAAATTTTTGTACACCATCCATTAGAGATTTAGTTTGTAAAATATCTAGTGGAAAAACTTAGTACACGTTTTTCAAATCCAAAGTTGACCACTTTGGTTGTGGACGTAGCACTTATTTATAAGTGTGAACCATATTAAATATTCTGTCTATCTGTGTGTGATTGTGAATTGATTGTGTTGCTTTAAATTTCCAGATTTCCAAACTGTTAAGAACTGCTGATCTTGACCTGTGAAGATCAGCTATTCTCAACTTGTCCTGTGCTTCACAAGTCTTCCGCCTGCAATATTTTTACAAACCCTAGTGAAGTAAGATTTTTGAATCAATTTCAAAAATTGGACATAGGCTATTCAACCCCCCCTTCTAGCCTATATAGAGCAACCTTGGACCTAACAAATGCGCGTACTCGGGACAAAACAAATGAGAATTGACAGAGTATTCCAAGTAAGATCGAGAGGAACAGTTAAAGTAACATCCAAATTAAAACTCACAAATGAAAGGATACAGGGGAAATCGAAGGCCCAGCTCAAAGAAGCTTAAGTAAAAGCCAACTCGACCCCTCGAAGTCCGTAGATCGGCCAGACCCAGCTCGGGATCAGGAACATGTCCACGATAGTCTTCGAAGTTACAGGGATACTTCGACAACCAGCTGTTCAAGTCAGCAATAGTCACCCTATTCCTCCAATCTCGAAAAGCATGCTTTACGGCACCCTTGGCATCAGCATCAACCTTAGACTTCCTTTTCTTGCTCCGAGGAACTCGTAGGATGTGACTTTCATCCAGGAACGAAGCAAAAGTGGCAGCCTTTGAGGGCCCCACTGCCCTACTTGCCACCTGATGCTCGTCAAAATATAGATACAACAGGCCAGACATAGCCATGTCGTACTTTTCAATGATCCTCATCGAAGTCCCGAAGGGTATATCATCGACCTTGTACGGATCATCGGCAGGGACGACCAGGCCGTCCAGGTTGGCACCCCAGGAGGTCAACAAATCTTTAGCCTCGCTCGGCAAAACGACCTTCCAATCGCCCTCCTCGATTTTATATATAGCATGACCCTTCTGCGGCCTGGCAAACATGGGACCCTCATCCGCACGTTTGATCCTCATGTTCACAGAAAGAGAACACGAGGAGAAAGAGCTTGCAGGGAGAATAGTTGAAGTGAGGAAACTACGACCTGGGCAGATCGACTTAGACATATCGACCTAGATGAAGGCTAAGGGACGTACGGACTTACCGGAACCCTAAAAAATTCAAAGTCGCCGGAACTCTACCCAGAATCCGGCCGGTCACCAACAAAAGAGATAAAACAGACAAATGAACAAGAAAAGGGGCCACAAAATGGAAGGAAATGAAGTAAGGATCAAGGGAAACTAACCTAAAATCCTGGGAAAGCTAGAAACGCAAAGGGAAGGCTCGAATCTGATCTTTTGTGAAGACAGAAGAACACGTTAGAAATTGCCTGTTCGCCGAAAAAGTTCAAAGCTTCTGGTGAAATGAAAATGAACAGTGGAATCCTCGCTTATATAGGGGACCCGGAGTAGCCGGGTCGACCCACACAGAAACACGCAGATCCAGATACGACGACGTCTGAATCAAAAGTATCAACCACCAAAAAATTCAAAATTAAAAAAGTGCACCGTCTGACAAGACACGTCCATTCAATGCACACGATTCCCAAGGAAAGTACAAAGTCAAGCTAAAAATAATGCGACCATGCGTGGAATCGGTCAGCTCGACACATCGCATATTTACTTCACACCTCAAGGATAAATCCTCTCCTTGAGAAGTAGGGGGCTACTGAACGACCTCAGCCTTCAGCTGAACACGTGGCAGACATCGCGACCTCATAGGGTCCAGCTGAGCAAGCGCCAGGGTGACATACGCCCACGTCGATATGACGGCCTAGAGATCGCATTGTGACAGATCGCCTACCTCACCAGTTTACTCTCCCAGCACGCTGACACGGGGACCCACAGTGCGACCTCGAGGCATTCCAGACTGACCACGACAGCATCGGGCGACCTGGGCACATACCAGGCCGACCTCGACCGCGTTAACATCAAGCGACCTCGATACGTACCAGGCCGACCTTGATATAACCCCTCTCAGCTCGGTAAAACAGAGTCCTCTACGGAATCACCTCTTCACTGGGAAGAGTCTTGCTACTACTCTGTATACATCAGTCCTAAGCATATAAGGAAACGTAATCCGAAGGACATAGGAATTGATCATATCTCTCCCATTCCGAATCCAACTAGGATTATGACTTATCTCCTTATAAATAAGCACCCTCACAGGCCTCATAAGGTACATGAAAATTACTTGCTTACGACATACTCTCTTAGCTTTACATCTCCGTCGAAGTATTGCTAATTCTCACGCCTGAGGGTTATTGCTGGGACAACCCAGCCCCCCCCCCTTACGGTGTTCTTTGTTGATCACAGGTTTTAAGCTACCTACACTTCAAGGGCAATCCCTGCAACGTAAGCCGGAATCCTACTATATATACTACACACGTGGATCAGACGTGGTCACCTACCACTCTTTTTGCGTGATCAGTTGATACAGATATCATATCAAGGACTTCTAAGCCACACAACAATGAGGATAAGGGAACAACTTTACCTGACCCGCTAGCCTTACATCACTCAGACACACCAGGATTGGTTCTGGTCAGTAAACTCTTGAATGGCCGAAATTATGGAGAATGGAGTCGTTCGATGCGTCGCAGTCTCAACGCCAAAAATAAATTTGGCCTCGCTAATGGATCCATCCAAGCCCCATCGACCAACGATCCAAGATTTCCGTTATGGGAATTCTGCAACGATTTAGTTGCTTCTTGGATTCTCAATTCCATTGACCCAGAAATTACATGCAGTGTAGAGTATTGCGAAACGGTAGCTGAGATATGGACTAAACTTCATGAACGATACTCATAAGGGGATGACTCACGGATCTATGAGATACGCCAAGAAATTGCCGAATGTCGCCGAGGATCGCTCTCAATCTTAGCGTATTACACCAAGCTCAAAGGCCTTTGGGATGAATTGGGATCCTACTATGAACCCCCTCCAGCAATATGTTGAAGAAGGTTATTGAAAGGGAGGAGAAGGAGAAAGTAATGCAGTTCTTGATGGGACTCAATGATCCATACTCACAAACGGTGTTCTAAAACGCGCCCTAGGCGGCCTAGAGATACACATACGGTTCGAACCGCCGGTTCACAAAATGCCAAAATGTTGAACCTGAACCGCACCGGAACCGTACAGTTCACGGTTCAAACCGTAATTTTCATTTTTTTTTAAATACCGTATTTAAAGTTTAAACCTTTGTAAAGTACATACAAAATATTTTTAAATTTTTTTAAGTTACCAAAAATATTTTTTAAATATTTTAAGTTAAACTTTATAATTGTAAATAACCAAAAGTATTTTTTTAAAAAAACAGGGACGTACCCTGGCCAATTTTATTAATCATAATAAAAAATTACAAGGAGGGGAACAACCAATGAACTTTGCCAAAGGAGCCTTACCTCTAATTTACAATTTATTCAATAAATAAAAAATCTAATCTATAAATAAAAAAATTCTAATCTAAAAATTACAATTAACTTACTTCATAGAGCGGCGTTACCGACGTAGTTCAATCGCCCTCGGTCGATGTATTTTCATCAAAGCTATCATCCTCCTCGGAACTACTTAGCTTATCTTGTAATCGATCTTAATCGCCTAATAAAGTTGATTTTCTAAATTAACAACGATCAACCTTGATCTTCTTTCATCCAAAACATACCCTCCCACGCTAAATGTGTGTTCTACGACGACGGTTGAGGCAGGAGAAGCTAGAACCTCCTTTGCAATCAACGATACAATATTATAATTTTGGGCCATTTGTGCCCACCACTTTAAAATGTCAAAATTATCTATAGGCCCAAAAGTAGTTGTTAAATATATATCAAGTTCAATAGTATTAGAATTGCCTCGTGCACGTTTTTGAGTTCTTGAATTTACATAATTATCTACCCAATTAAATGGGTCATCACTCATTTGAATAGTACTACTAGTACTTACATTATCATTATTTGGACCATAAATTGTGTTATATTCTTTAAAAATATCATATAAACAATTTTTAGCTTCATTTATGTCACTTGCTTTTGGGATATGTTCGGTTAAAAATAAGTCAATGTCATTGGGGAATAAATTTTGATAATAATACGTAACTATGTCTTCTAAACCATCTTGTCTTATCCTAGGATCTAATAGTTTAGCTACTAAAAATAATTGTGGAATGTTCAAAAAATACTATAGCCATTTTTTCTCTCACACAACCAATACATTCACCTAAAACTGGACAATCTTTAAGAATCTTGAATATATAACTAATTTTAGCACAATTTTCTAAAACTAATATAGAAGTAGGATAATAAGAACCGGATAATTGAGAGGTAGCATCGTTAAAAACTTTCAAAATTTGCTTTAAATTTTCACAAGCATCCCATTGATGAGGAAATAAAGTGATATGATATTCTATTTGTTGAAAAAATGCACACGATAGTTTCCGCCATTCATAAGATTCATTTAACATTTTATAGGTGGAATTCCATCAGTTTGGAACATCCACGGAAAATCTTTTAGGTTCAACCTTATTAGTTCTACAAAATTTAGCCATTTTGTAATATTTGGATGTCTCTTCAAATAAGAAATAATTTTTCTAATTGGACATACTTCATTACGTAATATATTTAAATCATCTTACACACACAAATTTATAATATGACATATACATCTAACATGAAAAAATTTACCACCAATTGATGGTTTACAAACTTCAATAAAAGATGGTAAACTAGCAGTATTATTTGTAACATTATCAAATCCAATTGAAAATATTTTATTAGTTAAACAATATTCTTGTAAAATTGTTAAAATTTTAATAGAAATATTACGTGCATTATGTACAGTATCAAACTCTCTAAATGCAATTAATCTTTTTTGAATCGTCCATAAATTATCAATCCAATGACATGTAATTCCTATATAACTATGCATTTGCCAATGATCACTCCAAATATCTGCACATATTGAAACTTTATTTGGTAAATCTGAAAACGTATTATTTAAAATTTGTTTACCTTCAAAAACTCTAACTTTTATGTCACGAGTAATCATATTTTTATGAATTTGTCTAGTGACGGGGTTCAAAAACAATTGTGCAAGTCGCTCCCAACTTGCATTATTTGCAAAATTAAAAGGTTGTCCCGTAGAACTCACAAAATAAGCCATTTCTTTTTTATACACAACATCACTAAATTTAAATAGGTTAAAAGACGTACATTGTGGTCGTTGTGATGATCCCGTTTAGAGTTGTGTTTGACCTTGATCGATTCCACGCTTCTCGGGATGCTTAGTTTGGATGTGACGACTATACGTCCCGTATGCATTTCCAGTTTTAAAATGGTATTCGCTTATGCAATAGTTGCATTTGGCTTTAAAATTTTGACCTTCAATATGTGTCTTTGTAAAGTGCACGGTCATGACATCGGATTTTCCCGTTGTTCGACCTCGACGACCACCACTTTGACCTCTTCTAACTTCACTTTGAGTTTGACTCTCTTGAGTACGAGGATTCGCTTCGGAGGGAATTCGCTCCCCCTCACCCATTGGATTGTTTACATCATATCCGTCATCGCTCAACTCCTCGAACGGTAATTGCATAGTTGGTTGTATAGTTGGTTGCATAGTTGCCTTGCCCTTGCCCTTTGCGGCAGATCGAGAAGAAGACATTTTTTTGTAATATAATTATAAATAATTTATAGAATGTAAAAATAACTATATAGTAAGTATAGAAGTAATTAATAATTTATATAATGTAAAAATAATTTTATAGTAAGTATAAAATAATTATATAGTAAGTATAGAAGTAATTAATAATTAATAGAATTTAAAAATAATTTTATAGTAAGTATAAAAAAATTTTATAGTAAGTATGGAAGTAATTAATAATTTATAGAATGTAAAAATAATTTTATAGTAAGTATAAAATAATTTTATAGTAAGTATGGAAGTAATTAATAATTTATAGAATGTAAAAATAATTTTATAGTAAGTATAAAATAATTTTATAGTAAGTATAAAATAATTTTATAGTAAGTATAGAAAATATAAAATAATTTATAGAATTGAGAGAATTAGTATAGAAAAATAAATAAAAAACATGTTTAATAAAAAATAGAGTAGTAGATAATATTATTAAAAAATAAAAACTTATTTAATAATAATTAATAAATAAACTTACTTGTAAAATTGGAAATTGGAAGCTTTTGATCACTTGAGAGTTTAGAGAATTGAGATTTGAGATTTGAGAGTTCAGAGAATTAGAGAGATGGAGTGGAAAAAATTGAAGAGATGAAGTGGGTATTTATAGGTTTAGAAAAGATGAAAAAAAAATTTTGTTTTTTTTAAGCCAAAAACGATCACTTGACCGTTGCATCAACGGCTCTCAACAGCCACCGTCCGATCTTTCATCATCAATGGCCAAGATCATTTTGCCTTTTTTTTTTTGAATTTTGACCGTTTGAATCGGCGGTTCAACGGTTCACGATTCACGGTTCAACGGTTCGCGGTTCAAACGGTTTACGGTTCAAACCGGAGGTTCAAAGGTTCAGGTTTGTCTGAACCGGAACCGAACCGTTGAACCTCCGGTTACGGTTCATAAATGGTTCATAATCAACGGGTTGGTGACGTGGCGGTTCACGCGCGGTTCGAACCGTTTGAACCGTAACCGGATGGGCATGGCTAAGGCGGCCGCCTAAACACTGTTTAGTCGCTAGGCGTCGACAGGGATAATTGAATGGCCACGACGGGGATAATTGTTATTATTTAATTGGCTTTCCCACCGGGCCATAAGTGGCATGGAAAAAATGTGAAGCCCAGAATTAAGAAAGCTACAATCCACAATGTTGAGACACCACAGGATTCGGTCAGGCCCAACTTTCACAGCAGAGAATTATAAGCAGATTATGGCTCTACTAAAAAGTGGTAACATCCAACCAGTTGCAAACGCCACAGTTAGTGTCACGCCCACTTGCAATAAAATTGAGCATGATAAACATACCACTTTGTCTTGGATAATTGATAGCAACGCATCAGATCATGTATCATGTCTGTCACCAACACATCATAAAAGATCAAATCATGAGTTTGTGGGTTTGCCTAATGGAGCATAAGCTCATATAGAAAGTATTGGTTCTGTTGAATTGTCTTTCGATTTGTTACTTGAAGATGTTCTTCATGCTCCTAAATTTCAAGTAAACTTGATATCTGTGAGCAAATTGACACTAGCTTTACGGTGCACTGTGATTTTTTATCCTGATTTTTGTGTTGTGTAGTATGTGGATACGAGGAGGACGATTGGCCTGGGCAAGCATTTTAATGAGCTTTACTATCTCACACCTTCTCAAAATCCTCGCCTTGTCAACCACATCTCCCATACATCAGATCTGTGGCATCAACTTCTCGAACACCCATCTGCTGCCCTTCTCCATCATTTGTCAAACTCTTTTCCAGATATTATTTTTCATTCCAAGCATGTTTGTGACATTTGTCCTTTAGCAAAACAATGTCATTTCACTTTTTCGTCAAGTTCAAAAAAAATAGTTACACCTTTTGATTTAATTCATTGTGACGTATGGGGCCCACAGAAATCTCACAGTCATTCTGGTGCATGATATTTCTTGACTATTGTTGATGATTTTACTCGCTACACATGGGTACACCTTATGAGTGCTAAATCTAACACCTAAACTATTATAAAATCTTTTTCTCCTGGGTCAAAACTCAATTTCATCAGGATATTAAGATTTTTTGTTATGATTATGGAGGGGGGAATTCACATCTATGCATTCTTTCTTTGCTGAACGTTGTACCATTTTCCAACACACTTGTCCGTATACCCGCCAACAAAATGGAGTTATAGAGCGAAAACATCGTCATCTTTTAAATGTTTCCTGCGTTCTTTGATTTAAAGCCAATTTACCATTACGTTTTTGGGGGGAAACCATCCAAACAGCTTGTTATCTTATCAACCGCCTTCCTACACCTCTTCTTTCATACAAATCTCGTTATGAACTTCTTCGTTAGCAGCCCCAGATCACTCTCACCTTCGGGTTTTTGGTTGCCTGTGCTATGCCACCAATCTTAATCCTGATCATAAATTTGATTATCGAGCTCATCGTTGCCTTTTCATGGGCTATCCTTTTTAACAGAAAGGATATCGGGTTTATGACCTTTAAAACAAGAAATTTTTCACTTCTCGGGATGTCGTTTTCCATGAAACCATTTTTTCACTCCGCCATCTTCCTCCGAAACAACATGATGACCACAGCCCCGTCCTATCCACACTATGCGGCACCATACCATTCGCGGACCCCCACATTCTTCTACAAACCTTCTCTACTCCCACTTCTACTCCTGACTCTACCTCTCTTACACCGACGGTCGACACCCCTACGGCTGACTTAATTAGACCACAACACCACCCCTCCACTCCCCATTCCCTTGGTCGATATTTGTCTACCCATCCTTCAATACTATTCTCGTCGTACTACTACGGTACCACAAACCATATCAACTTCCCCACCAAATTCTAATTTTTCGGTGTCTCTCCACCCTGCCCCACCAGTTACTCATCCTGTTCCTCTTGAACTCCATCACTCCACCAGAGAACACCGCCTTTCCTTCCTACCTTAATGATTTTCTAACCAACCATGTTGTTGTCTTGCGCCATGATGCCTCCTCGTCCTCATCCGGCACACGGTATCCACTTCAAAGGTATGTTTATTTTTTTGGGCTTTCTGACTCTTATCGTACCTTTGTGCATAATATCTCTCGCTTGGTTGAGCCAGCCACATATGATCAAGCTTGCTGCGACCCTCAATGGATTGCCGCTATGGATGCTGAAATTCAAGCCCTTGAGGATAATCACACTTGGTATCTTGTTCCCTTATCGCCCAACCAGCGGCCTATTGGGTGTAAGTGGGTGTTTAAAATCAAGTACAACTCTAACGGCAGTATTGAGCATTACAAGATCGACTCGCCTAGTCGACAAAGGTTTTGCAGAACATGAAGGCATTGACTACAAGGATACCTTTGCTCCAGTTTCCAAACTCATTACTGTATGCTGCTTATTATCCATCGCTGTTATCCGAGACTAGCCCCTACATCAAATGGATGTACAAAATGTTTTTCTTCATGGAGATTTGGTTGAGGAAGTATACATGCAGCCCCCTCCGGGTTATCGTCGACAGGGGGAGCAAGGGAATCTAATTTGTCAACTCAACAAGTCCCTTTATGGCCTAAAACAAGCATCATGAAGATGGTTCCGACATTTCTCATATGACATTCAATAAATTAGGTTCCAACAATCAAAGGCTGACTACTCACTCTTTACATAGGTTTGAGGGGAATCTATTACAGTTGTACTTCTTTATGTTGATGATATGGTTATCACAGGGAATGATGATAAAGTCATTAGTGACCTCAAACCATTTCTCAACAACCGCTTCAAGAATTGGTCAACTCAAATATTTTCTCGGGATTGAGATTGCTCGTTCGAAGGCAGGAATCACAGTTTGCCAACGGAAGTACACACTTGACAAATTGGAAGAAGCTGGGCTACTTGGAGCAAAACCAGCCACTGTCCCTATGGACCTGATTTTGCACTAGCTGAAGCAGGAAGTGAAACACTCAAAGATCCCACACGCTATTGCCGACTAGTTGGTAAACTAATCTATGTCACAATTTGCAGGCCTAATATTACATATTATGTCAACACCCTTAATTAGTCAATTCATGCAAGAACCCATATACATCATCTCAAGGCAGTTTATCGTGTACTTCAGTACTTGAAAGGAGCACCAAGACAAGGTTTACTATTCTCATCTGATAGTTCTCTCCAATTAATTGGATATTGTGATGCTGATTTGGCAAGATGCCCAAGTACACGAAGATCTGTAATAGGTTACTGTATTTTCCTGGGGAAGTCACTGGTGTCGTGGAAATGTAAAAAGCAAGCGACAATTTCAAGATCATCGGCAGAGCGGAGTATCGTTCTATGGCAGCGGCTGCTTGTGAAATTTCTTGGTTGAGGTATTTATTAAAAGATTTACAAGTATCACATCTTGAACTGGCAAAACTCTTTTGCGATAACCAGACAGCTATTCACATTGCGGCAAACCCAGTATACCATGAGCGGACGAAACACATTGAGTTAGATTGCCACACTATTCGTGAAAGAATTGAAAGAAGGGAAATTAAGACTGCTTATGTGCATACTCGCAATCAGATAGCCGACATGTTCATGAAACCATTGCAATCACCAGCATTCCACACGCATCTCGGCAAGTTGAGTGTGGTTGACATTCACACTCCAACTTGAGGGTGAGTATTAAAGGAAAACCAATCAATTGATTGATGGACTTTCCTTTTTGTGTTAACATAGCTGTATAGATGGAACTAATTGTGAAATCATACCATATTTGTAAGAGTAATTTTAGTCGTAGATTATTCTTCCTACCTAGAATATGCTTGCTATCATTGTATAAATTCATGGTGTACAGTTGACACAAATCAATACAATAAATACAATTTCCTCATATTTTCTCATGAACCGTTTCAAACCATCTTGTCCCTGTTTGGATGAGTTTGGGAAGGATTTTATAAATCCGTCGAGTTTGGGACGATTCTGGTTTAACCTGCTTGGTTTAATGGTTATTTCCAAAAATATCCCTAAATGTTACTAGTATTAATTATAGATTACCTTCCATTACTTGTGATGATATTTAAGAAAAGAAGGATGGGCAGTAGGATGAAGAGGAAGGCTAGAAGAGAGGAGGTATGGGTGCGGGTTTCACAGGTTCAGGGGTTGGGACAAGGCAGGCGGGTTTGAGTAATGGGGGATCAAAAGACCGACCGGGTTTGGTAAAAGAAACCTATCACAAACCCAGCCCATTGTCATCCATAGGTGCATGTATGTATTGGCATGCTGTGGTATCACAGCGCAGTGAGATTCATAGGCATGAACACCCGTCTTCTGTGACATGAGGCGCAACACAATGGGCAACCCCAAGTGATTGACATTTGTAAGAAGTAAAACAATGATTACAATCTAGGGGCAAAGGCAAGTACACCAAGCAAGTCCCCCCTTAACTTCACTTAGGGCCAAACCCAAGACAGAGGAACAGACATGCATTGAACATTGTCCAGACAAACAGACCTAAATCCCAAAGAGATTTAAGCTCTCCTAAAATAGCAAAATGAGGCCCAATTAATATCTTAAGAGATACTCTCTCCTCTTTTTCAGGCAAAGTGTACACAATTCTATTTTGAGATACTTTATTTAAAGAGTTTACTTTTAAAAATTATGCATACAATCTCAAAAAAAATTCAACTTTACCCTCTATATGTAATATGAGCATTTGACATTGTTTAAACATTTTTGTAATTATGACAAACTCGAATGACACTTATATATCCTTTAATTATTAGACTTTTCAAACATGAACTCTTTGGATGGAACGGAGGGAATATAAAAAAAACTAAGCTAAGCACAGATTTCAATTATTATTATTATTTTTTTTTTTTGGTATTTGATCAACTCATGAAGATGGTGGCAGTAGAAGACAAAAGCATTTTTTTTGAGCTGTTATCTTTTGGTTGGGAAAGCTATTCTTCGTCTTGACTTGGCTATCTGACCTGCTACCCACTGTCGGGCTCCTCATGTTTGATGGAACCTAGCTGAAGTTTTAATTGTCCATCGATTTGGCTTTTTATCTTTTTCAACTTGATTTTGTTGAAGTGTCTTTTCAGTAAGGAAGTACACTTATTTTTTATAATAAAAAGATGATGAGACACAGTGGAGAGAAACCTATGCCGCCTCTGCATTCCATGATGAGGTTAGTCTTGCAATCACGTACGTATATTGGTGGGATAAAGTCGCTCACTAGGCCAAAGTCAACTTAGTCAACCCTTGGAAAATTTTCTGTGAATTTGTTTTACATGGAGTCTTCATTTTTGTCAAAGTACGTTGTTGACACATGACATGGGTACGAGTGTGGACGTTGGACACCTACGTTGAAGTTCGTACCAACGTAGATGTAAATTTTGTCATTTTTATTTGGTGCCACTGCCAGCCTGGGTAGCCTGTCAGAAAATATTGAACATAAAACATAAAGATTTAAAACCATAATCGAGTCTAGGACCTTCCACTGTTTATAAATAAGAACAAAAAGATAATTGAAGAGTCACTTGAATCATGACCACTGATCAGTTTGTGATTCCATTGGCGTCAAATGGGAAATCTCGGCTGAGTACGTCTTGGTTTTTAGTTTGTCTGCTTCATCCTACACATGTTTTGATTGTACTTTTGTAGGATTTTAATTCGTATGAAAGTCAACACTATGTGCCAAACATTAACAAGTCCCAACTAGATTTGTATCTGGAAGAGAGCCCCTTAGATAGAAAGTTGCATGCTGATTTAGACATTCTGAGTTATTGGAAAGGAAATAGACTTCGACTCCCGGAGCTTTCCATGATGGCACGCGATATTTTGAGTGTTCCTATAACATCTGTTGCATCAGAATCTTCATTTAGTATTGGGGGTCAAATTTTTGGGAAGTATCGCAATTCTCTTTTGCCATCAAATGCAGAGGCATTGTTGTGTACACGAGACTGGTTAAACGGTGAGATTCTCATTTAAAAGAAAAAAAATTTGTTTAAGCATTTATTTTGTTCGAACCAATTTATTATGGTTTTGATCTTGTATGCTGATAAAAAAAATTACAGCAGAGATATTTGATACGGATGGAGAAGACGAAGAGTCGCTTGTCGAGGACTTTGGCAAATTTAAGCTTGGAAGTGAAACCTCTTCAAATATCGTGGAATAGGTACTTCTTTCAAATATAACTATCAACTAAATTCAGTTTTGGTTAATTGAGGCAAACAAATTAAGGGATCAATACCTTTGCTAATAATAACTTTAATGTAATAAGAATGCTGTTATTTTGGGTTTGAATGTGGGTAAGATTCCGTACATTATACTTTTGCAAACCCCGCAATAGCTGGAGCCTTATGCACTGTACTGTCCCTTTTTGCTGGCGTTCTTTTCATACGGTTACTCTCATCTTTGGATGTCCTGATCAGAAAAGAAGTGGAATATTTGGAATATTTTGGTGATACCTACTACTTTCTAATGTAATTCTTTTGCATTCTGTCCATAATTCACAGGTGAAAATAACTTAGACTCAAGCACCACATGTAATGAATCTGCTGAAACTACATCTGTTTCTGAAAAGGTGGATCTTGCTTCAACCTGCAGTATTTTTTACCAGCACCAAGTTTCAGGAGGTTGTCTTATGCTAATAATCTAGCTAGAAGAAAAGAGTAGTAGCTGTGTAAAAAGTTTTCCCCATTTTGATTTAGTTTGTCACATTTTTCAGACATTTATATCACATTTTCTTTTTGGGTCCTTGTTGACGTAAGGTAGATTGCAATTGTGTTCCTATTGTTCTTGATAGAGACTACAGTATTTGTAAATTATGTTGTGCTCCAGTGGAAGCTAATAATATGTTTTCTTTCCCATTTGTTCAATCATCTTGGTAAATGTGCTTATGCTTTTGTGTTCCCTGTGCTTCTGCGCCCACTTGATCCAGGCTATGGTAAACATGTAAACCCCGCAATAGTTTACATGTTTATGTTTGTGTTTGTGTTTGTAACAGTCAATGAGTATTTTGATATTGCATGTTTATGTTTGTGTTTGTGTTTGTAACAGTCAATGAGTATTTTGATATTAAAGTAAAAATAAGTCTTTTATTGGTAAAGTGCAAGATTGAACTGAAGGGGAAAAACGGGTCAACCCGAAACCCACCCAACCCATTTAAACCGAATTTATTTTGGGTTGTAATGGGTTCTGACCCAAACCAACCCGTTACCCAGATCAACCCGACCCAACCCAACCCAATTGCCAGGCATAATCCTACGTGATGGAAGTTGTATTTCTTTTCTTTTGAAGAGCTATTGTTCAAAAGCTTCATGCAAGAGTTTTATTCCTTAAAAGGAAACTTCTGTTTACATCATAGCCGTTTCCTATGTAATAATAGTATAACCATGTTTAGTGTTAATTGCATGAACTCAAAATGTGTGCATTGAATAAGAGTAACTACCATAACTAAAAGCTATAAATTCAAGAATTAGAAGTCAGTTGATCTGTTTTGACGATAAAGTATCCCATCACCTGTCATGAAATGCTAGCACGAAAACATGCATGCTTGCAAGATCTTCTCAAAAGAATTTCCATCAAGGGGTTGTATTATGCGTGCATACATGGAATATCTCAAAAGTAGAAAATAAAGAGAAAAAAAAAACAATGTCTAACGGAAGGAGACTGCCACCATGGGTGTGTGAAAGTGTAAGAATAATAGCAAAGATAAAAATTACATTGTACAAACTAAGTGTTAGGTCCAAGGGTTGCTCAGTGAATAGGCTAGAGGGGGTGAATAGCCTATATATGATATATTAAAAATTTCATCCAATTTTTATATATATAATAAGACGAGTGGATGAGATGATTAATACAATTAGGATATCTTCCTCATACTAACTGCTTATCCGAAGTTAGAGTGATCGGACATCTTAGATCAGCAGATGTAGATCATGGACGTCCTGGATCAGCAGATATGAAACATGCAGTTGGAAGATATATGTTGAACTTAGGCGATGAGAATAAGATTTGGCGGAAGAACTAACAGCATAAGTCAAACAATTTAGATTAAAGTAACTGTAAGGGTTTGATATGAAAGAGAGCTTAACAGTTGACTATAATCTGTATTAGATGCATCATTTACTTTCCTTAAACAGATTGCACATGATAAGGCAAATTATACAAGAAAGAGAAATCAAGGCTGAATGTAACATACATATATTATATTAAAATTTAGCAGAGGTTTGCTCAAAGGCAGACATGCTTAGTACATCAACCTAGACTCTCTATCCTAGCAATCTCTCCGGGGGGAAGAAGGAAAGTGAAATGGAATACCCCGAAGACTCATATAAGAACTCTAATCCTAGCAGTTCCTAACAACCTTGGAGGTCAGGGAAGGAAAGTGCTAGTGTTAGAGTGATGTGAGAAGAGAATATTAGGAGTTGTTCAAATAGCAAGCATTTGAACAACTGAGTGCTAAGCACTCGACCAAATATGATGACACCTTTTTGCACAATCGACACAGCTTATAATGTAGTATAAGTCTGCCGATATGAATGCAATCTGGATTTGTAAGTTCTGGCTCTTCATCGGACATCTTCAAGCTTGATCTGGCTTCAACGATCTGTAAGATACTTGGTCTCTTTACTGGATGATGGAGTTGAGGCCACTGAAGAGACTGAGTTCTTCGAAGGAAGAAGAACTCAAATCAACAACAAGATTGTTGATCAAGCAGAGCTTCTCAGCTTTTGGATTTTCTTTTCTCTCTCTTTCACAAAGTGTTTGTTCTTACACTTGTGATTTCTCACTCTGAAGGAGTGGTTCTGGATTGAAGAAATGAAGATCAATACCACAACCTTTCTCAAGCACAGTTTTTATATTCTTGTGCTCGTGCTCTCTCTGTGGAAATGAGGATGAGAGTCTTCTTATATAGCTGGAGAAGAAGAGATGACCGTTGGTGTATTGAATAGGTTTTAAGCCCGTTGGAGATCTGAATCTCGTGATGTAGCAGAGTACATCTTTGGATTTGTTGGGCAAAGACCTTCAGTTAGGTTTAAGTCTTGAAGATATCCGTGACACAGGCTGGACATAGTTGGACGTGTCGAGCTTAGCCTAGATGCAGTCTGACTGATTTGGACGTATCATAGCTTTGACTGGAGTGCGTCCGTGCTTGGCCTTTTCGAAATGAAGCTTTGAAGACCGCGAACACTATTCAGAAGAGGAAATGTCCATTGGATAAACGTGAAGGCGCAGACATCGATGCGTATCTTGGATTTGTCAGACAGATCTTGTAACGGATCTATTTTGGCTTGAAGTGCGTTGAGTAACGACCGATGTATCTCGTGATCTTACGCTCGCAGCTTGTTCGATGAGGATTTGGCCGATTCGAGATCTCGCCATTATAGAACCGCCGATGTAGAAACCGCCGATGGTCACGATGTTCCTCTTGAATAAATAGCTTCTGCAGTTGCTCGATGAAGTGTTTGGCGGATACGAGAATCGCCGATATAGAACTGCTGATGTAGAGATGGCTATTAGGTAGTCATAGCTGAAGGGAATGTCTGCTAGTGAGACATCTGCCGATGGTCACGTCAGCTGGTAATTTGAAGAGCTTGATTCATATGAAGGTTTGTCATCATTCTGGTAGGACAAAGACTCGGATATGTACAAAGACTTCCTAGTCTAATGACCTATGCATTGTTTCAACAAGCTGCCACACTAACCGGTACGCAGCCCTTTTAGCCACTTGTGAAACATGCGTTGTAATGGGAACAAGCAAATCACGTGTTGGAATATGCATACATATATATCGGTGATTTTCGTGCATATTCCTAACAATCTCCTCCTATTTGCTTGGGACCATTACTACAATTGACTTATACATATAGCTCTTTAAAGCAGTTGTTCAATCCTTAGTAATAACATGCCACTACTAAATATTCATTTTATATCAAGGCATGCCCTAGGTTGAACTTACAAGCGATAGCGTATGTATAGTCACCTATTTGCTAAGTATTTACAGACTCAATAAATGAAAGAACAAATACAAAGCAATAACTGAAATGGTTGTTAGGCAAATGATAATATTGCCTTAAGAGTGTGATTCTTGCATCGGATGATCTGAAGAATGTTGCTCAAGCAAGAAGTAGAAAGTATAAGTAACTGGTTATCTAGTTCTTAATCGAATTGATTAAGCATCTTCATCTAGTCAGCGTATTATAATAGTCATATAGTATTTTGCTGTATGAGTAGATACACAATCTTACAAGTTGTCTATCTCTCCTCCTTAATAGTTGTCTATCTTTCCTCCTTAATAGTTCACACTTTGGGGGGAGGGGGCATTACAACTTCACAATCTCTCCTCCTTAATGAATATTGTTCTCAATAGTGTTAATCCTACTACAATTTCTTGGGGCCATTACTTCCTTATCACAACTTCATAATCACTTGGGGCCATTACTTCCTTATCACAATCTCTCCTCCTTAATGGCCACAAGTTAAAGATAGATTGATAGTGATCAAATGAATTATGAGTGAGACAAGAAGAGAGTAGGAAGTTTGGTTTTGTTAAACACTGTCATTTGAGAAATGCCGAATTGATGTAGCTAGATGTACTTCTGCAGAGAATATAGACCGTATCGAGTAAATACAGTCACTCGTCATATTTGCAGATTCTTAGTGTGCAGATAGCGTAAAATGCACAATTTTCATGTATAGGATTTACAGAATAGGATATCGAGGTGAGGAATTGTGTTTCCATTGCTTGTAAGGAGATTTTACAAGAATGTAGTGAGACAAGCTTTATTTTGTAATAGGAGTGGTAAATAGGATAAACTGTTAAGCAGTAATACCAATTGTTAAGTAGTAAAGCATTCAAAATAGTCTCCTCCTTAAGGTATATCAAGTTAGAACAGGCAAGTATGGTTGAGTCTTATGCTGACTTTTGTTGGATGCATGAGATATACATCTAAAACATGAGATATGAGATCTGCCTATGAGGTATTGCTGAATTTCATCAAGAGAGTGAACTACAGGCATGAACGAGTATGTACCAGGACAAATTTTGAATACATGACTTATAAGAAAGTAGCAAATGTACATAAACAGGCGTACATAAAACACATTACGTATTTATCATTAATATAGCAAAAGAAGATTAGTTTGATAAAACAGAGACCTAGCTAGTCATCCTAATGAGGTAGAGTTAGAGGATGAAGGTCTGCTGATTCTAATCGAAGGGAACATTGACCGCTGAATTTGACGCAGAATGGGCGTTTGCTGGTTGAAGCTCCTCCTGAGATGAGGGTTGCTCAAGGTGAGCATTTGAGGCGATGGGAGCAGGGGCAGTAGTAGCGGTACTGTCTCTTGTGGGAATCCAAGGGATGAAATTGGATACACTGTTCCTGGGGTCTCGAAGACGATTCCTTACACGACGAGAGATTCGACGAGGTCGTTGAATCACTTGAGGAGGAGGAGGAGTGGCAAGAAGGACCGTCATACGATGACGCCATTCAGTGTGGGAAATGGGTCGATGAGGAGGACTGGGCAGATTTGGTGAACACATGATGCAAATGACTCTAATGGTGGAGAAATTTTGAGGTACGCAGAAGTCAGGTGCTGTTGTTGGAGACTGATACCAATTTTATACAACTTTTTGAATTTTTGAGAAGATGAAAGGGTTTCTTGATTAGAGGAATGGGAAAAGACATTTTGGGGGCTTAAAGAAGTGAGTGCATTTAATGACATAGTAATGATAGTCTGATTTGGGATTATGTCATCATGCTTAGTGTAATTATGGCTAGTACATAGGCAGTCTAGAAGATATGTATATTAATATTATTTTCAAACAAGAAGTTTAAAAATATAATCAGATTAATTTGATTGCCTTTATTGTAGTGTTAATGGATACAACAGCTGAGTTTTTAAGGCAGTGATAGAGGCTCTTCTAGAGATAATATGAGCTGTTATTTTACTTCAAACGAATTGTTTGAGTAAATTAATCTAAAATAGAACAGCTTAGGTTTGTTTAAGGAAGAGTTGAGGACAAAACAACTTGTCCAAGCCATATGGTATGGTTGTACATGACACATGGGAGTTTTTAGAGAAGTGTGTCTTAAGATTGTCTGATACCAATCTTGAAGTCTGATACCAATTTTGAGAGATTTGATGAGTCTTTTAATGAATGTAGACACTATCAGCAGGTTGTATTAGGTATTTGCTAAAGTAGGAACTGCTGATACCAATTGTTATGTCTATTATTGGCAGTGTGTTTAATATCAGCTAAGGTAAGGACAGCTGATACCAATTGAATAGACTTTATTTATAATGGACATCAATCTATTTAAGATTAATAAAGCTTAGTAAGAATATTAAATAGATCAAGTATGTGAGATATTGAATGTGTACCTGAAGTGATGTCCGTTCTTCTTTCTGTCCAATAGATCTAGGTCATCTTTACTAATGGAAGAGATCTGCAGACCAGACTTGTTCTGAAGAGAGTGAGACGTAGCCTATATACAGCAGGGGTCATATCGGCTGTTCACTCCTGAGGAAGGACTTAATATTTGAAAATATTAGTCTTCCCAAGAATTCTTGAATGTCTGACTATCTTGAGGATAGGTCGAGTTACTAGAGATTTTTAACAATCATCCTTTTAGACTAAGAACCATATGATAAGATCTAACAGAATGTTTTGAATTTAATCTGTATACCAATTAGCTGTTGAGCCATTATAATGGGAACAACTAATCAAGCCTTTATAACTACAATCTCATAAGGTACACAAGATTTTGTAGTTGTCATAACTAAGAACACAAAGTGCTGTTGAATTGTCTTGAAAGGTTTGATTCAGCAGACACCGTTGTTTAAAGCAGATTTACTAATAATCTTGATCTTTTAATCATGAAGGATAGAGATTGAGTAATAGCAGATTCCTTGATAGGTTGACATGAAGGTCATGAAACTGCAGTCTGCCTATTTGTTAAGAGACTATAGGTTTTGGTAACTTGAATTTACTCATTGTGAAATGATTAAATTCGAAAGGCAATTATCGTGGAGTCTAAGGATGAAAGTTAAGCAAGAGTAGGAGACCATAACTTGATGTAGCAGTTTGTTCAAGAATGGTTTTCGATGGGATGTCGCAGAGTTTGTGTCTCGGTAGAGTGATCATTTCATTAAGAACAATTCTTTTAATCACCGTAAGACAATGGAGATAATAAAGAATAATAAGTTTGATCAACACACTTAAAACACATTAGTTCATGCTATCAAAGGAATGCGACAAGTAGATAAGCATGAGAAAAGTTGCAGAGCTTGTATTCAATAATCCAAGTAGTTTTACACGTATGTTGCAAGGATCACTGATTACAAGAACAATACAACTGGATTTTTGACCGAAGCAGATTACATGAGAAAGATACATAATGATTCAATTTACGAAAGAAATACATGTTACAAATTTGTGTCCTATAGGTCCTAATCCTAGACATTAGATGAGGAGTCATCGGTCAAGGATTTAGAAGGAGTTGGATGATAAGAAGATGGCCGTGTTCTTTTGATCTCCTCCAACTCTCGGGAGGCGTAACATCTTCACTTCTTCGGGTCATTATGAGAGCACCGAAAGGTGATGGCCGTCAAAGATGTACTGCTTGGCCCATGAATCCCCTTTGATATTCACAGGGACTTATGGTCGTTGTTAGCAGTTCGTCATCTTTGTCAATTCCATATTAGCTACTTAATTCAGAATCGAATTATCTCGCATCGGCCATCTTTGAGGTGATGGTCGGCATACCTACATATAACCGTAAGACTTGTTGCACATGGCAATATATCAAATGTTTTCCATACATTTGACACTTCTTTCTGGGATCTTTTCTGTGAAGTTCACGTATGCAAGCAGACTTCCAAAAGTGGAATGAGTATGTGCTAATTGATTTTCCCAGTGATTCATCTGTAGACATTTTAGAGTATCAATGAGATTGATAGCTAAACGTTAGAAGAGAGAATGAAATCACTTTCGCTGGCATTAATTGATGGTTTTCTATCTTACCTTTTGAACTAATTGACTAAGAATGTTCTTAAGTGTTCTGACGATCATGGTTTGCAGCATATGAATCATGCATGATGGCAAACTTCTATGATTATCGGACGAGACAAAAGAAGATCTCTTTATCAATTGTTTTCTCAACAAGATTGTGGAACCATAATTAATGATTTCTGGTACACAAGACTTGATGCAATTTTTCTCATGTTTGGTAACTGTGAATAAGAAAGGATTTTTAGAAAATGATTTTCACAGCTTATGAATGATATTGAAAATATATTTTTGAGAGAAATTTTGATCAACCCTTGTGAAGTAACAGAAATAAAATCGAAACAACTCTGAATGATTGTGAAGAAATCATACCCAGTTGTTGAGGAATCGACTTGATCCAATCTTAGGACTTGGATTTAGTAACATTTGTGAGATTTTGAATCATCGATTTGTAACTAGTGTAATCTATAGGCAGTTTGTGAGTTTTGTCATAGTAGAGATTGAATGAAGAAGGAGCTCTACTTATACTCACGGAGGTCAGACTGAAGGATACTCAATAATGGAGCATTACTTGTTGAGTTGTCCTTCGATCACGCCTTGGCAGGGATAGGCTGTGAAGTCTAGATATTCTCAAGATTCTTGGTAAGGATTGATGTTGACTGTCTTGTCGTTTTCCAAGATTTTGAAAATAGTCTTAACTTTAATCGAAGCAGTCAAACTTCGAAAAGTGTGCCTCCACCTTTAATAGACTTGAGAGAGTAGGTCTTTAAAAGGTTTTTACTCCTATAAGTCAGCACATACAACTGAGCTTATGAAGTGTTGGTTGGCAGATATGGAAATTCACCAACCGCGGGTTTTCGAAAAACATTTGAAACCAGCTGATAGGAAAAATGCTGATTTGTTTTTGAAAAACCATTTGCATAAAACAAATCATACAATCAATATATATTAATAAAAGTGCAGTATGACAGGTTATTATGCATTATTGTCTGATGATATGTATGAGCATATTAGTTCAGCAGACATGAGCACAGGTCATTAGAAAGCAAATAGCTAACCTGTTTTGTATAGGCATGAGAGAGAGTCTTTATCAACTCCTTTGGACTTATCAGCAGATTTTTCACTTCATAGTTATAAAGTCCAGCAGGTGAGGATTTTGACCTTGAGTGAGTGAAGGACATGAGTGAATTCTCATGAGTGATCGCATCCTTCATGAATCGCGGCCATGTTACTATCTGCCGATGGAGAGAGGTGTTGCATGTTTGACCTTTTCTGTCATATGAGTTCCTGCCTAAAGTACTCATAGAGAAAATTAGCAACATTTATGAGCTAAAGATAGCTCTAGTAATCCAATAATACAAATGAGACTTAATAAGCATGACAAAAGAATAATTATTCAAAATACAGCTTATAAGTGTAACCCAAAGTGTTAAGAGATTAGGAGCTTGGGTTACTTCCTCATTAAACTCTTTGAACGCGTCTGCTCATAGTTGTTGAAGCACCAGTTCTAATATTGAGCATAGGTTCTTTGAGTGTATTCTTACTCGGCTGAGGCTTTTCATTGAAGGGAGACGAATTCATCATTGATGTCCTTAGGCCAAGAACTTACAATCTCAGTGATTTTGGAGATGACATATCTTTGATTTCCTTTGAATTTCCTTTGAAACTCTTCTTATTTCCTCTGCTCTAAACTTTTATAAAAAGTTTTCTTGAGAAGGTGTTGGATTGGAACAATCGTTAGCCTTATGTCAAGAGAGCATGTTTTTGGAAGTGATTCTAAGTAATTCATCTATCAAATATGAGTTTAACCCATTTGCTAAAGAAGATACCAAGATTTAAGAATAGATTTATGAAACATGCATAATCCTTAGCAAGTCAACCTCCACTATAATACTTCTCTTCACAATATCAATGTAATTCGATATATGATAAATTTTCTTATAGTGATCACATTGTCATCACAATACTCTTTCTCACATGTTTTTGAAAACAAAATTTATTTCGATTTGAAGATGGTTTTCAAAAGGCTTTCGGGTTTCTCGGTCAAAAGGTTTTTGTAGATAAAAGATTTTGAAAAGACTCTTTTGACTATGCATCTAATCTCGAGCACAGGATCTAAACTCTCGGGTTGTTAAGCCTGGAATAAGGTTTACGAGTACAAGCTCGATACCAATTGTTAGGTCCAAGGGTTGCTCGAATAGGCTAGAGGGGGTGAATAGCCTATACATGATGTATTAAAAATTTCATCCAATTTTAACATTTAAAATTGAGGAGTAGATGAAATGATTAATACAATTAGGATATCTTCCTCATACTAACTGCTTATCCGAAGTTAGAGTGATCGGACATCTTAGATCAGCAGATGTAGATCATGGACGTCCTGGATCAGCAGATATGAAACATGCAGTTGGAAGATATATGTTGAACTTAGCTGATGAGAATAAGATTTGGCAATGAAGAACTAACAAAGATAAGTCAAACAATTTAGATTAAAGTAACGTAAAGGTTTGATATGAAAGAGAGCTTAACAGCTTGACTATAATCTGTATTAGATGCATCATTTACTTTCCTTAAACAGATTGCACATGATAAGGCAAATTATACAAGAAAGAGAAATCAAGGCTGAATGTAACATACATATATTATATTAAAATTCAGCAGAGGTTTGCTCAAAGGCAGACATGCTTAGTACATCAACCTAGACTCTCTATCCTAGCAATCTCTCCGGGGGGAAGAAGGAAAGTGAAATGGAATACCCCGAAGACTCATATAAGAACTCTAATCCTAGCAGTTCCTAACAACCTTGGAGGTCAGGGAAGGAAAGTGCTAGTGTTAGAGTGATGTGAGAAGAGAATATTAGGAGTTGTTCAAATAGCAAGTATTTGAACAACTGAGTGCTAAGCACTCGACCAAATATGATGACACCTTATTGCACAATCGACACAGCTTATAATGTAGTATAAGTCTGCCGATATGAATGCAATCTGGATTTGTAAGTTCTGGCTCTTCATCGGACATCTTCAAGCTTGATCCGCTTCAACGATCTGTAAGATACTTGGTCTCTTTACTGGATGATGGAGTTGAGGCCATCAAGAGACCGAGTTCTTCGAAGGAAGAAGAACTCAAATCAACAACAAGGTTGTTGATCAAGCGCAGCTTCTCGCTTTTGGATTTTCTTTTCTCTCTTTCACAAAGTGTTTGTTCTTACACTTGTGATTTCTCACTCTGAAGGAGTGGTTCTGGATTGAAGAAATGAAGATCAATACCACAACCTTTCTCAAGCACAGTTTTTATATTCTTGTGCTCGTGCTCTCTCTGTGGAAATGAGGATGAGAGTCTTCTTATATAGCTGGAGAAGAAGAGATGACCGTTGGTGTATTGAATAGGTTTTAAGCCCGTTGGAGATCTGAATCTCGTGATGTAGCAGAGTACATCTTTGGATTTGTTGGGCAAAGACCTTCAGTTAGGTTTAAGTCTTGAAGATATCCGTGACACAGGCTGGACATAGTTGGACGTGTCGAGCTTAGCCTGGATGCAGTCTGACTGATTTGGACGTATCATAGCTTTGACTGGAGTGCAGCGTCCTGTGCTTGGCCTTTTCTGGAAATGAAGCTTTGAAGACCGCAAACACTATTCAGAAGAGGAAATGTCCATTGGATAAACGTGAAGGCGCAGACATCGATGCGTATCTTGGATTTGTCAGACAGATCTTGTAACGGATCTATTTTGTCTTGAAGTGCGTTGAGTAACGACCGATGTATCTCGTGATCTTACAGTTTCTCGGCAGTTTGTTCTGATGAGGGATTTGGCCGATTCTGAGATCTGCCATTATAGAACTGCTGATGTAGAAACCGCTGATGGTCACGATGTTCCTCTTGAATAAATAGCTTCTCTGCAGTTGCTCTGATGAAGTGTTTTGGCGGATACGAGAATCTGCCGATATAGAACTGCTGATGTAGAGATGGCTATTAGGTAGTCATAGCTGAAGGGAATGTCTGCTAGTGAGACATCTGCCGATGGTCACGTCAGCTGGTAATTTGAAGAGCTTGATTCATATGAAGGTTTGTCATCATTCTGGTAGGACAAAGACTCGGATATGTACAAAGACTTCCTAGTCTAATGACCTATGCATTGTTTCAACAAGCTGCCACACTAACCGGTACGCAGCCCTTTTAGCCACTTGTGAAACATGCGTTGTAATGGGAACAAGCAAATCACTGTGTTGGAATATGCATACATATATATCAGCTGATTTTCAGGCATATTCCTAACACTAAGCTAAATATATATACATGGGCTGTGAATCTAAAGAAAACAGTGCATGAAGGAAGCAAAAGGAAATGCATCAGTTGCATGAATGCATGGAGGAAGTTGGAAGAGTTGGCTGAGAAGTTGTAGGAGCCTTTTGATTCTTTACACGCCCCCGCAAGATGGACGGTCCTTGAGTGAGTCCAATCTTGGAAGTAAGTGATAGAAACCGAGCTCGGGTGAGGGGTTTTGTAAGAACATCAGCGAGCTGATCGCGGCCTGAGATGTGCTGGACCCTTAAGGTACCAAGGTTTACTTGTTCTCTCACAAAGTGAAACGCTAGGGCAAGATGCTTCATCCGTGAGTGAAAGACTGGGTTGGCAGAATAGGTTGCTGCACCTAAGTTGTCGCAGTAAATGACCGGAGTTGTAGTGAGGTTGACTCCAAGTTCGGACAGGAGGTTTTTAATCCAAATAAGCTCCGCGGTAGTGGCTGCGACAGCGCGGAATTCAGCCTCAGTAGAAGAACGAGCTAAGGCTCATTGTTTCTTCGATGACCATGTGACTGGGTTGCGGCCTAGGTAGACAACGAAGCCGGTGGTGGACATGAAGTCGTCCTTGTCTCCCGCCCAATCTGCATCACAGAACGCATGAAGAATGGGAGGAGTTTGTGCATAGAGTTGTAGTCCCAAGTGTAATGTTCCATGTAAATAGCGGAGCAACCGTTTGAAGGATACCCAATGAGCTTCTTGGGGGTGGTGGAGGAATTGGGCTAATTTATTTACGGGAAAGGCAATATCGGGTCGAGTGAGAAAGAGATATTGAAGGCTACCTATAATGGCTCAAAATTTGGTTGGGTTGCAGATGGGTGTTCGGGGAAGATCTGAGAGGGAAGGATAGGTGGCCATGGGGGTGGGAGAAGGTATGGAGTGATCCATGTTGTACTTGGTGAGGATATCATTTATATATTTGGATTGGGTGAGTAAGAGACCATCTGAATTTGGAGTGACCTCTATTCCTAGAAAATATGAGAGTGGGCCTAGATCTTTTAGAGAAAAGCGAGTCAAGAGACTTGTAATGAATTTAGAGAGAAAGGTGTTGGATGGACCCGTGATGACTATGTCGTCGACATAGACAAGAAGTAGAAGATAGTTGGAATTATGAGAATAAATGAAAAGAGAGGGATCAGACAGTGACGAACGAAAGCCAAAGGTGAAAAGAAATTCTTTTAGAGCGGTGTACCAAGCACGGGGTGCTTGTTTTAAACCGTAGATGGCTTTTGAGAGACGACACACATGAGAGGGAAGAAGAGTATTTTGAAAACCGGGAAGTTGGGTCATGAAAACTGTCTCGGAGAGATTGCCTTGAAGGAAGGCGTTGTTGACGTCGAGTTGGCGAAGGGACCAACCACGGGTTACGGCAAGAGAAAGAACAAGACGTATGGTGACGGGTTTGACTACGGGACTAAATGTGTCAGAGTAGTCAAGGCCAGGGCGTTGATGAAAGCCCTTGGCGACTAGACGAGCTTTGTATTTGTGTATTGAGTTGTCGGGATTGTATTTTATGCGGAACACCCATTTACATCCGACTATGTTTGGGGCTTCATGAGAAGGAACAAGTGACCATGTAGAATTACGCAAGAGAGCGTCGTATTCCTCTTGCATGGCGGCACGCCAATGGGGTAAGGAAAGGGCTTGTTTGGTTGAAGTGGGAAGCGAGGAAGGGGAAGGATGGGTAGTAAGGTAGGCATATTTGGGATTGGGTTTGCGGATTCCATGGGATAATCTGGTTTCTATTGTGCGAGTGGGTGGGGGGTTGGGAGGGACAGTAGAGTTTGGGTGGGTGTTTGGGGGTTGTGGGGTTGGTGGGATTGGGTCGGCAGTGGGGTTGGTGTTAAGACTAGGTTGTAGGGAGGCTGATTCGGGCTGAGTGGAGGGAGTGGGTTCGGCTAAAGCTGGGACAGTAGAGTGCAGTTGGGTGTTTGGGGATTGTGGCTCGGTTGGTGGGGTGAGAACTGTGGTGGGTATTGATTGGGCAGTAGGTATAGTTGGTATAGTTTGGAGAATTGGAATGGAAATAGCACACCATGCATCTGGGGATATAGTGGTTGTTGTAGTGAGGTTTGAGGTGAGAGTTGAGTAGGGAAATATTGTTTTAACAAATCTAACATGACGGGAGGTATAGACTCTATTAGTGGTTGGGTCAAGACATAGTGATACGCACTTTGAGAGGAAGAGTACCCAACAAAAATGCAAGGGGTAGATTTTGGCGCAAGCTTGTGAGGTGAGTATGGTTTGAGCCATGGGTAGCACAAACACCCAAAGCTACGAAGCTTAGTGTAGCTGGGTGATTTTTGAAATAGTTTTAGATAAGGAGAGTCATTTTGTAGAGTGGGGGTGGGGAGTCTATTGATTACGTAGGCTGCGGTGGTGAGTGCATGGGACCAAAAAATGAGCGGAAGCTTAGCGTGGGATAGTAGTGAGAGAGCGGTTTCAAGTAAGTGTCGGTGACGACGTTCGGCAAAGCCGTTGTGTTCGGGAGTATGTGGTGGAGTGGTTAAGTTAGAGATGCCATTTTGGAGAAGGGAAGGAGTAAGTTTTAGGTACTCATCGCCATTGTCGGAGAAAAGTTGAACAATGGGGCGAGAGAAGAAGTTTTCTACAAGGGCTTTGAAATGAGTGAATGTGAGGAAGGTGTCGGATTTTTGTTTGAGTGGGTAGAGCCACGTATATTTGGTATAGTGATCAACAAAAATCACGTAATATTTAAAATTATCATATGAATAAATCGAAGAGGTCCAAACATCTGAAAAAACAAGTTCAAGAGGGGCACTAGATTGTAGAGACGAAGTAGAAAAGGGAAGCTTGTGGATTTTATTAATTAGACAAGGATTACAATGGGAAAAGTTTCTATTAAAAGGAATGTTTAAAGAGAATGTCTTATTTAAATGGGAAACAATGGGGGGGAGGGGTGCCCTAGTCTATGATGCCAAGTTTGTTGTGATGTTGAGATGGTTCCAATGAGAGCTTGAGGAGCGTTGGGATGCCAAACGTAAACGCCATGGTCAATTGTTCCTTGAAGAAGAATTCGTTTGGTCGAGAGTTCCTTAAAAATAAAAGAAGAGTGTGAGAATTCTATGGAAGCATGGTTATCTTTGCAAAATTGTGAAACGGAAATAATGTTTTTAGAGATTAGTGGAACATGCAAGACATTATGAAATTTAAGTGTAGAACGAGAGGTGGGAATAAAGAATGAACCTATATTTTCGATGGGAAGTGAGGAGCCGTCACCTATGATAACGTCATCACTTCCATCGTAAGGATGATGGAGAGCAAGTGTAGAGAGGTCATTGGTTAAGTGATGAGTTGCACCACTATCCATAAGCCAAGGTGCAGGATGGGTAGGGGAAGGTACTGTCACGGTGTGGGCTTGGGGCTGGGAATGGGTTGAGTTCGAGCGAGTGGTGCGGTTTGAGGAAGGCGGAGGGGGAAAATTGACGGTGGGGTAATCGCGTTTGAAAAGGCGACATTGGGATATACCGTGGCCAACATATCGGCAATATTGACATTTCCCTTTGAATGGATTGGAGGGAGTAGTGGCTCGGATTTGTGGGGGTGTCGGCAGTATAGGTTGACTTGGGTAAGGGCGGGTGGTTGCATGGGAGGAGTGGGGATTGGTTTGGGCCACATGAGCTGAGATAGGGATGAAAGGTGAGGGTGTTTGTTGTTTAAGAGTAAGCTCATGATGAATGAGCTTCTCGTGAAGGGCTTCAAAAGTAATGGAGTCATCACGGGCACGAACGGAATCGACTATGGGTTTGTAGGTGTGTCATAGTCGAGTCCCTTAAAAACGGTGGCAATAATATCTTCGGGGTCTAGGGGCTTTCCCAAAATAGCGAGTTTGTCGGTGCAAGCTTTGATAGCTTGCATGTAGTCCGAGATAGAGAGGGAAGATTTGGTGATTTTCGAGAGGTTGTCTTTTAGTTGAAGAATGTGACCTCGAGAGGGATTGGCGTAGGTTGTCTTAAGAATTGTCCAAGCCTCGTTTGAGGTTTTGGCTTGGTAAACTAGGTGAGCGACGGAGGTGTCCAAAGTACCGAGGAGGGCACTAAGAATAAGTCGATCCTGTCTCTTCCATGTTTTGAAGGCAGGGTTTGGTGTTTCTTTTCCAGCAACTGTGATGCTTTCGTTGGGAATGGGGTGGGTGCCATCTATGTATTGAAGAAGCTGGTCTAGACCAAAGAGAAGGGATGTTACTTGGGAAGACCAAACTAAATAGGTGAGGGGTGTTAATGTTTTGCATTGTGAGAGGTTGACTAAGAGGATAGGGTGGTTGGGGTCTTCACTGTTTGGGATGGTGGAGGAGGTTTGGCCGGCCATGGAGGATTAAGGAGGACGGTAGTCCGGAAAAAAAAAAAAAAAAGAGAGTTTTATTGATCACTTAGGCTCTTGATACCATGTAAGAATAATAGCAAAGATAAAAATTACATTGTACAAACTAAGCTAAATATATATACATGGGCTGTGAATCTAAAGAAAACAGTGCATGAAGGAAGCAAAAGGAAATGCATCAGTTGCATGAATGCATGGAGGAAGTTGGAAGAGTTGGCTGAGAAGTTGTAGGAGCTTTTTGATTCTTTACAGAAAGAGTAAGTTACATTCCTGGAAACAAAGAGGTTGTTTCCCTGAAATAAAGAAACAAAGATCAACAAGAGAACATAATTAAAATAACTTAATATATAGGTTTCTCCATTAGATAAGATTGTTGTGAGGTTTTCAACTTTTTAATACTTCTATGTTACATATACCCTAGTGCCCATAGTCACAACACCTTTCTTCACAAATAAAAGGGTGTAAGTTCTCCACTTAATTATTCTACTTAATAGCAAAACCCCATTTCATAGCATACTTAACAAGTTCATGCATCTCCTCTTCATTTACATATCCATCTCCATTGTAATCTACATGACGGAGTGCTCGTCCAGCTCTCCATCCACAGAAGCGCAAACCCAAGCTGTGGAAGGCTGCTTTCAGCTCCGCCTTGCTTAGCTTTCCATCTCCATTGGTGTCATATCTCTTGAGTATACCCTTTAGCTGCTCCTCTGACAGGGGGTACCCTGTACTTTTAGGTGTCCATATTGGCATCTATTTATTCTCACTCCACTGTTTACTACTATCACTATAATTCCTTGCTTGAGAGACTTGTTTGATGGGAGTGTCTTTTTTATAGAGGATGGTGGCTAATTAGCTACGCTAGAGCTTATCCATCTTAGTGTGGTTACGGTTTCTTTACCTTTTGCGAAGATAAGAATGGAGTGGGGTCATTAATCCTTCATTATTCCATAAACTATTGGCACAATCTACATTGCAACTCATACTGAATCCACCCTTTTGTTTCTATGTTAAGAAAGGAACTTTTGATTGATCTGTTGCAGGTTTAGTAAGGAACATACAATTCCAAATCTTTTTGCTAATTCTAGTCGGTGGTTCAGAGTTAGTTTATGTGGTTGGGATAGTAAAGCTTCCTCACCTTTGGATAAGGAACCTATTCTTCCCTCTCTCTTTTTCGATGGAACAAAATGAAATGAATTACGAAGTAAAAGCCAGCTCCCTGTCCTATGGAAATATATCTCTTAAATCCATCCTACCTTCTCAACTTGAAAGGAATGAAACTTCTCTGCTTTGAATAGTGGGGAAAGCATTAGGAAGAATGCAAATCAAAAGAAAGAGGTTCTTAGATGCATATCTAAGCTTCAACAAGCATATAGAGTACTTTCCACTCCAGTATGGGATCCCCTCAAAGATTAAAAGGCATCAGAGACAGGAGCCGAAGAATAACGTTAAATCTGCTTTTATTATCAATGAGATGATTATGGTTAGGTTCTTCTCAGGAAAAAGAAAGAAATAGAAAAGATCGCAGTTAGGTCTATGAGCAGCATAACAAGAACCCTAGCCTAGGAGATAACGTAGATTGGTTTGAATTAAAAATACGATTCCTGTGAGCTCCCTTATTAGCTGTCAGAACTTATTTGGTGTAACTATATACTACATCATTTAGTTAGTTAGGCATGATATTCTTGTTCTGCCTGCTTTCTTATAGCTTAAGCTTTGGACAAACTTATTACCTAACAAACAATCAGTACTCACATCCCATCAGCTGCAACGTCTGGGGTTAGAAATTTGAATTCCCTGCTTGCATATTGTCACTCATCCTTTAATTTGCTTCACTTTGATTGATTAGAGGCACTGCTTCTTTTCTATTGTAGGTTTATTTGTGTGCATCCACATATATAATTCACTAACTTGAATACAAGGTCTTCTTCTGGGAAGGAGAAAACGAATATTCTTCCCTTTTTTTTTTTTTTTTATATCCTAAGGGGGCGTAGGAAAGAATCGAACTTAATCACACTTTGTGAAGCCCCAGATTATTTGTTCTTGACAATTCCAGTTAATATTACTTTTAATTGAACAATATAGAACCAATTATAACATCAAACTCCATATATATTCCGTTCAATGGTGAAATGTATGTGATCTAACTCGAGGAAATCCTTAAGAGACAAAAAAGGAAAGAATAATTAGGTTCTCAGATGTTATCCACCAGGTATTTTGTTCGTATCCATCTCTAGCCCTTTGCATCTTTGAAAAGATTTCTTTGCTTAGGTGTCTTCAGGAAAAAAATAACATTTCTAGTGGAACTTTTATTTTCTTGCTGAAAATTGGCAATTGCTCTGAACATATTGTCTAGATGCCTCTTCAGTTCAAATTAATTAACATTTGTGCCATTATGAGTGGTCACACTGATCTAAAGATTGTATAGCATAACTCTTAATTAGTGTGTCTACCATGAACGATCAGGCCACAGAAATTGGAGAATACTATTAGACAGTTTTGCAAACAGTCTTAATTAGCTTCAAGTTTGTTGGAGCTTGAAAGACCTTATCGGTACAAATATGAAGCCTCAATCAACTAATTGGGACTGACAACAAGAACATATAGTAACAAGTGCATGAAAATTTACGAAAAAACAAAAATTATTCATGCATGACTGAAAGATCCCTGTGGGAATTTCTGGGGGCTTTTTTGAACAAAGCCTTAATATATTCTTATACCAAGAACTATTTCTTGCCATGAGAATTACCACATTTCAGATTCATGGCTTCATGTCCCAGAAGAATTGAAGAATTGAAGAAAAGAAGAACATGACGATGAAGGGAAAAAGACTAGCAAAAACACAAGCGGTTATTTACATTTTATTTTAATTATATGGAAGTAAAGTAGTAGGTTTACAACTCTATAAAAACGAACTGCACAATCCAAGCAACTAAAAGAAAAACAAAAGAAACTACAACAATTTAACCATTACAGAGTCCCTTCTGTTAAAACTCAACCTAATGAGATCTAAGTGATAGAAAATCCCCATTTTGAGGAATATTTGATGAGGTCCATAATCTCGTCTTCACTAATGAATCCATCTCCATTAGCATCAGCATGTCGAAGGGCACGCCAAGCTTTCCAGCCGCAAAAACCTAAACCAAAGCTACGAAAAGCTTCCTTCAACTCTCTCCAACTTAGTTTGCCATCTCCATTGGCATCGAATCTCATGAGCATACCTCTAACTTGATCGTTATTTAAGCGAATAGTTATACGTCTAGCCATTCAGATACTGAGAGCTTGTGTTTTATTAGAAAAGTTGAATTGAGTTTACACTAGCATGGTATATATAGAGAGTTACATACACTAGTGGCCTGGTACACACTTTGCAGTTAAATAACACTTTAAACTATCACTGAACCTTGGCATCTTGACTAAAGGGCAATGACTATTATTTCCACGTTAAAGCTATCAGCGAATAAGTACCATGTATTATAAGTTAAAACTAACCAGGTTAACTTTGACATTTTGAACATCATCATCAACAATTAACATTGGACAAATTAAGATTGAAACTGAGTGCAAACGGATTATCACTTCTGTGGATGGCGAGACTTGAACTAGCTCAAAACCGTGGTTGGAGGTTTTCCCATTTTGGTTATCACTTGGCCAAATAAATAATTTAAATAGTAATTAATGCTTGGACCACAAAATGCCCAATTTTTTTTCACAATTGGTCAGACAAATCCCCTTGGCAGACTACAAACTTCATAACCAATCGTAAGATGTTACATCATTTTGTGCTCAGTTGGTGCATTACTCATTCATAAATACTGACTTTACCTTGTATTACATAGTCGTTTTCTCTTGCTAGTATTTTGTATTTTCCTTTATATTTCTTCTTAGTGATTGATGCGATAATATGAAAAGCACCATCTCAATTGGAGGATTAATTTGATGTGTAATTTTGATTCATCATCAACCTAGTAAGTGATTACACTCTAGTAAGAGAAAAAGGTGAAGCTATTATGCGTACACTGTATTCACGATCACGGTGTTAGGTACTTTTATAAAGTATTGGTCGAGGCATCTCGCTTTTAGGTTCCTGATAAATAAGCTGTATGTAGGGTTTGCATTTCCAACAATTCCAGATTACGTGATTGGAAAAAAACTGCCTAAACTATGAAAAAATGACTCTATTCAAATTAAGAATCCTCAAAAGATATGTTGTAGTATAAGAACTTCGTACTCCTTGAACGTTTAGAAAAGCATCTTTCCTTTACATGTCTGCATCTTTATTCTGACATTGACCTTCAATAATTATTGAGGGACACAAATAGGGATTCTTGGGAATATAAAATGGATAGGTATTGGGAGATTCTCATAAATGGTGCAAGAAAGGGAGCATGTTTGGAGATTATTCTTTTTGAGGAATTCCATCTTATAGACTCAAGAAATTAAGTAATTCTAAGGATTTGCCATATTGCTAACCTCTTCTTACTATTGACCTGAGGAAAGAAAATAAGGATAATGTAACTATCTAGATCTATACCTTTTATTGGATTCTTCTAAATTTTCATCGTTGGTTTCTGATGTCCTCTTTCAATAATTAAAATTTCTGTAGCTAGTAAGATGAAAAACGACAACTTTTCGTGGATGGTTTTGAAAGTTTCTTGGTTAATTTATCTGGGGTATGTGAACAAGGCCTCCAAGACCATATTCTTAATATTATCCTCATACAAGAAAATTAACCAAATGTCAGATTGTTGGGTTGGTGTCCTGGAAATATTTAAGGAAAAAGGAAGATATTGATGGGAAAACAATATAAAAAATAACTAGACACTTAAAACCCTGACATCTGTTCTCTCCAACATTAGCTTGCCATCTCATTGTTGTCAGATCTCCTGAGGATACTCTTTGTTTAAGTTCATTCTTGCTAAGCTTTCTGTCCACATTGATGTCCAATCTCTTGCGAATATCCTTTCGCTTCTCTGAGATGGGGTTACTGTACATCCCAGTTTCGATATTGGCATTCTTCTTAACTACTGCTACTGGTACTATTTTTACTGTTCTGGAGATCTGTTATGGGGCGAGTCTCTTTCATATAGGGAATATATCCAACATAGCATTATCTATTGTTACCCTTATTAGAGTTTCTTAATTTACTCGTTTTGGAGGATGAGTACAAACTGCGACATTAATCAAAATCCAAAAGCACTAGGCAGAGTCCATGCTTAGAAAAGCATATATAGATTACCAACAGGAACTTATGATTGACATGAATACATGCAAAACCCTTTTTTCTAAATCTAGTTGGTGGTTCAAAGTTAGTTTATGGTGTTAAGAGTGCTAAAACTTCAAAAATAAGATAAATTACCAAATAAATGTCAGGGTCCATCTCAAAATCAATTAGCTTTTGAAAAGTATGGCCCTAGGATCATTATATATTGTTTGCAAGGTTAGTGATTACGCCAAAAAGTAGTCTGGTGATCTGTCCAAGTCCACGTATGCAACTAGTATGGTGGTGGGATGCCTCGGCTCTCAATAGGCACAAGCGTCAACGGAACTTGTCCTCCGGTAGACACTTGAGATGGAAAGGAAGTACCATTAGAGAGCTGGACATTGGTCCAGCTAAAGCCCTCCGGTGAGAGAATCAGTATATAGGTGAAAGTTATGGTCTCCGGTGAGGATTCAGGCTATTCTCAGGGAGTGAATGCACTGAATGCTTTGGAGACTTGGTAGTTGTGTGTGTTTAATTAAACTTAGGTCATGAATGAAGGCAATCACCTTGTATTTATACCGAAAGAATATTGACTTGGGACAGGTGGGCCTGCCAGATGTCAACCTGGGACAGGTAGTAACATGTCCATTTATGGCAACGGCAATCTGCATTGATGAGTCTTTAAAGGGAAGTGACCTGTATTGATGTAGAAAATAGAACTCCTCTGGGAGGTGTGTAGATCTTCTAGAAGTAACTTTACTTAGAAAGCAAGTCACTCTTTTAACCAATGAGAAACTGGTTTGTGGCCTCGGGATGACGTAATAGTAGTCAGGCTTTAAATACGGCAGCTTTTGTTGACTATCTTCAGTTTCCCGGGGTGGAGACCTCGGGGTCTAAGTGTTATAGCCCGGGTCTAAGATTTCGCGGTCTCTCAGGTCCGACGTGGAAGGCACTCTTAGCCACTTCGAGCTCCTTGGGGAGATCGGGATAGGATGAAGGGTAGACGTACTCGGAATCCGAGTTGTAGGCAAAGCTCGGGATTGAGCTGTCGTACACGCTCCAGCTAAACATGGCCACGTGTTCCGCTTGTGCCACGTGAAGGCAGGATATTTTTAGTATCTTCAATTAGTAATTACGTTGTGTGGGTTTAGCGTATCAACAAAAAGTAAGAGAAGCATTTGGGAGAACATGCACCTAAAGAAATAGGTTCCTGGAAAATATCTTTGATCCAACAACCACATACTTGTTCAGCTAAGTGAGGAATCCCATGAAAGACAAGGAAAAGCATCAACTATTACAGGAAAAGAATCAAATCAATTTGCTTTAACTATGGATGATTGAGCATCACAGTTCAGTCTGATCACATCGATTAACAGTGCAAACTTACTTTTCAATAAGAGAAACCTGATATTTTAGATTTGTTTTTTATTGAGCTGTTAGGTTTAGAACTTATACGCACGCTGTTAGTTATTTACGTTTCTCTGTTTGTCAAGATATGCATTCTTCTGCCTAATTTCTAATAGCTTAGGTTTTTATCGAATTCGTAACTTAACATTGTTGTCGTAGTCTCTTGATTGATCAGGCATCTTCATAAAGATTAGAATTTGTTGGTGGAAATTATCTTCTGGCTAAACAATGGCAATGTCTCACAGAACAAAATTCACATTTGTGCCACTGTGAGTAGCTGAAATGGTTTGTTGCCAGATTGTAGGGCACAACACGTAATTAGACTGAAGTCTTATTAACCACTAGGCATTCATGTAAATAGGTGCCACATTAAGTTACTCTCTCCGTTCCACTCAAAGAGTTCATTTTTGAAAAATATAATAATTAAAGGATACTCTCTCCGTCCCGGATAAATGTTTCTAGTGGATAAAATACAGGAATTAAGAAACATAATTAATGATGTGTTGTAAAATGTGCTCTGACCATAATACGCATTAACATTAATTGAGTTCAACTACCTTAAATAATTGAGTTTGTTTGAGATGTATTATATTAAATGAAGTTTAAGGGTATATTAGGAAGAATGGTAGAGAATAGGTAATTCAAAAGTCTTGAGTTTGTTTGAGATGTATTATATTAAATGAAGTTTAAGGGTATATTAGGAAGAATGGTAGAGAACAAGTAAATCAAAAGTCTTTAGAAACATTAGTTGGGACATCCAAAAATAGAAAGTAAGAACATTTATCCAGGACGGGGAGTATATAATTAGTATTGAAGTTGGTCATAATTACAAAAATATTTTAACATGGTTAATATGTTTGTACCATAGAATAAGGGTAAAGTTGAAAGTTTTATAAAGGTTGTAGGCATAATTTTTTATTTTTTAAAGTGGACTATTTGAGTGAAAAATCTCAAAATAGTATGGTGGACTCTTTGCCTGGAACGGAGGGAGTATTTCGGAGCTTGGCACACCTGAAAGATGAGATATTAGAAGAAATAACTGGTTGGGAGTTTGGCACAATAACAAGCTAGCCCAAGTACCGGAATCGGAAGTGGCCTCAAGAAAACGAAACAAAAAATACAAACATATATATGTGTGTGTACTGTGTAGTATGTACATATGATATGTATACATGCATCTATCTCATAGTAGCCAACCCCAAGTAATTACTACAAAAGTTGAGTTTAGTTGGTATCTCACGTCCTCTGTATGTAGTTTTAACAAATTAATTACTCCCTTCGTTTCACCCAAATAATCTACGTTTGAAAAGTCTAATTATTAAGAAATATATAAATATCATTATAGTTGGTCATAATTACAAAAATGTTTAAACATATTCAACATGTATAGAGTTGAAAAGTTTACAAAGAGTGAATTCATAATTTTAAAAAGTAGACTCTTAACATGAAACATCCTAAAATAATATATATAGCGGACTCTTTGCCTGAAACGGAAGGAGTACATTGTACGAGTTGGTACCATGAATTTACCATATTACCAATAAAAATTTGATCCACAATTAAAAGATTCAACGAGATTTACTGTGGGTATGTTGCGCAGATGAAGAAGCTTAGTAAAATTTTCATCGATAGTTAAAAGGATTTGAGAGGATTAGGAAGGGGTTTGTCAACAAAGGGTTAATATACCATGCATATACTCAAAATTTCTTGTTCAAGGACAATTAACAGTAATTTCATAAATAGTTTCATTTTATGCTGAAAAATATGAGGAGACAAGAATACGAAGAAGAAGAAGAAGGTGGACTTGATGGTGATGGGGACCATGACGATGAAAGTGTGAAAATGAATAAAGAAGAAGAAGAAGAAGAAGAAGAAGAAGGTGGACTTGATGGTGATGGGGATCATGACGATGAAAGTGTGAAAATGAATAAGTTCTTACACGTGCTTTTTGTAATATAGTTGAAAGAAGTAGGTTGCTTTCTGTAATATAGATGGAAGAAGTAGGTTTACAGTCTCCCTCAATTTAACTACACATGAACACATCCCTACTGAAAAGAAAACAAAACTAAGAACGGAAGAAAAAAAGATGCATAAAGCCTATTTACATGTTTTTCTATAATACACTGGAAGGAGGAGTTGGTTTATTACAGCCCTACACTAGTGACTACACAGCTTAAAGGAAAAGAAAGAGAAAAGAAACACAGCATCTTGATCCTCCTGTAAAAATGAAGAGGTCTAATTGATAGAAACTCCCCATTTCGAAACATATTTGACGAGGTCGATCATCTCTTCTTCACTTATGAATCCATCTCCGTTAGCATCCGCATGGCGAAAGGCGAGCCAAGCTTTGATGGTGCAGAAGTGCAAACCCATGCTACGTAAATCCTCCTTCAATTCTTCCTTACTTATCTTGCCATCTCTATTTTTGTCACATTTCTTAAGAATACGTTTTATCTGCTCTGGACTTAAGGGAAGAGTTACCTGTCTAGTCGAACTCCACACAGCCATTTTGATACTATAGACTATAGAGGATTGTCCTTAGTTTTGAGACGGTGGATTTTGCTTGAACTATCATGATATATATAGGGGTAGTAGTGCTACATACCCCCCGGTGCCCCCTCTCTTTGGTTCAGATTTCTTGATTGAAGTTCAAGTTTCTGTTCTGCATGTATACTATTAAAAGTAACTGTATGTATGTGCCACCTGTTTTAAGTCAATATTGACCTGATAATGATTTTCTAAATGGTAGGCAGTCATCCGAAGAAACATAGACTTTTGTGGATGGTGCAGCTTGAAGAGTAAGCTATTTGTCACTCTAGTCAATATTTTAACCTGTTGGAGATTTATGTGAAATTTCCGTAAAATGACATGCCAGTATACGAGGTTCAGTGATTAATGCTCTATTAGTTAGAGTCTCGCTCTTTCTGTTGTTGATTCCAGGGTCAAATCTCATTGGGGGTCTTTAAAAGTTTAGAGTAAATTTAGGATATCAAAAAAAAAAAAAACAAGAACATAAAAATAATGAATAATAAAAATAAAAATAAAAGTCATGGCTGTATACCGCCTTTTGCAAGCATATGAGGCGCTAAAAGCGAGGACCTCTTTCAAAGGCTTGAAATCAAGACCTATTGCTTAAGCAATCAAAGTTCCTTCCACTCAAACCAACCTCGTTGATAGCTTGTATTAGTGTGTACTAGAGAATTCTAGTGGTGGTGATACGATTTCTCATTCTTGTCCACGAATTCTTGTAGAGTTAACATGTTTGTTGAGAGTGAGAGAGAGTAGGAGCGATGTGGTGAACACGGCCGGCTCAAGGCAAGGGCAAGCTGGGCACCCGCCCTGGGCCCAAGCTGAGAGGGGGTTCAAATTTTTTGGACTATTATAGAATTATTATATACTCCCTCCGTTTCAGGTAAATACTCTATGAGTAATGATATGGGTACCTAAAGAGTACCAAAATTTTTGCACCAAATGATGTGTCACCTGATGTGGCAGCTGATGTGATGCATTAATTTTAATTTTTAATTTTATTTTTTGTACCACATCAGGTGATACATCATTTGGTGCAAAAAATTTGGTACTCTTTAGGTACCCATAGCATTATTCATAGTCTATTATACTATTTTGAAATATTTCAAATAAAGAGTCGACTTTAAAAAAATATGTCTATAATCTCCATAAACCTTTCAACTTTACCCTCCTTATATGTAACAAACATCTTGACTATATTTAAATATTTTTGTAATTATGACCGACTCCAATACTATTTATATATACCTTAATTATTAGATTTTTCAAACGTGGACTCTTTGGGTAAAACGGATGGAGTAGATAGATGAAACAAAAATATTACATTACTACCCTCTCTACCCAAACTGTGGCCCAAACCGACAAAGTGCAAACCCAAAGGCCAAAGAGTATTTTGTGTTTTTTTTTAATGCAGAATTCCAGAAAGAAAAAAAAGACGAAAGGCTGTAAGGAATCCTGGAAGGCGTGCCACTTTGTTGACACTAGGAACGGTCATCTTCAGTCGATTTGGCTTTCAAGTTCCAATTCTAAATTTTAGTCTCGAATCTCCATCCATCTTTGCCTCGAAAATCTTTCGTAGACTTCATTCAATCAAACATTCTAACTGATTTCAATATCGTTTACTCGCAAAAACTTGAAGATTAACGGTAGATCTTGCAAAAAATATTGACAAATTCAAGTCAATAACTCACCAACATCAAAGAAAAAATCTTAGCAAACCATTGTACATCTATGGTTCATTGGTTCTAAATTTGAATCTTTCGCAATTATTGGTAAAATTTTACTACTTGTAAGAGTTTTTATTTTATTTATTTTTTTGAGAAAGTTTCGATTTTTATTGTGTGGGTTTTGCCGTTTTGAATTTAATTTCTTGCAATTTTTAATTTTTGGTCTGAGAGTGGCTTTAAATTTTAATGGTGAATGGTGATACTTTAAAGTTTAGACTTTAGAGAAAGAGAAGACTTCGTCGTATTAAAGTTGTAAATGTGAGTTGTGACTATTTGTGCGCGTGCGTGTGTGTTGGTGTTGTTCTTGTTTTTACATTTTTTTTTGTTTGAAAATTAAAAGTGGTATTGACTTTGATAATTATATAAGGATTTTCTTAAATATGTTATGACTTAAGTCACTTTTGTATAAATATTAAATTTGATAATTAAATAAGAGCCATTTTTTTAACTTTGCCCAGACCTATTAAATACTAGGAACGGCATGATGGTGGTGAACCCTCCTCCACCCTAGATTTTCTTGCCAAGAACATCTACTTTATCAAGCAGGAAAAGGATTTTGTTTCCACTTGGTGTCTTTTATGTCTCCTAGTTTCCTTATCTATAACTGCTTATACATCCATTTTTTTTTCTTTTTGTTTTTTTTTTTTTTCACTTCCTGTCAGGATAGCCATTGTCAAGTTTCTCATATCTTGTTTCTCCATTTCGCAGTGTACACGTATGGGATGTGCCAATACAGCTTGTGTATAACATATAGTATAAACATAAGAATCTATATTCGCAGAGAGATTTTTGAACTAATTATTTAAGGACAAGTGCAGGGAGATATACTCTCTGCTTTTGAGCTCCCGCTGGATAAATGCTATGTAGGGATATGCCTTCCCCCACAAATCTGGCTAAAAAGCAGTTAAAGGGGAAAAAGAACATTTGAATTGTCTTTATTGACTCCCCCACTACGTACCTTGAAGAAAATTTGTAGAGTAATGTTAGAGTCACCAAATTAATACTAATTTTTTTTGTAAAATATATATGGTGTCATCTTATTTACTAGTATTTTGTAAACTTTAGTACTTCCGAATAAAAGGTGAAGTCAATAAGATGTTACATCATTTTATGTATAAACTTTAATACTCATTTGGTGACTCTTAACATTACTCGGATTTGTACGATTGGAATAACTTCCAAACCATGAAAATATCTCCAAAGCACCCTCAAAAGATGAATGATTGCTTAGTATAGACTAATAATTTAATTTTGGAAGGTATATAGGATAGGAAAGAATCATAGCTGCTCCCTGTATGAAACCTTTGAGTAAATTAATGTCTATAAGATATGTATATATATATATATATATATATATATATATATATATATAGAAGTTACAAAAGAAAAGAATAAAGCAGTTATATTCTTCCACCATAAGGCATAGTAAACATCTTTGAAAAAGTGCTTTGATTTTGATATATTAGTACCTTGTTTTGAAACACATATTAGATCCCGTAAAAACAGTAGTTGGATAATATATTTTGCATTTTTGAGTATTTGATGAAACGTATTTAAAGCACGCTTGGTGTCACGTTGTCAAAATACAGTTTTTTTATAATAATGCCAAGAGTAAATGTTGACTTGTAGCGGGTAACATAGTGATCAATATGAGTGGATGAAATGACCCAACAAAAATGCATCGTATATATAAAGCATATGGTCAAAGATCCGAATTCACGATAATCTTTGTGTATCTTTTTTCTAAAAAAATTATGCACTTTTCTCATTACTGAAGCCATTTATGGACAGTAAAATTAGTTTGATAGCTAGTGATTTGAGAGTGAATTACAAGTACTAGCTACTTCGACATTGTTTCATTACTTTCAAAGTAATTTCTCAAATTTTGATGTGAAATTTCTGGTGAAATTTCTTCACCGTTGAAGAATTCCCATGAAGTTGAAATTGGATATTTAAGAATCAAAGATTCCTTCTGTGTTTTAATGCAAACTTCTATGTTCTAGCACAAGTAATCCTCAAATGACAACAAATTAAATATGTTTGGTTTAGTAAATCTTAATTTTGGGGATTTAATCTTTTTCATAAACTATGTTACTATGCTAATCCTATTGTAGTTGCTATCATAAGATGCTTGGGTCTTGTTAGAATACCAGAGAAGGAGAAGAGGGAAAGTGGGGATGGATCTTCTGGTTAAATTCCGGCAATGAAACCTAGGGGTTTTAAGGTTTGGTGCCTATGGTGCTAAGGTTGTCTCGAAGGTTTTTGAGATCCATTAGTTATGGTGAAGAAAAGTGGGGAAAAAAAAAAAACAAACAAACAAAATTGGGTGAAAAGCAGTGTTCTAAAAGAAAAGAAGGTGGAGCTAGGCACCACCCAGACGCCTAGAAACCGAGCGTCTAAGCGCTCAACCCACTAATTTTTTTATTTTTTATTTTTAAAAAGCTTTAACCCGAAATAACGTCGTTTTATGTCTTTCTAATATATATAAAAAATAAATTTAGATTATTTGGTCATATTTATATTACTTCAACAGGTGTTATGGACCTATGGTTTATTGAGTTATTGATTTTTTGTTGTGTTGTTTTAAATTTTGAAATGATATTTAAATTATTTGTTTATTCGATGATATTTAGTTATTTACTATTAGTATATTTGAAGGTTTAATGTTTATTAATTAGGTTATATTAACAAAAATAATTTAAAAATCAGGATAATTATGCTTTTCTAATCCCCGCTTAGGCCACGCCTAAACCCTCTAGGCGCTAGTCTGGAGCCTAACTTCCGCCTAATAATTTTTAGGTAAAAAGTGTGATGACAAAGGCACCGCCATTAACGTTAATGGAGATAAAGAAGTTGTACCTTTTGACAAGTTAGTTTATGTTGACACAAGAAGGGAGGTAACATAGTACCGGTACTTACATGTCACCTTGCCGGTGTGATGTTTTTCGGAGCATCACTAGTGGTTGATTGTGAGTTCAACCAGTTGCCACTTCACCAAAGAACAAAATCCATCTTATATCTATTATCTAAACTGGTCAAACCCACTTAGTACATAGAGAGAGAAAGTAGAAGAGATGGAAGAATAATGATGAGAGAAAAAAGTGGGATTAATATACAATTTGGTCCCTGAACTTGCAACATTTTCCTGATTAGGTTTCAGTACTATGATATTTCCTATTGTGGCACTTGAACTGAACATTTGGGCTTACATTTAGTCCCTCATCTAACAAAAGTTAACAGAAACGTTAAATTTTATATAAAAAGACTAAAATGCCCTTATTCCTTGATGACTGTGTATCCACATGGAGAAAAATGCTGAGATGGAAATACTATAAAGCAAAAAAAATATAAAATGAAAAATAAAAGTAAACTTAATTCAGTTTTATTTAAATTTCTTACTTTCTTCGTTGTTATCCCATAGACTCACACACACACACTCACACACACACACACATCTCTCTCTCTCTCTCTCTCTCTCTCTCTCTCTCTCTCTCTCTCTCTCTCTCTCTCAGTGTGGTGAAGTAGAGTAAAAGAGAGTGATGGGCTCTGTATCACTGAAAATCGGAGAAGGGACCGCCAGATTCAAAGAGACACCGAGCTCAAGTTGTTCCTCACGGATCACTCCCTCTCGGTAAAGATTTAAGATTCAACAAACATAGGCACCCAAACATAAACAATCCAATATCTTTTTAACAAAAAAGACATACACTTTACATTGAAATAAACCGAGCTCAAAGACTACTATGCTTGCATAGATAACTGATTTCATACAAAGCACATCAAAATTAATTGTTTCCAAAGAATTACAAAAATCAACAAACATAAGCACCCAAATGTACTATAACTCAAAAACCAACAACAAATATATCAACTTGGAAGGGCAAGAATAGCGCAAGATGCAACAGGCTTAGGAGACTTCTCGACCTCAACAAGGCACATACGGAAATTTCCAGCAATAGAAAGCCGGTTATGGTAACAGAATCGAAGAATGCCGATGCCGGCGACCTCGCAGGCCTGGAGAACAGTAAATCCCTTAGGGATTTTGAATGGATCGATAACCATCAACGAAGACTTCGATGGCATCATCGGGGTTGGGAAAATGAACCCTAGCACCGACGAGTGGGGTTCAAGGAGGGAGATCTGGTTCGGGTGGGGATTGAGCTGCGGCGGCCTCGGGTTTGTTGAGCTCCGGTGTGGTGGCGATGGTGCGGATTAAGGTTGATGAGATTGGGGATTTGGTGGAGAAAACCCTAGATGATCGAAGCGCGGAAGGAGTATGACGGAATCATCAAATTGATTAATACCTCTGCAGTTCCAGCTCTGGTATGGTGGTGATGTGAATTTGGGTGCCTATGTCTTTTTTGTGTTTTGGATGAAGAAATTAAAACAAGGATTAAATTCAAGAATAATGGAGGTGTAGCTCAGAGAGTGAAAGAGAAGAGAGAAGAGAGAGAGAGAAAGAAAGAGAAAGAAAAAGACATGGGTGTAAAAAATATTTCTGGGTGAGAGAGAGAGAAAGAGAGAGAGTTTTTCTAATTTGTACAACTTAGAAAAAAAAAACATTAAATTCAAGTGTCCACGTGGAATCACACTCAACATATAGTAAGGACATTTTGGGCATTTCAAAAAAAATTTAACTGGTAAAGTGACGGCCGTCACTTGAGGGACTAACTGTAAGGCTTAAAGTGCGGTTCAAGGACCACAACAGGAAATATCACAGTACTAGAACCTAATCAAGAAAATGTTGCAAGTTCAGGGACCAAATTGTATATTAATCCAAAAAAGTGGGACCCACACACTATCATATTAGATATACAATGTGGTGCTCGAGTCTGAGATGCGTTGTTGAACCTCAACTCGATGCGCTAAACTAGTAAAATAATCGAGGTCCACAGATGTGAACGAGCTACTCAAGCTCAAACCAAACATTAGGCAGCGAAAAACCTGATAAAACCATGAGTTTCAAAAACTCAAATAACAAAATTCCTACAACTACTAACAACCTCCACGGCCAAACACAAATCGGAGAACAACACTAAACCACCACGAGCCAACACGCTCGGGAAAACCACATATAAATAAACGGCAAGCCTCAACGAAAATAAATAAAATTACACGATGATACAATAAAATATAACTGCTTGACTCCACAAGTTGGCACCAAAATACAAGTCCATAAAATACATAACACTGCTACCCAATGTACCAAGTTTACATAACTTAGTTGAAACCCACGATCTCACGATACAAAATAAAAACTAAATCATAACTCGCTATAATCCGAACTAAGGCCTCACAGCGCCGAAAGTTATAACCTGCAAACTAAGGAAAACAAAGGTGTGAGATGAGATAAGGCTGAGTAAGTTACTAATGCAACAATATGACATGCTAATGCTCAAGTGATAAGGATAACATGGTATTACTATAGAAATACCAAAAATGTACATGTAGCATTATCATATGTACATAGTGCAATGTAAATAAACCACATAGAAAATGATATAATCTCTATCCACGATCTCCGCGTTGCTCCTGCAATACACGAGAAAACAAATGTGTCTCGATACTCGTGTGTGATGTATCGATATATCCGACAAAATCCATCGGGTTCTTCTAGCTAACCAAAGTCATGCGTATTGCTACAACAGTGGCGCTACATCTCAACTGCGGCCAACAGATAAGGGTGTGTGAAATTCGGTACCACGACCCATAGCGATTATAAAACGAATTCGTGAAGATTATACGTCGTCCCACCATAACTTTACCAAGTATCCCAGCTGGACTAAATACAATGCACAAGTAGATATTTACTCGTCATTCTCAACAAATCAAAGTGTGTTCTCATGAATCTCAACTTAACCAAAACAAATCATGATGTGTTCTATTGAATCACATACCAAATCAATATAATGTACTTGTAAATACTAAACACACAACCAATCATCAAAGTAGGATGATTGTCCTATCATATATATACTAGAACAACCACGCAATATCCATAATCACTGAACACGTAACCAAAACAAGACAATAGGCAAAATAGGCCTATTATAAAACTCAACAATTTAATGGTGTCGGCGATAGCTAGCCACATTAATAATCATAATCCAACACAGGGTGTTCCTACCGTTAACACAATCAAACGATGCTCACTAGGTGGAACACCTAATTATCACAAGGATAGGTTATTCATTCCTAATTCCAAACAACGTAACATATTCTTCAATTCATCTAGATCCGCTAATATTGCACTAAACTTCCAAAACCTCATCATACGTAAGTTTACTCATACTTACAATCGTTAACCAATGCGTAACTACTACGCTCAACTTAAGATCTCTACAGTATCCCAAAATAATACAATACAATCTGTCTCATGCTTATCATAATCTATCACATAGTGTTATCATCGTGTACTATGAATATCCCGACTCATTACAAGTTACACCGTCCGTACTGGAACGATAATCAAGGCATGACACTAATCCTAGGATACAACTAACTTGTCACCCGATAATTGAGACTATACATCTCGCTACGAACATCACGTACTAAGGTGGACTATTCGATAACTCAATGAAAAGTCAAAGGTATACAATTAACCCTTGTTTAGACAAAGGGGACAACTCAACAATGCAACGTAGCTTGTAGTCAACCAATGTTTGACTTAGTCAACCGAGGTCAAAGTTCTATTGAATCATAACCTTATCAATCCGTCATCTCACATCATAGAAGACTAATACATAACTCAAGGTGATGTATACCTGTTACTCAACTCCGTGGAGTCGATTACACCCATTAATAAATTCATCACGTTATTCGACGTGTTTTCATTATGTCCTATTCGACCCCGCCAGAGTTAGTCTCGACTAGTGTTCATTCCGTATAGAGATTCGATATAATTTATTATATCCTATTGAAACCGCTAGAGTCGTTACTCATTCGAAACATCGAGACGACCGTAGTATCATCCCTAATTAACCACATCAATCACAATACCCAATATTCCGTGTGATTACTACCCAACAATCTCGTAAATTCATCGCGAGTAAATAAACGATAATAACCTCGACGACCACAATTACGGGTTGAAATAACAATACCCACAAGAACCCTTGACGAGTCTATAACACTCGAAGACTAACGTTAACCACAACAACAACAATAACAACAAATCTTGACGAGCTAAATATGCTTGGAAACACATACCAACAATAACCACCTCTACGAGTTTCTACTACTCGAAGACTACCAAAATAACATTAAATCATCAATTCCCAACAAATAGCATGTGAAGATTTCATCTATCACAAGTATAGCATATGGACATCGTGAATTTACTCTACAATGCTTAACACTAGGAGAAAGAATAGTAACTTACTATCTATCACAAATACACCGAGCAAACGCGAATTATTCGAGTGAAAATGTCCACCTCGACGAGCTCTATGCCGCTACGGAGTCCGATCATCGAATCCACACTAGTTCCAAGCCGAATTAAGCTTTATCTCTCCCAAAATCAACTTTCTCTCTCTAAAACGTGGGAGAAGGAGATACGTTCGTGAATTACCAACAAATTAAAGATTTCTTCGACTAGAAATGTTCTTCTTGTCGTCTCTATGCTACGGCGAAGACGGATCGTCAATCCGACGTTGGATGCCCAAGATATGAAGGTTTCTCTCTTTATTCTCTCTCTAGACTCTCTCTTCTATCTTTCTTTCTTGCATGGAAGAAATGGGGTTAAATGGAGACTAAATGAGGTCTCTTAAGTTTGATATGGGTGGGGAAATGGCTATCCAAAAGTTCCTCTCACGGGCCATTTAATAGCCTAAAGAATGAGTCAAATAGTCAACAATTCTAAAATCACGAATTGCTGTCACAATAGGAGCGCTAGAGCGCAGCAATGGCGCGGTCGGACACGCTAGGGTATACTAAGGCGCGGCTTCGACTAAAATTTTGGTCTGATTTTGTGCAAACTTCAACAAGTTGCTCGCTAGAGCGCAACTTCCAGGCCTTGAACTTCTCCAAAAGTGTCCTAAAATGTCTCCAAAGTAATTCTAAGTGACCCTTAGATGATTTTAACTTCAAACCAAGTCAAGACATACCCAAAACTCAATCAAATCATCCTGCATTGATGGACGAATGATGAACAACACAAGTCTAAAACATACACGAAGGTAAACACACAAAACAACATTCGAAACGACTTGACGTACGGGTTAACAACAAGATCGACATGATTGTCAATCGTGAGGAAGTCTAAACCAAGGCTAGAGATGTTAAATGGGCTGGCCCTAACGGTTTCGGGTTGGCCCTAGCGGGTTGTGGCCCTGTCGGGCTTCGGGTTAAACGGTCCAATTTTTTCGGACCACTCATATTGCGGACCTAACCCTAACTCTAGCGGGCTTCGGGCTAAATGGGTCACGACTAACAAAAATTAAATACACCACAAACTCCAAAAAGAAAAAAATTGTAAACTCCAATCAATTAAGCTTAAGATCTTAACTAATTGGCATTTCAAAAGTTGATTATCCTATTAGCTTTATAGTCTGCGAAAATTCAAATAATTTGAAGGACTCATAATAATAGAAGTAGTAGAGACTCGAGAGTAAATTTAGGATTACAACAATGGGTGAGAAAGAGAGAGAGAGTTACTCATAAATTACAGCAACAGAGCATTCTTCTCTTAAACCCTTGAATACAACTTTTAAAAAATGACTACAATGTCATCAATCTCAATTTTTCAAATTACAACAAATTCACCACATTGGCTCTTTTAAAAAATCAAAAGACTAACTACTTTCAAGCAGTAATGAAGATACAAAAGAAATAAATAATTGAAGAATGAATGAAGATTTGATTTTTTCTTTAGTATTATCAAAAGCAAATTGCAATCAATTCAAGGAAATCAAGTAAACGTGATCGATTGGTGATCAAAAAACACTCTTAAGGATTAGAGGAAACGATAAAAACGAGGGAAGGAGAGAGAGAGAGAGTTGATCAGTGATGTTGAGATCAACAATTCGGGATTTTTTCAAGATTTTGACGGCAAAAGGGCGGTCGGTTGGCACTTCAATCGTACTTCCATGGGTGGCCGGAAGGCTAGAGAAGAGGTGTAGCAGTCACACAGCACAGCAGAGAGAGACTGAGTTTGCGGGACGGATTTGTGATAGTTGCGGGCTGGGATTTAGAGTTTAGTTAATTAATTTACAACTAACACCCCAGAACTTACAACTAACACCCCAAATATTTTCTTTTACTTATTTTGCACCCCAGCCCGCAGGCCAACCCGAATGCCCGGCGGGTCAGCCCGCTTAGCCCGAATTTCAAACGGTCCATAAAATTTAAACCCTAACCCTATTTTTTCCTATTTAAACGGTCCAACCCTACGGGCCGTAGCCCGTTTAACATCTCTAACTAAGGCTAGGTCACTTAAGCGTGGGGAAAATACGAAGTATACAAACACTAATCGATGTTGAGAATAGTCTCGAATGAATACAAAATAGTGCACAATTCATCATAGGTTAATCGCGTGTCAAACACGGGTTACAACTTAACACGTCACGCTTGACAAGTGTGACATCTTATATTCCGAGGGTTCCAAAGTCGATATGCAGTGACTACAAGTGAACTAAGAAGAATATAGGGTCGGGGTCTTACATCCAACCTGTTGGCAAGAAACCCTAAGCTGATGGAAGCTTCGAGCGATTAAACAAATTAAAAATCAAATAGAATTCAATTCATTTCAACATGTGCAATACATGTTAGCGCATTTGCACAGGAGATGGAAATGTATGCATAAAATAGATAAAAGAGTTACATGTGATTGCGTTTGGTTATCATAAATATACATACAATTCTATTTATATTTAACGTGGTTGTTGATTTTAATGTACATCTTTAAATAAGTACAAAATCATCTAGAGACACGCACAAAAGAGCGTTTTTATTGTATGACTGATCACTTTGATGTTCGATGTAAATGACATATGTAAAGCAGATGTTAATAGCCCAAATGGCTGTTTAGGTTCATTAGTTGTTCAACTTTATTGGAATAATTGTGGATCGGTCCCCTTTATGAGATTTTTAACCGCTTTAAGCCCTCATTTTTGTTTCCAACCGCTTAAGTCCATTTTAAGTGATATATTGACTAATTGTTTCAAAATTGCCCCCGTAACAACCTAAACAATGTTTTAAGCATCGTCTTCCTTTAATTTTCTTATGTAAATTTTTCCTTTCATTCCAATCATTGTTTACTTTGCTACAGCTCTTATCTTTCTCTTTCTCTCTCTCAGTTTCTTTTTGTGCCCAGTCATCATAAAAAAACAAGATCAGTATAATTTTCAAAATTATTTTAATTCTTTGTGTCTTTGTATTTATCAATATTATTTGTCAATCGCTTAATGTTGGCACAACGAAACGGGGATCGACCTGTGTGAAAATTCAAAAGAAAGTGATAACCTTTTTAGAAGTGTCTTAGAGAGTTCATTTAATCTTAATTCCTTAATATTCACAACATATTGTGTATTGAAAATAAAAGTTGTCCATCGTGATGCATGAAAACAGACACAGTACTTTTTTATTACAATTTTGTACATCACGATGCACACTTTTAATGGATCGCAAGTGTAATGTTTTGCAAACCAATACTTTTTAGTATAATTTTGTGCATCGCGATGCACAATTTAATCCATCGCAAGTGTAATATTGTGCATTAGTACTGTTTTGCATCGCGATGCACAAAAACAGTACTTTTAGTACAATTTTGTGCATCGCGATGCTCACTTTGATGCATTACAATGTTATCATGTTATGCATTAGTACTGTTTTGTGCATCGCGATGCATTTTTGATACTTCGTAAATGTAATGTATAGCGTGCATCAAGCGTAATGCACAAATAGTACTTTTTGTGCATCGCGATTCAATAATTTGTGCATCGCGATGCATAGCGTACATATTCTATATTTTTTAAGGACATAGACGATACTCCCTCCGTTCCAGGTAAAGAGTCCACTTTCTTTTTATAAAAGTCAACATAAGACTAAATCAAATAAAAAATTTAAATACTTTACTTATGTTTTAAGAAATAAAATTTCATTAATTAAAAACTATCTTAATAATACTATGGATTACAACTTTAATAACTTTGTAAAAATCACTAGATTTATGTTAATTATTGGTCAAACTTTAGCTTAGTTGACCAAAAAAAGTCAAAAGTAGACTCTTTACCTGAAACGGAGGGAGTATTTTGTAACAAAAGTATAATTTTTCAATTTAAAACAACTATTGTGAACTAAATTGGTTGAAAATTGTGTAAATGGAGCTTTCTTCAACTTTATTTACATTTGGTCGTAAGCCCATCGTTACGCTCGACTCAGGTACAGTCTACAGAAAGGCGTCTAAAACTAGAAAGGCCCAATGTGGATAGCCCAAGGCGGGGTATTTGGTTTAGTTTAGACACTGTATCGCTCAGCTCTACCTTCCTTCTTCCTCGGTAATGGACTCTCCAAGACCTTCCCCTGGTCCTCCCCCCAATCCTCTCCTCTCTCTCCCCTCCTTCATCCATCAGCATTGTCTCCGCCTCGGCGCCGACCTCGCAACTCGCCTCGACGACACCAGGCGATTCGCGGGAAAATTTTGGCCTCCGCCGGCGCGCAGACGTTCTAATCATCTAGACTCCTCTGAGTCTTCTCCTTCTTCTTCCTCTACTTTGCCTTTCGCTTCGCTGTCGCAGCAAAGCGGTCGTGAAGGAAAACATGTGTCCGATGTTGCGCTGAGCACCGACTCGGTGGCGAAGACGCTTGCAGGAACGGCCTTGTACACGGTTAGCAATTCGAACAATGAGTTCGTGCTCATTTCCGATCCCAATGGCCTCAAGTCTATTGGATTGCTTTGCTTTCGCAAAGAAGATGCCGAAGCCTTTCTCGCTCAGGTCTCTGCTTCTCTCGCATATACTATTGTGTGCGTGTATTTTGTTATATGGTTGTGGTACTTATATGTGTGCGTTCGGGCATTTCAGGTTAGGTCGCGGAGGAAAGAACTGCGAACTCCGGCTAAGGTCGTACCGATTAGACTTGACCAGGTGATCATTTGAATAGAGATAAGTACTCTCTTGTTTTGGTTAATTGTACTTTGTCAAGGTGTTCATTTTTGAGTTTTTAGCGAAATGGAGGCTCATTTTTATGATACTCTATAATAGCGTTTCTTACTGATTCTTGACTTTAATGTTTTTTTTTTTTTTAAGTACATTGTTGATTGATAGTTGGACTTAGTAGTAGGAGGGTTAGGAGAATCTAATGCGTTAGATCACTGGATTATATTGATACAGCAATGACAAGTAAAATTTGAGTTTTACACATTCCAACTTCATAATGCTGAATAGGGCTACAGGCGTTTGGAGGCTTTTTGTACTGCCAATATTAATTGATTCTGTGTAACTCTCTCCATCTCAAAACGAGTTTTGAGTGTCCGTTTTTAGTTTTTCATGAAAATTTAGAAAGTTGATGTTTAAGCCATTTTAGGAGCACTTATACATTGCAGCAGATAAAGATGTGTTAGTCAGCGCTGTTATGCATTATCAGGATGGTAGTCACTTGGAATCCTATTTTCAGGAGAAATTTTCAAGACTGGTAGCTGGACACCGTTGCTGCATTTTCTGAGCAGCCTTATTTGCAGCAAATTTTTGGTGATAGAGAAGACAAAGTTCTTTGAAATTATCATGTTCTGACAAATAAGAACATGGCAGTTTTTCCTTGGGAAGGTTTCTGGAAAGCGTAAGCTCCCCTAAGAGCTGCCTTTTTAGCCTGGGAAGCAACTACTAATTTAGCTATTCTCACGGGATAACCTACAGATCCGTAAAAATATCTATGTAAATTGGTGCTATATATGCAAGAGAGAAGGGGGAGATTGTGAATCATTTATTGTTGCATTGTCCGATGGCTTGGCAATTGTGGAGTGTCTTGTTCTCCTTGTTCCATCCATTGTGGGTTATTCCCCCTTCAGTTAGGGACCTCTTGCTCAGTCCAACTCAGTATAGGGGACGGGATAAGCTATATTTGGGATGCCATTCGCCTGTGTGTTTTTGGGACAATTTGGAAAGAAATGAATTATAGGGCTTTTGAGGATAAGGAAATGTCTATACCTAGGTTGAAGGTGTTACTGCTTTGCACTTTGTTTTTATGGTACATGGAGTCAGCGTCGTCTGTGCATAATTCTTTTGTAGAGTTTTCCGACAATTTTACTGTGGGTTAGGCCTTTTGGGTGAGCATGCTTCTAGTATACGCAGGATGGCTCACCTTGTTTGGTGCTTTGTGTTAATTCTAATATCTCTTTACTTATCAAAAAAAAAAAAAGTAGCATATGGACATAAACAGTTGTACTGTCCACATTTTAGCATTAGAAGTGTATATTAAGGCAATGATAGTTGGCAAAGGTGAGTTGGGTAACTTCATTAGAAAATGACACTCATTTTAAGGTGGAGGAAGCATAAGTCCTAAAACCCGGACAGGTGGCCCAGTGGTACCTCTACCCAGGTTGCACAATGTGTGAGGTCCCAAGTTTGATCCCTTCGCAAGCCCCCTCAAGGCCAACAAAAAAAGGGAAGTGTTATAAGTTATAAACAGCAGGGGATTATGACCTGGTGCAGTAATGAAAATGATTGAGCACCATTGTTAGCCCTGCTGTCCATATAAGAACTAGGAGATTAGGTTGTAAGTTGTATACTATTTTAGTCGAATTGTGTACACCATTGATTTACACATGGAGTGATATCCTTTTTTGAGTATTATAATTTGAGCACAGAACAAAGAGACGAAGGTTTTAGAATGTTCAGATTTTGAAGAATGTGGATGGATATGATGATTTCAAAGAACTGCTGCTACAATCTTCAGATAGTGACATGGCCATAGTTATTCAGGTGCACCAAAAGCATAATTGCTTATCATGAAGTGGGTGTATGCCTCATTTACTTGAAAGTTTATATTTATTTTCTCTATTTGGTATGATTTAGTACGAGTGTATGACCAAAATTACTCTGGACTTTGTCCTTGAAGGTCTTAGATCATAGATGCTCTTGTTTGGTTACTGTACTCTCATACAACTCTCAAGTTGAATGCAATATATGCAAAATGTTTATTTCATTAGTTGGAAAATTATGCTCTTACCTATGTGCCTGGATCGGATACGGGTGTGGATGCAGGTGTCGGATCCGCCAAAATTTTAAGATTTTGCACTATTGTAGTGTAATATAGCCACACCCATACCATGTCATGGCGTGTCGACACGGGTACTTTGGCAGAAATGAAGGGTCCAAGCATAGTTATGAAAGGCACTCGCCTTGGCCGCCTGAGGCGAGGTGAGGCGAGAGGCGAGGCCTTGCCGCCTCAAAGTTGGTCAGGCGAGGCGTTTCAGAGAGGCGGAGTAGAGGCGGTCGCTTCTGTCGAGGCGGAGCAAGGCGAGAGGCGAGCTTATGCGACGCCTTTGTGACAGCCCAAAAAGTTACTATTTTTTTAATTAAAACGTCGTAGTATAGCGAGGGTAAAAAATAAAACCCTTTTTAAAGACCGGCGACTCAAACAAAGCTCAAACCGCAAACACAATTACCTGGAGAAAACCCTAAACGACGAAGAAGGCGAACGACGCGCGACGACCCCGCGAGCGACCCATGCGAGCGACCCTCGCGAGCGACCCGCGAGCGAGAAGACGAAGACGAAGGTATCTCTCTCTCTCCAAGTCGACCTCTTTCTTTTTCAATTTCTTTGTCTTTTCTGTATTAAAATTTTTTTTTCTCCTCTCTCGAACTCTTCTCTCTTCTCTTCCCAAGTCGACAGTCTCTTCTCTCTCCCCAGTACGAAAAGATTTTTTTTCTTTTTATCTCTTTTCTTTTATTCGTCTCTTTCTTTTTCCTTTTTTCTTTTCCCTCTCACCAGTTTCAACCATTTTTTTAAATTTATTTTACTTTATTTTTCTTGAGTTTATTATGTTATTGTGTATAGCTTAATCTATTATTTTTTTTTCTCTTAACAGACTTAAAAAGAGTATAGTTACTCTGTTAGTTTAATCAGTTTTTTTTTTTTTACTTTTAAAAACTAAAAAAAAAAGAGTATGGTTTATTTAGTTTTTTTTTTCTTTTTAATTTGTTTTCCACTCTGTTCTCTGTTCTCTCTAGGCTTATGACGACCCCAACTCCACCGGCCCCAACCCCAGCCTCATTGGGAAGAGCAAGCTCGAATAGGAGTTATTTTTTTGTTTAAAGTATAACTCCTAAGTTCATCTTTTGCTATGGAATTGTAGGAGTTATTTTTTTTGTTTAAAGTATAACTCCTAAGTTCATCTTTTGCTATGGAATTGTAGGTTTGAAAGTTGAATTTGTTGTTGTTGAATTATTGATATTATATGTGAACTTAATTTCATATATGATTCTCATTTATACATGCTTTGATATTTGTAACAACTAAATAAATAAATATATATACTATATTTCCTAATTTTTCGCCTTGCTCGCCTTTCGGCCGCCCGCCTCTCGCCTCGCCTCTCGCCTCAAAAAAGTGCCTCTCGCCCGCCTCTCGCCTCTCGCCTTTAATAACTATGGGTCCAAGTAACATAGGCTCTTATCACATTGACTCAATGCACCAATACTTTCTCCATTTTCTAATCCTTTGTTATGTAGGTCTATATGTTGAAAGTTGAAGGAATTGCATTTCGATTTTTGCCCGATCCTGTTCAAATAAAGAACGCATTGGAGGTTGGTGCTCTTTATCTTTACTAGTTTGTTGATGACAGACTCTATTATCTTTTTCTTTTGATGAATGATGTCATTAACATCTATATAGTGATGCTGAACCCAAAATGAATGCTACATTAAGTATTTAATAATTTCATTTGAAACACTTTAGGGAATTGTTTACTGAGGCTTTATTTATCTCAGCCTGCTTGGCAAAATGGCCCGTTCTGCCGCATTGTCTTATTGGGAATTGTTTTTCTTGATTTATTCTATTATCATACCATGCCGATCAAAAAAAAAAATTTAACATCATAAATACCATAAAAGAAGGTTAAATTTTTGTATTAATACTTTAAATTGATTTGGAAGTAAAAAATCATTGTTAGGTTGCATAGCTTTTACTGAAAATGCTTTTATTAGAACTTCAAATAAATGGTTGATTAATGCCCAAAAGTGATAGTGTTTTGCTGCGAAACCATAAAAGAGCATATGTTCTTAAACATGAAATAAACTTGTCAACATAGTTAATTTTCAAAATTCAATGGAAGAGCAATTCCAGAAGCATCAATTGTTTTGCTTCACACAAGCTCTGGGAGGCCAAAAGGGCTAATGTCAAAAGAAACTCTTTGGTGTCTGGGATAATCGCGATGGGGTTCTCACAGTGCCACTTAATCTCCCTTAGAAACAAAATTTTAAATTGAAAGCACTTTTAGGCCACTGCAACCCTGTGCAGGCCTAAGTAGATTTTTATGTGTTTTGACAGTTCTTAATTAGCTTCTTATCTTTTCTAAATTTGACTACCTGCAGCTAAAAGCTTCTGAGACAAGGGTTGGGTTCGATGGAGTCCCTGTTTTCCAGGTATGGGAATTTTCTTGTCAGGTCCAAGAGTTTCTTGAAGCTCTCGGGTGGCCATCCTTAGTTGTCTAACTATACACATTTTATGCAATGGATAAGAAAGAGGTTTCTGCCAACCAAGTGGTAAAAGACAAAATATGTTATGTCTACTCGGTTTTCAATTACAAAAATCTATCAAATGTTGATGCAAAATTGTTTAATTACTGGTGTTCTCGTGGCTACATTGATATCATTTTGCTGATGACATTGGACCCTTTGTGCCTTTTGAAACTGTTTTCAATCTTCAGTACAACATTGCTACAAATAAAACAAATTTTTTTTTTTTTACAAACTTCTCTCATGGTTAAAACAGTGGATCGTTTGGTGTCTTGTTTCTCTTTTAGTAATAAGTCCTGACTATTGCATGAGTATCTGAGTTGTCTGAGCCAATTCAGACAGCAGTATAGTTATTGAAGGCGAAAGGCATGAGTCGGGCAAGAGGTGCATTTTGAAGGCGTGGGTGGCGGGCGTGCGAAAGGCGAACAAGATGACAATTAAAGAAAATAAATTGAAATATATCTTTTGTAACAATTTTTAAAAGGATGTTATCAATGACGGTGATACATAAAAATTAAGTGCACAAAAATCAGTTTACTTTTGTAACAATTTTTAAAAGCATGTTATCAATGACAGTGATACATAAAAATTAAGTGCACAAAAATAAAAAAACTTAAACCAATAAGTATAAACCTATTTTAACTCGCATCAACTTTTAGCCCTAAAGCAACCTTATCTTTTTCAGAAGTCCCATATTACTTGGACAAGAAATTCAAACCCATGGGACTAAGTGAAAACCTTGAGAACAACACCAAAAACAGCTCAAAACTCCCCAAATTTAAAAATCAAGATGGGGACTAAGCTGTTTAGGGGCAGGCAACGAAGTATGTGTAGGTCCAGCGAATAATTTTGACATCGGTGCCGGCACGTTGGGAGCGTGAGCGCTGTTCCGGTGGCTTCCTGCAACGGCGAAGCCTCAGATAAGGTCGCCATGTCGAGGCGATCACAGCTGTGGCCTTATATTGGGTAAATATAGAAGATCAGCAACTAGATTTGGGATGAAATCAATTATATCTAGGCCAAAATCCTTTAGATCTATGCTGGAAAGGTTAGTTGCTCGCCTCTTTACACCTTTCGCCTCTCACCTAGGCAAAAGAGGCGATCGTCTTGGCTCACTTCTTCATCATCTCCTTGTCTGACCTTCAAGAGGCAACACATCCTGGCCTCGCCTGAAGCCACCAAGGTGTTCACCTTTAATAAATATGGGCGACAGTATCTTAATACAGAATTCTGAATGTTATAGTTCATTTGGGAAAAGCTGAAATAGCAAATTGGTCAACCTACTTTGAACTTTTATTCATTAAGGTCACGCTACTATATTCTTAGTCAATTTCATCGCTATACTTCAATTTTGCGGTCAAATTAGCCACTCCATCCACTTTCGCCAATAGTTTTATATATATATATATATATATATATATATATATATATGTATATGTATCTATGTATCTATGTTTGTATGTATGATAAAATTAACACTTTTCTATCTGTATTTGTTTAAATATGTATAAAATGACTAATTAACATATTACTATTATAGCATTAAATAAGATTATGTAAACTTTTGAATTAACACACAAAACAAAAGAATAATTAAAAATAACAATATCTCTAAATTATCTGCAATTATATTTTTTAAACCAAAATTGAAGTGTGTGTGTGTGGATTGATAGGACTATCTGATATTTCCATCCTTGGGTGAAGTGAATTTTGCTTGTGTTTGGTTGAGAAGCGTAAGATGGAGAAGTTAATAAGGATCCATTGTTTGGTTATACTAGGTATTGACGGCGGAAAATTAACTAATAAAAACCCATTTTACCATATTCTAAATTTTCACTGTACATCTTGTTGCCATGTCCTTCAACTTGTGTACCTATGCAAGGTGGAGTTGATGGAAATATAAGTGATAGTATACTTCAATAATTTACCATTATGCACCTGTATGACCTTTAATGCTTTTAAAATTTCACTCCCTTTGTCCCTTGGTCGTTGCCATGAGTCATCCTCGCATACATAGGCTTAAAATATATGCAATTGCCTTAACTCTATAAAATTATCTGACACAACCATACATTTATTGGGGCCATCCACCCAAAAAACTAGTAAATGTTCATCTATGTTTCCTGTGAAATTATTTAACTCACTTTTTGTGGCAGTCAAACACGTATGAAACTGTACAAAATCTCTGACAATACCAAACGTGTTTGGAACTATCCACATCAACTTTATGAGAACATGGCATAATTAATATTTATCAAAATCAGTTTATTTCCTTTGATAAATTAGTGTTAGTATATAAAGGGCTCGGAAAGGGTACCTCACTCTTTTCCAATTATCTATGCAATGAAGGAGCACTTGTAGTGAGTGTTAGTGCAATCTGGCAATAAATTCAGTATGTCCAGTGGGAAGCATTAGATGCATAATTTATATTCTAATCTAATATTTCCTTTAGTTTGAGGAGGAGGGTGAGGGGGTGGTTAATTTGAGATGAAGGGGAAGGGAGAGTAACCTTTATTAGAGTTTTGGTTGGTAAGAGTAGAGGAAGGGAAAGGAAAGGAAAGTTGGCATAATTTATGGCTTTTATTCCATTTTGCAAGCATTTGGGAGGAATGAATCTTTTGGGTATGGGAAGGGAGTGCACCCCTCCATTTTCCCCACCCTGTCACTTTGACATCCAACCCAATCAAGAGTAACAGTCAATTTACATTCTGTGTAATTGCACCCCTCATTCAAACACAACACAAGTGGTGAGTGTTTTACATGGATGATTGATGCATTTTGGGCAATCCATGTGACTAAGGGCCCAGGTAGATGATGTGTGTTCATTTGTAGTCATCCTGGTACTACCTTCGGTCTCTAACTTCTTCTCTTTCCTTGTTTCTACAGTCAGATCTCCTGGTTGTAAAGAAGAAAAATAAGCGTTACTGCCCAATATATTTCTGCAAGGTTTGTTTACTATGAAGTTGGTCACAGAAAAAAAAAAAAAACCTTGGCAAGATAGCTATTTTTAGATGCCTTACTAATTTAATTATGCTTGTTGCTAAAACAGGAAGATATAGAAAGAGATTTGTCAAAGGTCTCAAGGGCATCAAAAGGATCTGGTCTTTCGCAACACATAGCGGTATCAAATTTGATGATTTACTTTTTTATAATTTATATCCAAAGCTTTCTTTTTTACCTGAAAGTTGCATCAATGCTGTCTTATCTTGAAATTTGGTGAAGGGAAGGTTCTGAGGGTTTCTTTCTCGAAGTAATAAAACACTTTCGTTGTAACACGGAAGTTCCCATCACATTTGCAATATTAGCATGTCATTCTCTAATCATAATGAAGATGCTATGTCTAGGAATAAATTTTCTTCCTGTGTCGCAGCACACTTAAGGCTCGTTTGTCGCGGCTGATGGCTGATTATGACTGATGGCCGATAGCCTATGATTGAATGACTATGGCTGATGTCCAGAATACTGTTTGTTTTGGTTGTATAAAAGCAACTTACGAGCTGTCTTTATCTACGTGTGATTGTTTATTAAAAAAGCTGAAAATGACTGATTCAGAATAAGATGACCAAAATACCCCATTATTTAAGTTGACTTGCATGCATGTTAAATTGTCAAATAACTACATTTAAATTTAATCATATTTTATTTTCTGAAGTGTGTTAAAATAAAATATAAAATAATGTCTTTATTGATACTAAATCTTGTTTAGCTTTCTATTAAATCAAAGTGAGAATTGTAAATACAAAATATGCAATAATTAAAGATTAAAATATAGATTTAATATTTAACAGATAAATTAAAACGTAAAAAATTTATAAAACTAATTATTTAAAACAAGACTTGTTGGTATTAAAAAAATATTCTAATTTGGAAATAGGATCCTTAGATATTAAACTAAACTTTTACGTTGTGTCGGATTAGTCCTATGTCAAAAGCAATATTTGAAATTGAGAAACTTTCTCCTGTTTCAATTCCCTTCGGAAAAATTAGATATTTGAAATTGAGAAACTTTCTCCTGTGTGTTCTCTTAAAATTACATTTGCCTGAGTGGGAGCATCCATCGTGATTCACAATCCAAAATACTCACGACTCTCAATTGACCCTATTTATCACTCTCATCATTTCACAGTCGCCTATTCATCTCTTGCTTCTGATTGATTGAGATCCCGGAATTTTGCGAATCCACCTCTACTCATTCTTTTCCCGCTTGTTGATGTCGTTGCTTCTCCGCTTTGCTGTCATGGAAATCCTGCCTTTTCCTTACCCAAAATTTCTGCCACCGTCAGCAAATCGCCTGCAACGATGTTGTTGCAGTTTTTCCTGTAGAAACCCACTTTCCGATGTCCACTATATCTAACTTGTGTTCACCGCTGCTCTTTCTCACACTAATGGTTGTTGTCGTTGTCTCACTGGTTCAGTTATCTTCTGTCATCAGTGAAGCTCTTCCTTCGCCTCTCTTCTTTCTCCCTCTTTTGGCTGCTGTTTAGAGAATAGGATGAAACTCTCGATGGGAGGTAGGATAATATGTTAGATGTTTGGAGGGCAGTTTGGGAAATTTAAAATTGTCATATACATAGTCTTTAGCATGTTTTCAAGAAGCAAGAAAAGAAGAATATGGAGGCTTTTGGCATTGGCTTTTTCAATGCAACAAGGGTGTTGTACCTCACTTATTAACTTTTGACTTATAAGCTAAAACAAACACTACAAATAAGACTTATTTTAAGCTGAAAGCCAAAAGCCACTCCAAATACGCTGCAAAAACGAGCACTTATATGGCCACTGCTGGAAATTAAACTGGTTTCCGAGTTTATCTGGTTTCTGATTAGGTTGTTTTGTTCAACTGTTTAGATCTTGTTCAAGATCTCTGGTAGATGCAAAGTAAGTTGAGGACAGAATACAGGTTCATCATCCTATGTCAGGATTGTAAAAGAAAAGTTTTGTTTCTGGTTTGAATTGGATATCTCACCTAATAAGTCGGGATTTAAATTTTTCATTTTGGAAATTTGGATATAAATGGAAGTTGCATTCTATAATATTCAGCTGAACCTACCATTCTCAAATATAATGTACTCCGTCCCAAAAAGAGTGAGGTTTCTAAATTTTAAGCTTAAATTTTTATTAATTTTCTAAAGTTTGTCTTTCTTTTCGGAAACATGATTATTTATTTATCGTGTCATTAAAAAAAAAAAAAAGATACAGCTTTAATGCAATTTGAAGGAAATCTAGAGAAGTAAAAGTACAAAATTAAAAAGTTTGGCCTGTCAAATGTGACTCCTTTTTGGGGATGGGGGAGAGTATTGGTTAAGAGGAAGGAATAGCTATTTCTAGATATTAGTGTGTTTTGGGAGTTTAGAATTTGGCAGAATCTTCCAGGCTAAATTCTAGCATCCTCTTAGTACTTTCAACAGGGTGTGTAGTATTGTGTGGTATATCCGTATATATGTTTACCTGTTTTCTTTTCATTTGTTTGAATCTTTCTATTAAAAATTGCGACTTCTTCTGCCCCACTTTAGAATATGCTGTTTCGTGTGACCTATACAGGTTGGAAGCATGGAAGATGTTCTGAGAAAAATGGAGGTAACCGACTCGTTTCTTGTGTGTAATTTGCAATTATTTCTTGATCTCGTAATTTTCACTATGTTATGACGACCTATATCTCTGATGGAAGATGAGTGGGAAGAACTCTGTCTGGGGAGATTTGATTTTCATTCCCCCAGGTAAAACGCATTCTCAGCACATCCAGGAAGTAGTAGAGGCATGATAAGATGGACGCATGACCTCTACATGTCTTGATCTAAACACAAAGGGCATATATTGCATTTCTCAGTCATTTTGTCAATCCAGGTTAGCAGATTGGTTAGTGTGTGTGTGTGTGTGTGTGTGTGTGTGTGTTTTTAAGATAACATCTTTTGTGATATTTATCTGTGTTTTAAGCAAGCGTCTTTTCTGATGTTCAGGTGTTCATCTGGAGTAGCTAAACCAAGAAGATGTATTGTTTCGTGGGAGGCCTTATTATTAAAGGAACACCTAACCTGTTATTTGGTGAAGGAGAGTGTTTGCCAACTTACAGATACAGAAATAGGGTATATTGTATCTGCACAGTTTTGAGCATTTCATATAGATTTTGTGTTAGTGATTTCGTGCTCATGGCAAAAGGAGAGCATCTGGACTATCCCATATTGTTGTATCTTGGCCCATTGGTTGGAAAGTTAGAGTGGGATTTGGTAAAACTCAGGAAATTGTTATGATACTGAGGTGGTAATACTGAGTTAGTACCTGATGCAGCGCTGTTTTTTTTTTTTTTTTCTCATTTTCTATTCTATTATTAGTATTACTACGTATTCTGGGAATAAATTTGTTTATCCTATGTTTTATGCTTTCTCTGAAATGTGGAGGCCCAATTCAAAAAAGAGGAGTATATAGTGATTTGTCTTGAAATATTAACATTATTCAAGCGAACCGATATAATATTCCAGTAGAAAGTCCTTGATGTTTCAATTTTATACTCCCTCCGTTCCAGATAAATGTTTTTAGTGGATAAAACACAGGAATTAAGAAACATAATTAATGATGTGCTGTAAAATATGTTCTGATTATAATACCCATGAATATTAATTAAGTTCAATTGCTTTAAATAATTGAGTTTGTTTGAGATGTGTTATATTAAATGACCCTTTAAGGGTATATTAAGAAGATTGTGACATTTCAAAATAGAAAGTAGGAACATTGGACATTTTAAAATAGAAAGTAGGAATATTTATCCGGGACGGAGGGAGTACTAAATGGAGGACGGAAAGAGTGGTGTACAAATATGCTGTCCTTAATTAAATTTTAGGGTTAATGACACCATTGGTCCTTTGACTATATTTTATTCCACCAGTATTCTCTTAACAAATTTTTTTCAAATTTCTGTTCCTAGAGTACCAAAATTAGACACACTTAGCCCTTTTAGTGGATGCCGTTAAAAAATTTTCATTAAGTCAATCATGTGCATTACATAAACCATTTTTTAAGGGTATTATGGTAAATTCTTAGTAAATAATTAAACAATAATAAAATTACAAACACACCCACACATTCTCTCTCTCTCTCTCACACATGCACACACAAAACTGCGTTGGGATGAGAATCAGTGTAATCAAAATGCAATGTCTCTCTAACAAACAAAGGCTTTTCAACCCACATATAAACCAACCCAATACCCAGTAAAACAGCCACAAGCATCAAAACCATCAGTACAATGCAAACATAAGCAGGATTGAATAAAAGCAGCCTCCGTAGAAGGAGACCACCGCCGCTGGCGACGGTGGTAGGGACCTTAGTGGCGGTGGAGTTTACCCTTTCTTTAATCTCTTTGGCACGAGTGAAGGATAGTGAAGCGAGGAAGAGGAAGGGACAGTGTCCGATCTCTGTACGGTTAGATCTTTCGACTTGATAACTTCGTCTTCAGACTGCCGCCCGCCCCTTTTTCGATTTTCTCTCTCCAAATCTTTTTCAGCAGAGGGTGTGAGGGGGATATATTGACGGATTTATTTCGCTATTACCGTTTCTACGTGTGAGAGTATCATCACTAAGAACCCCAAATCATCACCTGGACCAACTTTAAGCAAAAGCTCAAATAGATTCATCACTTGATTTCTTTGTTGATTGGGTGTAAAAATGTTATAGGTGCAGGTGAAATTTCATTAATGCCCAAGAAAAAGTCATGTGACTTGCACATGGAGGAGTTCACGAATTTTTTTTTAACTATTTCTATCAAAAGGACTAGCCGTGTGACTTTTAAAAACTTTGGGATTAAAATTTTAAAAAAATTTGTTAAGGAACTACTGGTAGAATAAAACGTAATCAAGAGACTAATGGTGTTATTAACCCTAAATTTTATTATGGTGCTACGAGTAGTCAGGGAGGGTGGGGGCCGGGGGGCATGGGAAAGTTAAAAACCGGGACAGATGGGAGTGTTTGGATTCGATGGTTATCAGTTCAGGAATACCATTTCTTTTCCTAACATGTATTGCTCTCATGCAACTCAAAGGCAAAAACATGTGTTTGATGCTTTCACCTAAAATATGCGTTCGATGCTGTCGGTGCATGAGAGCGCCACATCTAGCATTAGGGCTGTTATCGAGTTGAATATTCACGAGTCGAGATGAATTTGGTTTGAGTTATCGAATATACGTTAAACTCGGTTAACTCAACTCAACTTAATTTATAAATAAATATTAAAATTTTACCGAATTTAACTCGAATATACAAACGAGTCGAATACGATTCGAGTATTTTGAGTCTGAGTAACGAATAACTCTGCTCGTTAGACAGTCCTATGTAGCATTGCTCTTCTTAGTATATGAAGTGAATTCAATACTTAACACATAATAAAAGTATAGTAATTAATAATTTGATATTGTGTTAGTTTAATTTTTCAATAAAGAACGGGGACTACAGTATTCGTTTTTTCTTTCTAGGACGGAGGGAGTAGTATCTAATAACTAATACAAATACGTTAAGCCGAGCTTAAATTAATCTGCGATCTCTCATCTAAAGCTCCCAAAACTAAACTCATGAAGACAATTGAATTAGGTAATAGCACAGTGATAACAATAAAATAAAACAAACGCAGGGTAACACCAGAGTTTGGGAGCTTAATTTTCAGGGAACAAAGAGATGGTTTAATTAGATGAGATTGAGGAAATATTTTATTAACATTTAATTTCAAGAAACTGATAAATAAACTTATACTCCTCGATCTCGTAGTTAACAGTACCCTAAACAAATCAAATGTGATGGTCGAATTCTCTCCTGGATGGGATGGGATGGGATGATCAGTGATGATGAAGCAATTGACAGTGGTTTAGGAAAGTTAAATTGTGAGTGATGATGGCCGGCCTACCAACCAAATACTACTGTACTACTAATTTGTTTGTAGTCATCCATCCTAATTAACATATATGGCGGCAAGGCTAATTAATTGGTGAGATGTGATTATCCTCAACCTAAAGCCACCCAAATTATAACTTCATTTATTTGAGTACGGAGTATAAATTTTGTTAAATAGAATAAAAATATAAATAAATATAGCTAGCTAATCCAAGAAAATCAAAACCAAAACCTGTAGCTTTGGGATTTCGTAACGACAAACAGTGACACTTCATTGCATATATATATATATATATATATATATATATATATATATATATATATGAAGTTGACAATCCAACTATAAAGTTGTTGGCTATGTTTACTTTCTCTCTCTCTCTCTCTCTCTCTCTCTCTCTCTCTCTCTCTCTCTCTCTCAATATTCAGTTACTATGCCCCCAACCCCCCTTCCCCCGCGACAGGCACTTTATCATTTTTACCCTTATTTTATCTTTCAATAACCTAATTCAAAAGTTTCCAACTTTTTTTTTTTTTTTTTGAAAAATAACTTCCAAAACGTAAATTTCAGAAATCAACTTTTGGGGAGATCATCTTTATGTTTTGTTCAAAAAAATTATTTTACAAAATCATTATCAGTTAAATAAAAGGAAGAGGACCTCCCAAATATGATAAAAATGGATGATTTATTATTGACTTGCAGAGATATTTTTATATTTCGCACCACAGCCTATTATGTATTGATTGGTTGGGAATGTTAAAAAATATATGACAAAATACACAATTAGGCCACTGTACTTTTGAAAAAGTTGAAATTCGGTCACTGATTATTTGTAAATATTATTTGGGCCACTGTACTTCAGTTATCTTACACTGTTCTAAAATGCGCCGCCTAGCCGCCGCCTAGGCATTGGGCACCTGCACCACGCCGCGATTAACGCCAAATCGGACAAAAAGTCACCGGAGAAGATAATCGTCGACTAGAAGAGAGAAGATCGAACTTTGAAGAGCTAACACTTTGATTCCTTAATTTGAAGCAGAAGCAAGACGAGCACCGGAGCACGTCGAGATCCCCTCGATCCCGCTGGTAAAGAGGAGAAAAAGAAAGTGAGAGTAGAGCGAGAGTGAGAGAGAAAGACAGAGCAAGAGAGTGAGAGAGAAAGACAGAGCAAGAAAGCGAGAGAGAGGCAGGCCCTCAAGATTGGAGATCCCCTTGATCCCGTCGTCGTGTCGTTTGTGAGACTATAACTGAGTGAGAGGCAGCGTGAATTTGTGACTTGTGAGAGAGGCGTCTGTGCTTAGCATTTAGTTTTAGGGTTAATACTTTTCAAAATTATAATCTCCCCCCTCAATTTAATAAAGTATCTCCTCTCCCCCTCAAGTTAATAATGTATTTCTCCTCCCTCTCAAGTTATTAAAGTATTTCTCATCCCCACTCAAGTTGTTAAAGTATTTCTCTTTCCCCTCAAGTTATTAAAGTATTCCCCTTCTCCCCTCCACTTTGAAATAATAGTAAATTTGATTTTAATTTTTAATTTTTAACTTTTAATCTTGTAATTTTTAACCTATGATGTAATTATACCTCGATTTCTAGGCCCCGACTAGCCCCCTAGGCACTAGGCCCTACTCTGACGCCTAGTGCCCGCCTAGCAACTTTTAGAACATTGATCTTGCAAACAAGCCCATTTTTTGAACGGACGTTAGTTCAGCAGTTAAATAAAGATCAAATACCTATTTTACCCCTATATTCATGGTCATCTTCTCTAACATGACATTCAGTTTAAAATTAATCCATCTTTAACTTGTCTTTTTCTTTCCTTTCCCCATTAATGAAGGGAACTCTCAAAGCTTTCGGATGCATCAGATCGGAGAAGCCGGCCAAGTGTAAAAGACAATCAGTGAAAGATCATGATAAATATCATAAAATATCATGATCTTCGTGCATAGCAAAAACAAAACAGTACAATATCATAAAATTTTGAATTGAAGAAAAAACTATACCAGAGTATTGAGTGATCCAGTCACAGAGCTTGAAAGGAATCAAGACCATCGACGACAACCTAGTTGCAGCTTCCTCTCCATCTTCGGTAACAATCTTCACAGGCTTCACCATGTTATTTTCCACAAACGAATTCTTCTCAAGGACGGCCAGCGGCGTTTTGGCAATCAAATTCCTCGGATTCTCGACCTTCTTCAAACCCTCCTTCCGTTTCAGCTCCTCCGAAACCCTAATCTGTTCCCGGCCGGTCCAATTATTTTCCGAGTGTCTGAACTCGATTTAACCTGTGACGGAAGCTCAGTAGCCACAGACATTGCCGTAAAATAATTTTAATTTTGAGCCTTATAATTCGAATTCAACTCAAATGTGTAGGTGATTAAGTCGGCTTTTACAAAATTTACGGGAAGATTTGAACAAAATAATTAGGATTTATAAGGGGAGAGGGAGAGGGAGAGAAAGAGAGTAGGAGGAGTAACTGAAATTTGAAAATGACTAAAAGAACGAGAGTTTTGAGAATTCCCTCCATTAATGGGGAAAGGAAAGAAAAATACAAGTGAAAGTTGGGTTAATTTACCCAGAAAGTCATGTCGGTGAAGATGAAGACCGGGGTAAAATAGGTATTTGATCTTTATTTAACGGCTAAACTAACATTCGTTCAAAAAATGGGCTTGCTTGCAAGATAACTGAAGTACATTGATCCAAATAATATTTTTAAACAATCAGGGACCGAATTGCAACATTTTCTAAAGAATAGTGTCCGATTGTGTATTCTGCCAAAATATATCTATCTACTGATGCGTTAAAGATGTACTCCCTTCGTTTGAGGCAAAAAGTTTAATATACTATTTGGTACGTTTCACTTAAAGAGTCCACTTTCAAAAAAATTATGTTTACAATTTTCATAATCTTTTATCTTTACCCTCCACTTGTGTTGTAATCATTATGGTTGCGCTTATGTATTTTTGTAATTATAATCAACCCTAATGACACTAATATATCCTTTAATAATTAGATTTTTCAAATATTGACTATTTGGATAAAACGGACGAAATAATTGGTTAAATTAATATCCTCAACAAATCAAGTCAAAGTTGGAAACATTTTTAAATACTCAGCAGTAATAAATTTTGTGTTAAACGGGTAAACAAAATTTGATTAAGGTCACCTAGCTAGCTGTACAGGGTAGAATTGGAATACAAAGATGCCTCTAGAAAATTTGACACCAACAACATATGACACAATTGGCAAACAAGTAAAGGTCCGAACCCTTTTTTCTCGTGAAAAGGAAAAACCAATTACAGAAAAACCAACACTTGGAGCTCTGCCTTCTACTTACTTTGATTTAAATCCAATTCTAGTTTTGCCCCCCTCCTATTTGCCTAGCTCCAACTACTATAGCCAAAACAAAAACCATCTCTATAATATATATGCTAATGATCAAATCATAAACTATCTAATATTAGTACACACACACACACCAATTGTTGAAAAGTTGGGAAAAGTTGACACGTATATAAACATTTCCCTAGTCGCAAACTTGCAACTTTAGAGGACTTCTTTCTCCCAATTAAGTTTTGAAGAAAGATGAAGGCCACTCCTTCTAAAGCTTTGATCATCAGAATCAACCTTGTTTGTCTTGCTTCCTTCCTTGTAATTTGTGCCACTCTTCTTCTCCGGCCATCAACGACCGTCTACCACGAGAATGCTGTGTGGCGCGTTCGCTGCACGTTGCGAGAGTGCCATCACAAGGTAAGGTGAGCTAACTCGAGTAGTTTATTGTTAGTAAATATTGTCTTTTTAATGTATGATCTAAGGGAGAGTTGAGGTGTCCAAACCTTCGCCATAGTTATTTCTTTCCCTTTTTCGCTATGTACATTTATACGCCACTACTATTTTTGTTTTGTTCTTTCTTATAGCCTATGGGTCATTATCTATATTGTGTTGTTGGATTCCTCTGGATTGTTCAATTGGGTAATCTTGAATTTCTATTTTATTTCATTAGGTTGAGGATGGCATTAAGATTAAGGCAGTGTTGGAAGAGCCAAAAAGCAATCAATCGAAGCACATTGAAAGGGTTAAGAGAGAGAAACCGAGTTTCTTGAATGGAATCATGGGAAGGGGAATGAGGATCGGAATGGTGAATATGGACGGAGAGGATGTAAGTGAATGGAATATGCATGGAGAGACAATCCCCGTTTATTTCCAACAGGTATCCGATTACTTTGAGTGGAAAGACTTGTTCCCCGAATGGATAGACGAAGAAGAAGAGTTAGAAGGCACATTATGCCCAGAAATACCCATGCCAGATTTCGACAGTTATGCTTCGATGGATATGATTGTGGCGAAACTGCCGTGCAAGTATCCAAAAGATGGGTGGAGGAGGGATGTGTATAGGCTGCAAGTGCACCTGATAGCAGCGAATTTGGCGGCAAAGAGAGGGAGGAGGAATTGGAGTGGGAGAACAAAAGTGGTGTTTTTGAGTAAGTGTAAGCCAATGTTGGAGTTGTTTAGGTGTGATGATTTGGTGAGACAAGAAGGGGATTGGTGGTTTTATGAGCCTGAGATGGCAAGGTTGGATCAGAAGGTTTCTTTGCCTGTGGGCTCTTGCAATTTAGCTTTGCCTCTTTGGGATAAAGGTATGGTTTCAATATTTAGCTACTCTTTTTTTTGTTCTAAATTGCAGTTCCTCTCCTCTTCATCCTCTTTTTTTTTTTTTTTTTTTGTTGTTTTTGTTGTTGGTGTGTGTGTGTGTGGAGGGGGTTACATTAGTTTTGGTTGTTTACCAAAGCTAAAATGGAGAAAAATAGCTCACACGCTATCTTTGGGAGTTTTAGATTTAAAAAATTAAATTACTTGCAATTTGGAAAAATGGGTTCAAATTTTCTTGTCTGTCATTCATTCAGGATGATCTTGAGGAAGAAGAGAATACCATATGCCTAAATTTTATTTTTGAACAAAAAAATAAAACGCGCCAGGTAGGGGTCGAACCTACGACTTTCTGCTTAGGAAACAGACGCTCTATCCACTGAGCTACAGGCGCTTTTGATGGTTTAGGCGCATGTATTTGTTATTTTACCAAAGTCATCGTAAAAAGGAGGAAAAGGATGTTTGTTGGTGCGGTGGTTATGGAGTGGTTGAGCCGTTGAGTGAAACGCAATTTTCAGAATAAAACACAACACACCCTATGCGTGCCGTTGACAAAAGAAACAATTAATACTGTCTTCATCCCTAAATTATTGTCTTCTTTTATTTTTTTTGTTCGTCTCAAAATAATTATCTTGTTTAAAAAATTTTATTTTTAGAACATTACTTTTATTATTTTACCCTTACTTTTTCTCCTACTTTAATTATGGAGCACATACATATGAACATTAAAGAAAATTACACATTATATTAATATTAATAATCAAGTCAACTATTTTTTCTTAATCCATGTGCCGAAGACAATAATTAAGGGGAGGAGAGAGTACTTGTTTCCAATGCTAAGCTCGATTTCATGTCATGTGCAGTCTAGTCTAATTTACAAAAAAGTATTTCCTAGTCTTAAGATTTTAATGTATTTTGTCAATTTAATTAGTTTTAGAATGAATATCATTTTAATTTAGTTGTCGAAAAATAAAATTATAACTTTTGAAAACTACATTAAAAGTGTTATAATTCACATGTTTTTAAAAATATTTATTAAAAAGTTTATTGAACTAAACTTACAAGAAAAATTGAATAGTAGGGCGTAGCCTATGTTATTATTCTAACAAGTTCAAAAGGAGTTATAAACCTAACTAGCACCTTAATGAGATTAGTCACCTAGTTTAAATTTTTTTTCTAACAGGTATTACAATTTATCATTGTTAACATTTTTGGATATTCATTCTGATGCCCATTATGTTTTTCAGGAGTTGATGTAGTATATGATGTATCCAAGATTGAACGTCGTACAAAGACATTTAAACAAGAAGCCTATGCTACAGTCCTCCACTCCTCTGAATCGTATGTTTGCGGGGCAATTACCTTAGCCCAATCACTCCTCAAAACTGGCACCAAACGCGACCTTATCCTCCTCCTTGACAAGTCCATCTCCATACCCAAACGCGAAGCACTCGCCAGAGCAGGGTGGAAGATCAGAATCATCAAACGGATTCGAAATCCAAGAGCTGAGAAAAACTCATATAATGAATATAACTACAGCAAGTTTAGACTCTGGCAGCTGACGGACTATGACAAAATCATCTTCATCGATGCCGACATCATCGTATTACGTAACCTTGACTTAATGTTTCACTTTCCACAAATGTCGGCCACGGGAAACGACGGGTCAATATTCAATTCCGGTATCATGGTTATAGAACCATCCAACTGTACATTCGGGTTATTCATGGAGCACAGGAAACAGATTGTTTCATACAATGGGGGTGATCAAGGCTTCCTCAATGAAATATTTGTGTGGTGGCACAGGTTGCCTAGGAGGGTCAACTTTCTGAAGAATTTTTGGTCAAACACAACAGTTGAGACAACGGTAAAGAACCAACTATTCGGGTCGGATCCACCAAAACTATATGCCATACATTACTTGGGTTTGAAGCCCTGGCTTTGCTATAGAGACTATGATTGTAACTGGGATATAAGTGACCAACGTGTATATGCTAGTGACGTGGCTCATAGGACATGGTGGAAGCTTCATGACACCATGGATGAGGGACTACAGAGATACTGTGGGTTGTCAGAGCAGAGGAAAATTGAGTTGAAGTGGGACCGGCATTTGGCTAAGAAGATGGGATTGGCTGATGGGCATTGGAGGATCAATGTTACTGATCCAAGACGCCGCCTCCTCTCGCTTGATTAAATATTGATTTTCTTTCATATTGTTCATTCTTTGTTTCACTATTGTATCATTTTATTTTATGGTAGTGCTTTTTCTTTGTATAGAATTAATTAATTTTATAGGTATTTTGGCTTTACAAGTTAAATTATGAGAAAAATAAGTTCATTTTTTTTTTTTTAGAGTATAATAAGAAGAAATCTTTGCATTTGAGGTAAAGTGTAAATAGTTCAAGTTGATTTCTTATTATCAAACGGCACGTAAATGATTTGTATTTTTAAAACAAACGAAGCAAAGCAACCTAATGAAATGACATGAATCATCTACTGTTGTTGCAGTTTTTTCTGTGTTGGTGTTTCATCACTTTTCATTTCATTGATAAACTCATTAATGAATCATATGCTCAGCCATTCCATGAAGTTTTTCACCTTTTCCGATGGTGCACTAAGACATCGTATAATAAATAGCCTTCCAAGTCATATTCTTATAGCTGTTTAGGCAATTGTACCGGTTAGTTATAAGCTGAGATTCAATCATCATACTCTGAATATCCACATGATTTCACTAGTTGGTCAATTGCAACATTCATCCTAGTATATAAATATAATCTCTCTCTCTCTCTCTCTCTCTCTCTCTCTCTCTCTCTCTCTACAGTGTACAACAATCCATCCATACATTCCACAGATTTCCAAGTCAAATTATGGCTCTCAATAATTGGTTTCAAATTGAACGACAATCACGATCCAGTTGTTGGGTATCGTATAAAGATAGGGAAGGAAAAGGCAACCTAATGAAATGATTGGGTGAAGACCCAACTAGTAATTAGTAATACAAAAAAGGGATGATTTCATCAGATTGATAAGAGTATTAGTTGAGCAGAAAACCCATTTTAGGTACACCTACCACTACCAGAGGTTAAGTGTGTGTGTGTGTGTGTGTGTGTGTAATCCCCAAAATATCCAAAAGCTAGCTCAAATTATTCAGGCATACTAGTATATAACAATATTAAACTAGTTTGACTTTTTTGTACAAATTGTTGGCAACATGATGAAAGAAAACATCAACGGTCTTCTTAAAAACCATTTCCATGTGGATAAAAGCCACAAGGTACAACCACACACACACACACACAACTCACAAACATCGACACTACACCTAGAAGAATTTTATTTTTTTCTTCTCAACAGATAGATATACAACCTACATGGATTACACAAATTTGAAGACTATTTCCATCGTATTCATTATGGAACCATGAAGAAGGAGATCACAATATTATGCGTGGGCAGTGCGACATTCCTTGTAAAAAATTAGTTTAGGAAGTCCTTCATTGGATCATCATGATGGACCCTCTTCATCCTGTATGCCTCCATATCCTCAGCTGTAACCTGCAAATGCCATAAACGAAAAGGTGAGGAATATATGAGAAGAAGTAGACTCCAGTAAACAAAATTTTTAAGTGCTAATATGACAACAAATTATGAATATATACATACCTCGTCATTCCACTTGACATTGTATTTGCGCTTCCTTTCATCTTTCTCTTCTCTCCTCCTTACATCCTCCTGTCCAGGTCAAGTAATTTTCAGTGTCAAGAAATACCAGTACCTCCTTAGAATCCTCTCCTTCAGCACCTCTCCCCCAAATCACACGCGCATGCACAAAAAAGAGAACACGCACACACACCAAGAAAGACCATTAAAAACACCCCCCCCCAAAGATACAGAATTAAAGAAACAAAAAAAAACCCCCCTAAAATGATAGAATGAAGGAATTCGAGCCAGAACCCAGCGCATGCTGTAGCACCAGAAGCTGGGGCAGTAATTTTACCTTCTTAAGAGATTCAGCCAGCTTTGCCTGGTCCAAAACCAAATCATCCGGAACATCAGTTCCCCAAGTTGCAAGCTGCTTCTCCTCAGTTGGGGCAGGCACCTCTGATTTGACGACAATAAAGGGATCAGAACAAAGTAAAAGATGCAGTACTCAAACGTCTGCAGATACTGCCACATACTTTTAACATGTATACAAATAACTGCACAAACTATAGATGAATATTTACCCTAATCAAAAAGAACAAGAAGCTGTGAAAACATCTAATAAGAGCATCAATCAAAATATGCCGCAACCAAATTAACATGGAAATTTGACATAAAAGGAACAAAAAAAATGCAGTCCATCCTTTCTGGCCATTAGTCGTGTCAAACAATCAAAAGTTAAGAGGAGAAACCCTAGAATAGTAAGACAGAGAAAAGAATAACCTTCAGCAGCCTCTTTACGAGCAATATTAGCCTTCATAAGGTCTGCTGCAGCCTCAGCAGCTTCAATTCCAGCAGCACCTGTACAATAGCTATTCCTAACAAACTGTTTGCAGCACTTATAGCCCCACTGATGATCCTTCCACCATGAACCCCAGACACTCGTGTGGTTATTGATGAAGATATCTTCCTCATACTTGCTCTTGGGAAGAGCCATCTCCTGCAAATAGCACAATGCTCAACTTGTTAGATCTACAATGCAAAGCATGCTTGAAATGAACTAGGCAGTCACACCCCACTCGTATTTTTGTGAGGCCATCATCTCTTTCGGGCTATTGGAAGTATTGGGCTCCTAATCTGCTTTAGTACCAAGTATAGTTCTCTATTAGGCACAGAGGATTCAAAAACGTGTTATAGAGATATGGCTATCATTATCAATGTATTAACGGAACAAAGATTGTTTTGGTAGAAGCATGACCTTTATTCATAAACAAGAAAGAACAGTAGTGGAAACCCCACAAGCACCACACAACATAATGATGGCGAGAAAGATGAGGATGTGCTTCGCTAGCCTGCACCAACATCCAGTTTTAAATGCTTATAGAGCCTCCTGCGTTGCCTACAGTCATTAATATTGAGCTTACCATGAATAAGGTAACTCTGAATTTTGAATTTCTTCTCTCCAATAAGAACTAGCCAAAGAAAAAGGTGAAGGCTTAAGAAAGCGCGACAAGACAGCATACAAGGATCTGCAAGACTAAACTCCTGATCCAGTAAGATTCCACAGAAGCATATCTGCACATAATCCTGACGGGCAAGACGCCAAAATAGGAATCAAGGAAAAGACATCCTCATATTGCCTATCATTGGGATCGATCCTGGAGGAAGTGAGACCGAAGAGAAGGTATCCCCATCAACAGTCAACACTAATAAAATTAAAGATAAGAGATGCATGACCAGATGAAGGTGAAAATACCTCGATAGGCAAGAAGAAGAGGATTACCCAGTGGCAAAGCCACATAAATGGTAAGGGGGCAACCACCCGTTTACTATTGTAAACTTGCAGTTTAGTACTACTACTTTGTAAAAATAGTAGAGCATTGTTATAATTATGGATCTTTGCCCCCTTCCATTGCAAAAATATCTGCACTATTTAGGAATTCTCCCCAACCCCCCCCCCACCAAACCAGGTACAGAATAGGAAGAAGAAGTCGCTCATAAGACATTTTGTCCTCTAATAAATGTTACTCCCTCTGTCCCAAAATGAGTGTCCCCTTTTCAAAATTTGTTGTCACAGAATGAATGTCCCTTTTTCTATTTAGTAACAAAATTCGCATTTATCATATCCTAATGTGTACTTGCAATACAAAAGTGTGGACAGTAAAGGTACTCATGTATATATACACTATCAAAATGACCAAAAAGTCAACTTCCTTAAGTTTGCAAAAAAACTAAAAAGGAATATTTTGGGACGCAGGGAAAAATATTTTAGATCATTTCCTCTCTAATTGAGATCACATTTAATTGAAACTTATTCATACTTCTAATTGTCATACCACTAAATTTTGAGAGAGAGAGGTAGTGTAGGTTTTGCCCCCCTTGCAAATTCCTTTTGGCTTCACCACTGGGACTATCCCCAAAACAGAACTCAATGGCCCTTTTGCCCCCTGGATAAGATATGTGAGGTAAGAAAAATCCTAGACTTGGTAAAGGCATTTCCACGAGCTTGCATGGGTCACATAAATTCCTCAATTAGCATCCCACTAATCTTGTGGGATCCTGAAGCCTTACTCATTAAAAGGATCAGGCTCAATCCAGAAACGCCTTAACATTTTAGGCACCAAGGCGATGTTACAGCACCACATTGTGCGATCCTGAAGTCCTACTCATTAATAGGTAAACACAGTTTCCTAAGTGACTACTCTTACCTCCCCAATTCCTGAACAAATAAAATCTATCATCATCTTCTCTAAAGTGGAAGCCTAGATCAAGGTGATATTTCTAAAAGGCCCTTTCCACCCGTCAAGTCGTCTAGCCACCAGCTCCACCATGGTTCCAAAACCAATTACAGGTTAACCTCCAAAGGTAGCCCAAATTAAGAGAGAGAAACCTTGGAAACTTTACAGCCTACTAAGTACTAAGGAAGCACAAACCAAGATATGGGTATGAACTACAGTGATTGCAATGATACTGCGCTCGGAAAATTCACCTCGAGCCCACAAATGCACTAAAACGTTTGGAAGATGGTAAGAATACCCTGAAATCACTAGTCTTACAGTGAACAAGAGAATGGTGCCATCAGCAAAGTGTACATGTGAAACCCTATATTCCTCCCTACTCACAGGTCATACAATGAAAAAACTCGCCTACAAACCCTAATGAACAACCTACTAAGCACATCCACCACAGAAGTAAAAAGAAAAAGACATGAAGGATCGCCAGCTGAAGGCCTCTTGACGACGAGGACCAAGACTATGGCTCACCCTCTATGATATTAAAGAAACAAGAACACATGATCCAATTTTTTCACCTAAGACACCCTTTACTCTGAAAAACCTTGTTCCCAAAAACCCAATTGACTCTATCACAATCTTTATCAAAATTGAAGTTCAATCACAAGAGCCTTTGTACCTCTCCTATGGGCGGCATCCACCCTCTTGCCACAGGAGCAGCACCAAGAATCTGGCACGCCCCCTTGCAAATGCACTCGAAGAGGCAGAAATAGTATTCCTCAATACTGCATCTAACCACTCTTCCCCAATACTGCATATTGAACAAACTAGTTAATAAACTAATCAGTACCCTAACTGAGGGCTCCTCTTTAGTAGACATGCCCAAACGGTTCGAACCGCCGGTTCCAAAAACCGCCAGACAACAAACCGTAACCGAACCGACAAATCACGGTTACGGTTCCGGTTCCGGTTCCAAACCGTAATTTTTAATTATTTTTTTAATATTTTCTTATGATTTTTTTAAAAAAGATTTCATCTTAAAACTTTGTACAAAGCATTTTTTGAATTTTTAAAGCTTTGTAAAATTTTCATTTTTGAAATTATAGAGTAAACAAGGCAATTTCAAAATTAAAAATTTAGATTTTGGCGATTTTTCACGGTTTGGAACCGGCGGTTCCGGTTCCCGGTTCCAAACCGGCGGTTCACGGTTTTGAGAAATTAGAAACCAAAACCGAACCGTGTAACCGGCGGTTCCGGTTCTTCACGGTTCCGGTTTATGCGGTTTTTTGTGCGGTTCGGTTCCGGTTCGAGCCGCCGGTTCCGAACCGTTTGGGCATGTCTACTCTTTAGGCTCTGGTGTTATGAAAGAAGCATTTATGCCATTACCAAGTAGCCCATTTGAATAGAAACCAGAGATCACTTCAGATCAAAGGTAACAATATTCCAACTGCGACGTAAAAGAGCCTATGAAAAACCATCTGTCCATCAGGACTGGAGGTTTTCACCTCCTTTAGATAAAGGCCAACTCTAACCAGGTACCATCCTCAAATTCAAGTATCACTCTAGACCCTTAATCATAGGCCTGGACTACTCAATCTCACAATAAAACTGGTGAACTCTGCAGGAACTAAAAGACAGTTAATAAGGAAGTCCCCATACCTAGACCCAATCTCCACTCTGAAAATCATCCTCCTCCCATTGGCGGACACCATGAAAAGTTTTAATTTACAATTCCTTTCCTTCACCCACCTGCAGCAAAATTTCTGCCTCTAAGAACATCCTACTTCGTAATGCTGCCAGCTCATGATTAAGAAACTCCTACCCTATACAATAGATAGTAAATCTTCAAGTAAGTCTCCAGGAGCTTACGTGGCAGATTTGGCTCGGTCTCAGTTGGAGAAGGAGAAGGCAAGTTCTAGAATGAAGAAATTTGTGGATACCGTCCAGCTGCAGAATTTACAGTGGGTAATAACGTGATACTACCCATCCTCACAGAAAAAGTAACTCTAAGAGGCCAGGATGCTCAGTTTGTATGATGTTATGATGGCATATTAGCACTCAAGGCCACAGAGAAGACCCCTGGCATCTCCAACTTATCAATCTTAGGAATCTCAAAGAATAACCATTTTTTCAGGCTTGTGTCTGTGAAACCTCTCAGTTCCAAATTTTCGTAGTCTCTTCAACAGATTTATGTTTTCTCAACAAGAAAAGGCCCGCTGACCTCCACCCAACAGGCTAATTCTCCCACCACCCCCAAATCATTCTAATAAAATCGTGATGAGAAGCCGCATATTCTCGAAATGGAAAGGTGTAGGACCCTATGTCACTCAACTATAGTCCAGTCCATAACAATTGGAAAGTGGCAGAAGTAAGTCTTCCCAAGCAACCTGAACCAAACCTGGGAAACACCCTCCCAACCCACTCGAGACCAGGACTATATTGATGCTTGTGCCAAAAAATGGTTGTGGTTAAGAAGTATCATATTCTAATCCAAAAGGAGTTGAAGGCAAGTTAAGGGTAGCTTTATGTAGATTGTATGGTTAGGAAGTCTCTAATCTAAAGATGGAAGTGCCCAAAATGGTAAATGGATACTTCTAGTGCTATTCTCCATCTATTGACAATGTGAATTTGAGTATCCCACTTCAATATCATCTATTGATATTTGTGATACTTTAGTCTATAGAAGAAACTAGAAGACTGTTTCGGGCAGCTAAACTTGGTGTTGAAGAACAGCAAGTCTTGAAGCACCCGCGGTTTCTAGCCAAAATGCACTTTGCTAGGGAAGTAGCATTTTCTGTTCATACCATTGTGCCAAATGCCATGCAAATAAAGAGGTGGAAGCAAGCATTTGACATGCGGATATCGAGGAAAATTTGGTATTCACATTTTTCTCCCAAATTACCCTTTGCTATAGGAATTCTGTTCAAACAAGACTAGAAAAGTTTCCCTATTTCCAAAAACCCAAGCCTCCGGTTGTATGAAATCTTATGCTTTGGGTTTCAATTTCTACAAGCATATATCATCTCATACAGCAACATAACCACTATTATATGCTCGAACACTGGCAATTAACAATTGTCAAGATAAGCATCAAACAAATCACTCAACAAAAAAGAGATCAAATAAAGAAAGATCTGGATTCAGATAGAACATCAAGAATGAACTGTTGATTCAAAATTTACCTGGCCCTTTATGATCCTTCCAGCGCGATCATACTCGACTTCTCTTTCACTTTGTCCCAGTAAGAGCTCTTTTGGAAGAGCTTCGTCGGTGGCTGCATTCCCATACTTCTCCATAATGGTCTCCTTCACCTGGGACTTCAATTTCTCTTTATTGACCTTAAAATTCTTAAAGAGCAATTCAGCTTGTGATGGAGCAGCTTGCATGTGCACATCATTTCCCTTCTCAAATGATTCCCAAGCATGCATATTGAGCTGCTTGAACTCCAAGGCTTGACCACTAACTCTGTTTTGATTGTCGCCCTAGAATGTAAAGGAACAAAAAATTCAGAATGCTAAAAATGTAAAATAACTAGGCAATTGAACTAGAACAGCCAGTACATCACACAAACTATAGGGATACTCACAGCATAGAACTTCTCATTCGGATCCATATCTGGAAGAGGATCCTCACGCATAGATCGGGTTTTAGGATCATAGTGGGCAGAGTTGACATCAAGATTCAGAAGGTATTTTGCAGTATCCTCTCGAATACGCAGGTTCCTGGACTCAGCAAAATTGTATCAAAAGCCATACATTTTCTAATTCCGAAAAATAATTCTGAAAATATACGGCCTACCCAACCAGTACAACTATTGAAACATTGGACAAGACATTAATTAAATAGAAAAAAGGAGGACCAGCTGCCTGATCCTGAACAAACCAACAAAGAGCATACGAAACAACATACAAGTACAATGAATGCACAATGAAAAAGACTCACCTAACAGTTCCTGTGCTCCCACCACCAGTAGTACGCACACGCTTCTCAACCTTTGCAAAGTCCATCTGTTTGCTCTCATCAACCTTCGCTTCATCTACCTTTAAGGCATCTTCATTGTCCTCATCATCACTCACCCCCCCTTCTCCACTTTGACTATTGTTTTTTTCTTCTAGCTTTTTCAGCTGCTGGTCCTTCAAGTATTTTCTTCTAGCTTCATCCCTAGCTTCATATCTTTCTATGACATGAGCATATGACGCTGCATCATAACCATTCCACCGGTCTCGTTTCCCATCATAATCGAGTTCAAACTTCTCTATTTTCTCGTCTGGTGCAATATTTAAGCTTGTCCACTTCGCTCCCAACTTGCGGGGCCTTTCCATGCAAGTCTTTGCTTCGTGGGTCATAGCTCCACAGCTGTGATAAGCACATAAGACAGTGAACATCATTCTCTACACTTTGGGTAAGAAGATATAAAAGTCATGCTTTTCCTCAAAAACGTAAAATGTCATTCTAACATGAAATTTAAGATTTAGAACCAAAACAGAATCAACAACTTAACCATAATCCATGTAATTTCCAAGAAAGGTTGGCATGTTTTTAAAACCGTAAAACTATACATGTTACAGTACCAACTACACCATAGAAGAGGCAAGATACAATACAAACAATATTACTAACTACACTAGACGATGCAGGACTTCCATGTTTCTATCCACATTTGTTAGTACATACCCACTGCACATGCAAACATACACAAACGCACAAAGACACACACAGAGAACCTCCTTCCAAGCACCACGGCATACTGAAAACAAGGAAGATAAGGCATATGGCCAAACCGTATAACAGTCAACCAAGTACGTGAAGTTGGAAGCACTAACACTCTCTCACAGGCCAGATCTTGGGTTCCAATACGTCAGATGGGCACGACACTGAGAGTTTCATTCTTTTTTTTTTAATCTGCAACACACGGAGGACACATGGTCGCCCAGAATATAACTTCATGAAAAACATCCCCAGAGTCAAGTTGCTAATACAAAAATACTCATTGGAAGAAAGAAGACAAGACTACATAACAGACAAACCACAGACAGGAGGATATAATAGTTCACACCTTCCTGTGCGCTTCTTTGCTTCGAGTGGTTAGGGTTTGCGCAACTTGCTAGGTTGGTTTTCTATTTTCTAAAAAAGAGGACAGAAGTGGTACCTCACTACCTTGCAACATCAGATTTAACATCCAACCAAGGTCAAGAAGTCTTCTCCTTTTAGGGAGCATTTGGCGTATGGGAATAGGTATCAAAATCTAGGGATTAGAAGATCAGGAATGGGAATGTAAAACCACCACCTATCATGGGTTTCACATACCTACTATTAGTGGGAAACTAATACCCACGTCCACTTACCCATCAATCTAGGTACCAAACATGGATATGAATTGTATGATAATTGAATTCCCATTCCCACTGATGGAATTCAGACTCCATCACAGTTCAACAATTAGCTGCAGAGCCTCGTCTCATCCACCTCTGAATCATCAATCACGTACTCGCCTGCAAAGCCCCCCATTGTTTTGACTTCCAAATACAATCCTCCTCAACTCCACCACCAAAACCAGGTATGTTTTGCCACGCGTGTTTCACCTATCGATGGACCATATCGCTCATATTTTTGAGTTTCTTTCAGGGGGTAGCGTTAGCAGCCTCTCTTGGAATTTCAATTTCTTCCGCCACCTTAATGATTAGGAGGCCAATGAATTGCTCTTATTGATACCCTTACTCAAGTGGGTTTTCCTCTTTGTCATGGTTCTAAGGTTTGGGTCTTAAAGGGGTTTGGGCTTTACTCTTGTCGTTCTTTTCTATCACACTTGATTCGGTCTGTTAATCCATCTTTGTTTCCCTAGTCTTCATTTATTTGGGAGGCTCGAGTCCCCTTCAAAATTAGCGTCATTGCTTCGCCACTAGCACTTAAGAAACTCAATACAAATGACACATTGCAGAACTCATTATCTCTAGAAGGAATTGTTTGGGGTAGTTAGATAGGCCTGGGTTGAGTCTCAAGTCCCGAGTCCGTAGCTTATTTCCTTTAATTACATGTTAGAGGTTTTGGGAGAGCTATGGATGCGGCATTGCTTTTGCAGTGCGCAATTCTTTAGTGCATTTGGATGGAGAACAAGTCAGGATTTTCAAGGACCAGACTTTGTCGTTGGCGCTTTTGTGGGATGAAGTTGTTTTAATCTCTTGGGCATTGACAAGGGGAGCTTCCCTTGTAGTTCCGGTTGCAGATATATAGCAAGATTGGAATGCACTTCTTTTTTAGCTTGTTTTACCTTGTATGTTTTGGTTTTCTCTGTTCTCTAATAGACTTCTTGCCTGTATTTCTGTATTTCCTTCCTATTTAATCTAATCTGATTCTTTTCTGATCCAACAAACGAAATAGTCTGAATAATGCATTTCTTATTCAGCGTACCTTCACACTTTATCACCCAACTGTGAAGATAGGTTTCACAGCTGATGCCCGACTGCAGGACATCAGAAAAATGCATCCACTAATTAAACCAACTGCATAATGCATATGACAGTATGAAATCTGAAGCCTAGTTTTCATCACATTAAAGGATAAAGATGATAAAGGATGATGGACACCTACAAATGATAGCACCCAACAGAATTCCTTCCATTTTTAGATTGTCTTGTGTGTCTGTTTCAAGTTCCCAAGTAGATCCAATTAGTTCCATGCATATACTTGACCAATTACAAACAACCACAAAGCACTACATTTCTCCACCATCAAAATGGAACATTAAGGCCTCAACTGGCTTCTATATTTTTTGAATTTTTCTAGGGATCTTAAAAGTAAGCACGAATTTAGTTACATTTTGCCTTATTGGAACAGCGTTTTTTATCATAACAGAAATCAACATGCACATCTTTACTTTCGCAACTCCTGCGAGAAAACTAAGCGCTATATTGAGGACGCTAAATGAACATGGGCAAAGGTCTTCCAAACCTGCAAACCAATAAAATACTTCCTTGCTCAACTCTCACACAGCCCACCAACCACCCATTGAAAAAGCATACCACCACAACAAGACCACCCAAAAGTTGTATGGAAGCATACAAACTTAGCATACTAAACACAGAACATGAACAGCAGACAACCACAAAATCAAACATACAAACAGATGTTTGCTTACTTTTCGCATGCACCCTTCCTGTACTTGTCAGCCTGATATATTTTTGCCCCTCTATCGTACCATGATTTCGAATAATTTGGATCAGACTTCCATTTCCTTTGATGTTTTAAACTCTACAAGGCAAGAACACAAAAAGTTTCAGTCTACAACCTTGCAACAAGTGAATATGTACCAAATAACAGAAGTACGGAAAGTATACCGGTCTCTCTGCATTGAGATACCAAGGGGCAGATGACATATACTGGGGAATATGAGGATTGATCTCTTTTCCATCCTCATCAACCTCAGCTGGCGCAAGCCCAGCCTTACGTGCTTCTTCCAATTCCATCTGCTTACGGTGGTCCTCCCTAGATTTGAATGCCACTTGAATCACAAAGATAGAGATGTCACTAATAGAAGAGATAGCCAAAAAAACAGTAACAACATAACCCAAGCTGCTGATTTATGTCCCTCAACATACCAACCGCATAAAAGAAATATAATAATACATATGTCTAAGTTCTCTTGCAAAGAAGTGAATAAGCAAAAAATTACAACCCCAAAGTGTTCATATCCCCACACCACATCCCAAGAACTTGTTCCCACAAAACTCAATTAGAAAACAAAATCCCTTAAACTAAGCAATGTAGTGTGCCCAATTTAGTTCTCATAACTAGTGACTAAAAATAAGTAATCAGTGCATGCAATGGAAACTTCTGGCGATTGATTAAATGAAAACTTTAATGCTGGTACATTACTCTTCACTCCTGAAGAACGAAAAGCAACGCCAACATGAAAACAAAAATAAAATAAAAGATAAATGTATAGTCATCAGCCCAAGGCAGGCTGCCAGTAACAGGACTGGCAGACAACAATGCAAATTCCGTGACTTCAACAAATAGAAGAAACCCAGAACATAAAGGATTGATAAATTCAGTTCCCAAAACCGCTAAATCAAGGAAAAAATAGAAACTTTCAAATTCGATTAAGAACTAATTCTAAAGCCCCCATTCTGACAAAATTTATCGTCATTCGATGGTGGCGTAATTGAAATAAATAACAATTGAACTGTTTACCCAGGACTGAATTCGAATAAGGAGGATCGTATATAGGCGATTGAGCTAGATACAAGGACAAATTAAACTGAAAGTTAAGAGAAAACCGAAGGAAAGGCAAACCTGATGCAGTCGCCATGTTTTAAATTGTAGGAGAGCCCTGAGAAACTCTGAGAGGAATCAAAAACAGAGAAAGATGGAGATGGAGAAAGAATCGTTCAGCTGCTGATCACTGGTTCGATTACAAACTTGTCGGATAGAATGAAGAAAGTGAAATCAGGTTTTTGTGTTCCTCTTTTTATTTTCCCCCGGAAAACGAGAACGATGATAAAGGCGGTTTACAAATGGACCGCGGAAACAGATATGGATACTGCTCCTTTCCCGACGGCCCACACACTATTCCACTCAGAACTCAGTATTGGCAATTGGGCTCTTGGCCCATGTTTAACATTGCATCGAGAACTTAAAAATTGTAACTTTTTGAAATACGCTACTAGTCGACTGTTATCAAGCTTGAGTTTACCTATTAATCTTATTTTTCTTTTTTTAATGGAAATTAATAGTATTTAAATTTTCTCAAAATATAATGATTGATTATTTTGAAACTAACTCAATACATTTTATCAAAAATCTTTTTGTTTCTTTTCTTTTCTGAGTTGCTCCAAAACTCAAAATTACTTAAAACTAAGTCTCATGTGAAACAATCATTAATATTAACTTCAATGCACTTATTGGAATTACTTAAGTTTAGGTGTACATTATTTTTTCTTTATACAACTCAATTTATAGTAAAAATCAGTTATACCCTTTTACTTGATGATTGGTAAAAAGAATGTAAATTACAAAAATGTTAAAAATCAAATCATCCTTGAATTTGAGTGCTTTCAAATTTTAGTATAACTTACCAGATTTAACTCGTTTTAATTAGGATTATTTGGATTTTAAAAATATTAAAATTTGGTCAGGTTGAAATTAAAAATTAGAGCAAAGCAATAGATATTAACTAAGGCTCCGTTTATTTCAAGAAAAATAATTTTTGAAAAATAATTTCTGAAAAATGAAAAAGTTTTATTTTCAGGCATTTGGTAAATCTTCTAAAAATATGCCGAAAAACATATTACATACAAAAAGATATATTCCCTTCGTCCTAAACTTAGTGTCCCCTATTGAATATACACTGATTTTTAAAAAGTGTTTGACTTTAAAAAAAAAATTTAGTAAACCCCAATTTATCACTAGTGGTATCAAATCAATAGGGTTCATCTACTTTTCAATCTTACAAATGAAAATGACATAATTGATAATTAACTTGAAAAAAACGTTTCAAAAAAAAGAAGGAAGACCATTATTGTGGGACATCCCAAAATGAAATAATAGTCACTTATTTTAGGACGAAGAGAGTATTTATTAAAATTGAGTAGTGCAAAAGTGATCTTAAGCTCCAATTCCAACTTCAAATTAGAAATTATATGATTTCAAACATTATACCGAAAATTTGTTGTACTCAACCAAAGGTTTTATTTCGTGTAATACTGTGTTTAAATATTAAAGTATTAAAAAAATAATTTAAAATTTTATATCATCTCATTAAAGACTTTCACATAAGATATATATATATATATATATATATATATATAACGGGTTCACTCTATTTTAGTAATTTTTAATTGAAATATCAAGTTAAAATATTTTCAAAATTCAATTACTTGAATCTGTAATAATATTGTTACTTTTCCATCTCAAAATAAATATTTCTTTTATTCTTGATCGTAAATAAAAGTAAACATTTATTTTGAAACGAACATGGATATTATTTTTCAATGTTATAAAAGTTTTCATAAATCTTGACAATATCAACAAAATGGTATATAAATAAAACTTTGTTCATAGAACCACTTCAAAATATTACGGTAAAATATTACGTGTATTTTTCTTGAAATAAAAGTTAGAAATGAATATAACACATCCAAATGTGCAAGGTGATATTAGGAGGAAATTTGAATGAACAAATTTTGAAAAATGACTTACGAAAATGGAGTCTGTAAGTCATTTTCTGAAAAGAATGCTTCATTTTCTATTGACTTGTAAAATCTTTTACATTGACTGTCTTTTCCAAATGTTACCAAACATCAAAAAATGAGGTAAATATTTTCTTAAAATCATTTTTCGTGGAACAAACGAAGTCTAATAGGCAGTTACCAATTAATATTCTCATCATGCCCCTTAGCCTCTAATAAGCAAATCGTACATATAACCTTAAATGAAACTATATAACTTTGATTCATTTTTCCTAATTTATATTAACGTACTATAAAAAAGGAATAATAATACTTCATTCGTTACGGGCAAAGAGTTCACTTTCCTTTTTTAAAAGTGAACATGCAACTAAATCAAATCAAAATTTTAAATACTTTACTTATATTTTAGAAAATAAAATTTCATTAATTAAAAATTACCTTAAGAATACTATGGATTACAACTTTCATAACTTTGTAAAATCAACTAAATTTATGTAAATTATTCGTCAAACTTTAACTAAGTTAGACTCAAAAAAAATTAAAAGTAAACTATTTGCCTGAACGGAGGGAGTAACTATTAAGCATTTACCTCTTCTTCTTCTTCTTCTTCTTTTATAATCAAAAATTATATTTGAAAGAAAAAAAAACCATGTTGGATATGAACAAATGTGCAAATTTTCTGACTTTACCTGTGTATGTAGCACGTTTTTATTAAGCATTACCAAGGGGATTTTCTTCGAACCTAATATCAAAAATAAATAAATAAAAAGCTTCCCTTGTGTCTCAAAAATAACAAAACATTAACTATTGTAGCTTTTTTTTTTAAATGACATCCGTAGACAACAACCTTAACCTTTTACAACTTCCAAACAAATCAAACATTCCAACTCTAACTATTACGAACAAAGGATCAGCCATCCATTTAAACCAAGCACTCAAAGCGCACCTTGAATGTTAAGGTCAAATCAAAGGCTCCTAAACTAAGCACTTAAACGTATCTTGTATATCTAACTCAAAATCAATGTCTCGACAAGTCTAAATACCTAAAAGCATCTTGCTTATGAAGAACAATCCATAACTCGTAGAATGACAAAGGAACCTTCTTAACCTAGGTCACAATCAGTTCTGTTGATTGGACAATCAAAGGAACCTTGTTAACCAAGGTCATGATTGGTTGTTGATCGGGAGAACAAAGGAATCTCGTTAACCAAGGTCATGTTAATCAGGTAAAGTTAATGAATGGACAATAAGAAAACTACTGATTGAACGCATAGACGAAATGAGCACTGCCCTTAGTAGGACAACATGTTTTAGATAGAGTACAAAAGGACAAAATGTCAAAAATTATGGGCGTGCAGCCCGACCACAAACATACTCTTATTTGTTTATAGAAGTGGGGATAAGCCCAAACAACTTCTTGTATGTCTTCACTATTCTAGCCGTCACAAGATATTTGAGGGTGGTAGAATTGTGTACCAAGTTGCCTAAACCCTCCTCGCCCCTGCCCATGTCTAACTCTACCCGAAGCTTGGATGTTTATTGCGTGTCACTAAGGCTTTAGCATTGGCATTATCACCCACCTCTGCTCGTTTTATCCCACCATGAGTGCTTGGCGTCATCGTCGTCTTTCCAGGAGATCTCGCCCACGAGATTGTTAACCATGTTTGGAAATTCCCAACCACGAGCACTTGCGTGCAACTAACATATGGCCGTTGATAACCAACCATCCACAAAGAATGCCAAATTATATAAAAGTGCTACTCCCCACTTGAGCAAGGAGGGAGGCTACTAAAGTGTATATTTTAGACCCTCCGAAACATATATGAACCCCACTTAGGCAAGGGGGCTCTTAATGAGAAGTGATCCACACCATCCATCAAGGTTTATATATATATATATATATATATATATATATCTAAATAAAATTCCTTATTTAATCGAAGGTAAGTCATACACTTGATTTCTGATAATTACAATACAACTTTTTTCTTCCCATCTCGATTATCATCATAATGATCATTACACCGGAAGGTCTTAGTTAGGGGGGGGGGGGACATGGTCTGGCACCTCTCATGGTTGTTACTGTTTCATATTTACAGATAAATTATCGTTAGATATCTAAGAATCTAAGATGGAGCAATTGCCGGATTGCTTTCCAGACAAACCAACAACTTAACAATCAAATTTGGTACCTTGGTACCGCGATTTTATGCCATGATCAACGAGTTTAATCCAATTTATCCGTGCATAGCTTAAGATTAAAAAAAGTGACAATGAGAGCATTATTAGTAAAGGAAAATGATACATTAATAATATCAATAAAATGCATCAACATCATGTTCTAATATATTTGTACAACTAACAAAATACTCCTATAAAACATGTTATAATATGTTGTTAACGAGTTTTGTTAATACTTGTTATTGATGTAACACTAATGAGTAATGATATGGGTATTTAAAGAGTATCAAATTGTTTAATTGCACCAAATAATAGGTCATGATGCATTAATTATGATTTTTTATTTTATTTTTTTACCATATCAGTTGACACATTGGTGCAAAAAAGTTTGGTACTCTTTAAGTACCCATAGTATTACCCAACACTAATTATTAGTTAAATCCGACTAATCCTCAAGGTGAATTAGTAGTTTTGACTCGTTGATCCATGGGCTAAATTATAGTAGTAATTTAAATTTCAAACTCTTTTTTGTCTCCGTATATCCCTCATCGTGTTACAAAATCTCCTTATGTGTATTAATTTGTATAATTATTGTGTATATTATTTCGAATTTATAAAGTTTTATTATCGTGATCATCTTCTTGTTTGTCTTCATAACCCTATTTTTTCTCCCACTTCTTGCATTTTTTTAACAATTAATTTTTATAGGATTATTTTTTTCTTTCTAAATTTATCTTTTAAGTTTTTCTATTTCATCCTATTTTCTCTCCCTCTCACACACATCTAACCCTCTTTTTTTCACTTGCTAAATGACATTTTTGTAAAATTTTGAATGAATATTATACTCTCTTGTCCCTAAATTATTATCTTGTTTGACTCGGCACACGGATTAAGAAAAAATAATTGATTTAATTATTAATAATGATATAATGTATAATTTTTTTTAATGTTCATGTACATGTGGTCCATTATTTTGAAAAAAAATAAGTGTATAATAATAAAAGTATTGTCCTAAAAAAAACTTTTAAAAAATATAATTATTTTAAAAATGACAAAAAAAAAAAGAAAAAGAAAATAAGATAAACAGATTCCGGCGTCCTGAACGACTCAAACGGTAGGAAGCACTGATCCCGTCACTCCAGACCCACTTGTTATTGATCGTTTGTCCTGTCCTAAACTGCTCCCAATCATACGTGCTAATCGAGGAATTGTCCAAACAGCATTTCCCCTTCTACATAATTACGGATTACCCTACCTGTTGTGCACAGGCTAATCACGAAAGTTCACGTAAATAAAATAAATCAAAGGACAAATTAGTCTCGAAATGTTCGAGTGTTTCCACGTGCTAAATGTAGCGCGTAGACTTACGCTTTTTCTTTGGGCGGCGACTTAATAAAAGAAAAAAGAATAACCACCCAGCTGTGCTCTTGTGACTCTTCAGTCTTCACCATCAAAAAAGAGAAAAATACAAAAAATATAACAAAAAGAAAAAGAAAAAACAAAGAGAGAACACCGCTGCCTCTCGGTACGTACATCTAATGGTCAAAACAAAGAGTTGCTGTGTTTATCAAAACCACTAATTTTTTTTTTAGACTTACTACTTCTTCCATCCCTAAATAATTTTTTTATTTTATTTTTTTGTTCATCTTAAAATAATTATCTTATTTAAAAAAAAAATTTAGAACAATACTTTATCATTTTATTCTTATTTTTTATTCATATTTTAATTATAGACAACATATACTTGGATATTAAATAAAATTATACATTATATTAATATTAATAATTAAGTTAATTATTTTTTTCTTAATTTATGTATTAAATTAAATAAAACAATAATTTAAGGAGGAAGGGAGTAATATTTTCTTTTGAATAAATTATTAAAGTAATTCGTTTAGATTAATTTACGTATTACACGATTTTTTCTTTTACTAGTTTTATGAAAATATTTTTAACGAAATACTACAAAATAAACCACGTATTCAAACAGGCCGAGCTCGTATTACTCTCTGTCCAAAATCAAACAGGAGAGTCTAATGAAGAGAGAGAGATAGAGAGTCTAATGAAGAGAGAGAGAGAGAGCCGGAGGGAGTAGTAACGTGAGAAAGGGTAGGCTCCACGCACGTGTTTGCACCTCCACATTATTACTCGTATGCTACTTACTTTGTGTTTAATTAACTTCATCCATTCAATCCCCCTTTAATTTTTCCTATTTATTTAACCCTTTTTGTTCATTTTTGTATTTTTGGGAGGTGATTTTCCGAGCTGTTGAATTATAAGCAAATTGTACTTTTCTCTGCCCTCTCAAAGTTTTTCGGGTCAGAGAGAGAGAGAGAGCAGGCTTCAAATAAAATCCAGACAATATTTCATTCATCCAGACAATAAAGCTTTTGGATTTTGACTTCTATTGTCTTCCATTTTTGCTGGTGAATTCCTGGTATACTTTTTTTTTTTCTTTTCTTTTTCTCTCTTTCCTCTGTCTTTCCTTTTTCCTTTCTTTTCTTTGTTGCTCATCCTGTGAATGATTAGTTCATGTTTAAAGCTTGAAATTTTTAATGGGTTTTGCGTTTCCTGAAACGGGTATTCCTTCATAAAAGTGCTCCTTTTGATTATTCATATTATAGAATTTTCAATTCTACTATTCCCAGAGTTGGGTTTCATTTGTATGCTTATGTTTGTGTTTGTTAACTATATTAAAGGCGTTTTGAATGTTTTAAAATCTATGAATTTGCATTTTTATAATTAATGTAGCTCCCCACCTTCTTATTTCCTCTTGATGATTTTTCTTTTTTATTTTGTTTGTTTGTTTAGTCTTCATTCTGGTCCTAATTATCTCAAAAACTGCTCCTGGTTATGTATATCTTTACTCAATCTTGTTTTTGAGATATTCTCCCCCTCTCTCCATCTTCTCTCTTGGGGTGTACCAAGGAGGAAAGATGGTTAATGTTTGCTCTAACAAAGGACTCAATCTGCCTAATACCGAATAATCTGATCAAATAAGGAGAAGAGGATAAACAAATTTATTTTGTCTAAATTTGCATAGAACGGATTTTGTGAAGCCTGTGCGATCTCTATTGTTAAAATTTATCTTTGGGTTCGAAATCTTCTTCTAAGCATGGATTGATTTTGAAAGTTTGTGCCAAGTTTTTAAGCTGATATAGTGATATTCGATTTTCTATACAAGTATTTAATTGCGGCCAACTTTTTTCGAATTGCTCATATTATTTATGCACCATCTTGCTTATTGGATTATCGTAGATCCTATAATCTTGGCAATCAGGGACACCTGCCTGCTACATTTGAGAATCCATATAGTATCTCACGCACACACGGTTAGGATTTCACACGTAAAATCAGGCTTTGAGTAACTTGACTATTTTCATGTTGAACGTATGCCTGTACATGTTCTATGTTTCGTAAACAAAGGATTGGGATTCTGTAACAGCATTTTTGAACTGTGAATTTTAACAATCACCATTAATGCTATAATATTATAGAATATTTTATATAACATGATATATTGTACAGGTTATCCTTATTATTATGTAAAATTGTAGATTGATTCAATCCCCAAACAAGCCGCGAACGGTAGGCAGCTAAATCTCTTACAGGTTGACTGTTAAATCTGTCAAAATTATGTTGATCCTACATAGTGAGAACATAAAATCAACTTCAAATTACCTTAAATATGTATGCTTTTAGTTGTATTCCACATCTTGTCTTAAATGAACGAATCTTAGAAACTTTTGGTACAAGAATATCATATCAAAGTGGACTTGTTGTCTCGAGGGTTAATGAAGAGCCAATCATATATTAGGTATAGAAGTTCCATAAAGACAAACTTGAGTGGCAACAAACCTGGCTTTATGTTGGCATAGCTGCCATGCATCTTGGCTGCTAGGAAGATTTTATGCATGTTTTGTTGAGGCAGAGAGAGCACAAGGGGATTAGATTCGTTAATACATTTATGTTAATGTCTTACGCTCCCTGATGGATGCTTTCTGTAAAGTAAAAGTGTCATGGTCAAAGTCAAATGGGGGATTTGTTTCTATGGCAACTATTGGTGTAAAAATGCAAAAGAGATGAGTGTGCAATGCATTCATTTGGCATTCAAAACTCAACTCAATGTTACTCTTTTTTTTTTGAAAATTTTGGCTGCCATTCCACTTAGTTAGAAGGTTATAACCTTTGTAATACACAATGATAGCATTGGATGATTTACTATGTAAAAATATATGCGTCTTTCGTTACCCTAGGAGCAACATGACAATATATTGAACCAGTTTGTTGAACTGATGCAGTTATCCAGTTTCATGTCACCTTGTTAGTTGTCCTTGGTTAATTTGCTCTCTTAGGGTAGAAGTGGTCCTCTTGCTCATATGAATTGGTTGAAGCACCTAAGTACTTGTTGCACTTGATTGGCTACGTGCATTGCTTTGATACGTGCATTGGCGAATGATATCGGAATATTGGAACGTATTCTGGCTCCCATAATGGAAAGATGCACTTTTTCGTTTATAGAAGTTACAAGAAATTAATTCCAAGGTAGTGTACCTTCCAGTGTTAAATACAATGATGTCTGGCAATTGTCATTAGGAGTTCAGCATGCTGATGATTAGTAGTTGAACGGTTGTTAATAGCTCTATTTATATGTTATTATGTTAGAGCATTGTCAGATTGATCTTCATGTTGTGCATTAGGTTTTCATATATAGCCATTACTAGTGATGGTAAGCTTAAGTATTCACCAGATAGATCTGTTAATGCTCAAAAGGAAAATAGGAAACTTGAGTCATGGTTAAAGATTTGATACCTGTGATCTGCATATAAAAGCATTGTGTATCACTTTATGAAATGATATGCAGTACTGTTTGCTTTGTTGTTGCTGCACCGTTCTGTTTTCAATTGAACTAGTAAAAATCTGATTAGCATGTTACGAAGGCATAATTCTATGGCCGACTTTCATTCTTTTGAGTTCATCAACTGCATGCGATTGAGTTAATCCTTTCTCTGCTTCTTTTCCAAACCTTACATTTTGTAAGAGTGAGGAAGATAGGTTGCATCTCTATGAGTAATGTCACTCTAGAAATGGAAGCAAATGCAAAAGGACCTTGAAATGTGGATATCCTGCTCAGTGAATTGCACTAGTTTGATTCATCAGATTTGACTTCAATTCTTAAGCTTGAAAAAAAGGACCAAGTGACTTATGTTGCATCTGACCACAACTTGAGTTTATTAGTTCAATAGGAATCGAGTTCCATTAAGCGACAAAATTTGTTCTAGTTAAAGAGAAGGTAAGAAAGTAATTGTAATCGCCTTTAAATTTTGAGTCCTTTTCTCGTTATTCTAGGGGCCACATCATTAACCCAGTCCCTGCCTGAACCCGAAAGGAAGGACGAAGATTCTGTTAAGCCCATAAAAAGATTTAGGAAAGTAAAGCTTGAAAATTATGAACAGCAGAAGTGGTAATTAGTAATTTATGGTCATTTTGCTGTTCTTCTAAGTTATTTTCTTTTATTGTAAAGAAATAAACATGATTTCTTAGTTTGCTGTTGTTTTCAAGAATAAACATGTATTGGGTAATAACAATTTTTATCTTTAATCTGCACTAATTTTGTTCTGATTACTTGGATTCCAGATACTCAGTTGGCTCTGCTTTGCACCTTTTCTACAATGGAGGAAGTGAAAATTGTCGAAGAAAATTCCTCTAAGGAATCTTCTCACTCGGTATTGTTTCCCCAAAACAAGGATCAATCAATACGTGAAGTATCAACAAAGCTTGAAAGTGATGGAAACGTAGAACCTATAAGCGAGGTATCAGTGGCAGATGATTCCAGAGTAGCTCATCGGCCAGATGTTTCTGATGGCCCAGCTGATCAACTCCTTTCAATGGACATCACGGAGGATTCTAGAGTAGCTCATCAGAAAGATGTTTCTGATGCCCCAGCAGATCAACTTCTTTCAACGGACATCCCGGCATCTGCTTCTCCTGTTACAGTTGTTGAATCCCAAAACGATCAGGTTCTGGTGGCTTCTATATCTCAGACTAGTGATGTACACCATACTTCTGATGGACCTACCCTTGAGCAGGAAGCCTCAGGTCCATTAAATGATATTTCAAAGCTGTTGGATCCACCAACAGAGGAAACTTTGGCATCTCCATCAGAACCCCCTCTCCCACATGCAGAAGTAAAACCAGATGATCTTTTGCCAAATGATACTTTGGAGCATAAAAGAGAGGAAGTCCTGCAATCAAGTCCGTCATATACCTCAGAAGCAAAACAGAATGATGGTTTTCCGTTATCTCTAGAAGATGGTTCTGTTAGCCATGTTAATGTTCTTGCTGATGGTGTAGTTACTACTTCTGAATTGCTGTCAGGACCCGACCAATTGAAATTGAAAATCATGTAGTGGTATCAGATGAGGTTGCTGAGCCAGTGGTTAAGAGTCTCAGGGTTAATGTTAAGACAACAGAAGGTTTAGACCCTTCGAAAGATCTCGAAAAGGCTGACTTGAACAGAGGGCAAATTGATACAGCTGCACCTTTTGAATCTGTTAAAGAAGCTGTATCCAAGTTTGGGGGAATTGTTGACTGGAAAGCCCACAGAGTCCAGACCGTGGAGGTATAATGCTTTCCAACCTCCTAGTTTCCAATTCTTGAACAGCTCTCTCCCCACAGCCAAAAATGAAAAAAATAGAATTTGTTGTTTTCGCTATATTCCTTGACATTATCTTGGAATTAATTTTATGGTATTGGGTTGACTTCTAAAATTTTGTATATATATTAAAGAATCCTTTTCTATTGGAACTGACTCTATGCAGAGACGCAAGTATATAGAACAAGAACTTGAGAAAGCAAACGAGGAGATTCCGTTGTTTAAGAAACAGTCCGAGGCTGCTGAAAATTCAAAAATGCAAGTGTTAAAGGAGTTGGACAGTACTAAGAGGCTGATAGAAGAACTGAAACTCAACCTCGAGAGAGCACAAACCGAGGAGCATCAAGCCAAACAGGATTCTGAGCTTGCCAAGCTGAGGGTGGAAGAGTTGGAGCATGGGATTGCCGATGAATCTAGTGTTGCCGCCAAGGCACAGCTCGAGGTCGCTCGAGCCAGACACGCTGCTGCAGTTTCTGAGCTAAAGACAGTCAAAGGCGAGCTGGAAGAACTTCGCAAAGATTATGCTGTACTTGTGTCGGAGAAAGATGTGGCTGTCAAGAAAGCTGAGGTGGCCGTTTCTGCATCGAAAGAAGTTGAGAAGATGGTCGAGGATTTGACCATTGAGCTGATAACGACGAAGGAGGCTTTGGAATCTGCACATGCTGCTCATTTGGAGGCAGAGGAGCACAGAATTGGAGCGGCCATGGCACGAGAACAAGATATTTTGACCTGGGAGAAAGAGTTGAAGCAGGCTGAAGAGGAACTCGAGAGACTAAACCAGCAGCTTCTCTCGACAAAAGATCTCAAGTCAAAACTGGATACTGCTTCGGCTTTGCTGCAGGACTTGAAAGCTGAGTTGGCAGCTTATATGGAATCAAAACTTAATCAAGACGTGAAATGTGAGGAATCGAAGAAGAATACTCACAATGATATACGAGCAGCAGTCGCTTCAGCAAAGAAGAACCTCGAAGAAGTGAAGTCGAATATTGAGAAAGCAACCGACGAGATAAAGTGTCTGAAAGTGGCAGCCACTTCGTTGAATTTAGAGCTGGAGAGAGAAAAATCAGCACTTGCCGCCATTAGGCAGAGAGAAGGGATGGCATCAGTGGCGGTCGCATCTCTTGAGGCGGAGCTAAACAGGACGAGATCGGAAATTGCTCTTGTCCAGATGAAGGAGAAAGAAGCGAGGGAAATGATGTTGGAGCTGCCCAAACAGCTACAGAAGGCAGCTGAGGATGCAGATCAGGCCAAGTCGCTTGCTCAAATTGCTCGTGATGAGTTGAGGAAGGCTAAAGAAGAAGCAGATCAAGCAAAGGCCGGAGCAAGTACAATGGAAAGTAGATTACTTGCAGCTCAAAAGGAGATAGAGGCCGCAAAAGCTTCAGAGAAGTTGGCGCTAGCAGCTATTAATGCTCTGCAAGAGAGTGAATCAGCTCGAAGCCATAGAGATGAGGGTGAGGATTCACCAACTGGAGTTACACTTTCTTTAGAGGAGTACTATGAGTTAAGTAAGCGGGCCCATGAAGCGGAGGAGCAAGCTAACATGAGGGTGGCTGAAGCCATCTCACAAATTGAGGTAGCTAAGGAGTCCGAATTAAACAGTTTGAACAAGTTAGAGCAAGTTACTTCCGAACTAGCTGCAAGAAAGGAAGCATTAGAGATTGCCATGCAGAAAGCTGAAAAGGCCAAAGAAGGAAAACTGGGTGTAGAACAGGAGTTAAGAAAGTGGAGGGCTGAACACGAGCAAAGGAGAAAAACCGGTGAGCCTGTTCCATTAGTGGTGAACACAACAATGAGCCCAAGAGCAAGCTTTGAGGAGGGAAAAGAATCAAAGAGCTTTGATGGCCCCCAGGAATCTGCATCTCTCAATCACAGACACAGCCCAAGGGCCCATATGCAAGCAAACACAAGCAATAGTGAAACTCCTGAATCATCCCCTGACGTGAAGGTTACTAAGAAAAAGAAGAGGTCATTTTTTCCGCGTATTTTCATGTTTTTGGCCAGAAAGAAAGCCCAGGCGAACAAGACAGCATAACCCTCTGCCATTCTGACATAATTTCTCCATTGTACATGCCAACAATTGTTTTTGCTTACGCTAAGTTGATTGGATTGCATTTTTACTCGCAAGAAAGGATTGCAACGAGGGAGAGGACTTTTTTATAGGATGTAAGAAGTTTTATTATACTGCTTTTTTCGGGTGGGATAGAATAAGGTGGTTTACTGATTGTGTGTATAGGGTTGTTGCTTTCGTCCACCCCTGTTCATTATATGTGAGGTCTGTACAAGTTTGATCATATACTAAAATTTGAACTCTCTGAATATAAGTCTGTCTTTCATACATTTCTATCAGACCTTTGATGCTCCTTACTTCTATTTGTGATATCCGAAGTCAGGAAACTACAAAAATGGCTCCTTTAGTAGCAAGCTTGAAGGCTGCAAACATTAGATCCTTTCTGGCCCTGAACTCGTGCGCTATCTCGTCCTTCATCTTTTCTTTTATTTTTGTTGTTGCTTTTTTTCTTTTTTTTCTTTTTTAAGTTAACGTCTTTTCCTTTTGTTGCACCAAAAAGTATATAAGAAATTACTCAGCCTTTACATAGAGTACTCAAGAAATCAGAGCTAAACTTGATTTCATAATGTTAAGAATTGCACTAACATCTTACTACATTTCAGCATGCAAGGCTTATAGCAAGAAGAGTTCAAATTTACACCCTAAGAAGCAGATCCAGCAAGAGTTTGAACGATAGTTTTGTGCCATGGATTTGAGAGGTGCTCTACAAGGTTGTCGATAGGGCCTACATGAGTGATCGCAGCTTGAACGAATATCCCGAGCATGGCTACCATTGCGAGCCGTCCTACAGTGACAATCTCAATTAATTCCACAAACAAATAACTAAACATGAACCATCATAAGTAGATAGTAGTTGATGATCAAACAAAGAGAGCATACCATTTTTAATCTCCTTCAGCTTCCACTCTTGAGCATTTTTAATATCTTTAGCAAGGCCAAGGGGGTTCAACAAAGGGCCACCAGGGTATCTGTTACATTAAGCCGTCTGCTAAGCATTTTTTTTTCAATTTAGGTAAATCTTTTTACTAAGAATAATGAAGAAACCGGAAATGATTACCCCGGTTCTAAACCCTCTAGTGCAGCTTCTATCCCGAAGAAAGATCCGTCCCTGGCTTGGGATCCAGGATTTGTGAAGTCCATGTACCTTTTGGTTTCAACAAACCTGCAGAAATAAAGGCAAATGTGGGAAAATGGATAAGTGGATAGTAATACGATGAAATGACAATGTAAATGTAAACATAACATTTCGCAACATGTTATCAATATTTTTCTACGACGGCGTTGAAGGTTTTACCCCATCAAGAGTAATTGGATAATGAAGAGAGTTGTGGTGCTGGCAAATTCAAACTTTGTGGCACCTGCTTCATACCACACAGGTAACTTGCTTATTCCTGTTACACGGAGCAACTGCAACAAGAAATAGAAAAACCACCCAATATATATTAACTTAAGTGACGGGGAAAAGTGAAACAAGATGGAAAGGATCTTGAAAGGGTTTGGTTCAAATCCTATCAACATTTTGTGGTAGAGAAAGAAATCTGCAACTATCAAGTCCAAAAGGACCAAGGCCATCTTTCGAGCAGTAACTTACATCAGTGAATAGAATTCCAGCAACTCCGGCCATTGCAAAGCGAGCATGAACCAGTTCTGCCTGAACATACCACTTCAAGCTTTTGGGATCCTCTCCGAGTCCAAGAGGATCAAACCCGAAATCTCCAGCCAGACTTTATAAATAAAAAAACACTAAAAGAGAATTTAGCAATGCAACTGCCGCATGATTGAAGCCAATTTCACAAATGTGGGAGTCGAGGGGTCAGGGACTCTAACCTTCCGTCGAGATACAGTGGAGGGTCGAGCCCAGGAAGCCATGTGGGTCGCTGCTGAGCTTGAACCATGGTTCCAAAGTAGCGCACACCAGCTCCTCTCCTAGCAGGGTAATAAGTGTTTGTGGCACCCAATGCTGTTTTACATATTTTGCTGCCATTGTTGTTGCCAAGAAAGGAGGAAGAAGAGCTTGCCAGAGCATGGAAACCTCTTCCTACTGCAATTTCCATCTTTTTCCTATCAGCAAAATAAGTACAATCCCAACAATTCCAAAACTTGAACCGTGCATATACACCACAAGGTTCACAAACATGTCATCCAATAGCCACTTCTCTACGTGGCACACTAGAATAACATGGGCCCACTTATCCCAAAAAAATTTCAGCCGTTGGATTACACATGTAGCTACTTGGTACAAAATTTGCCTCCCTTAAATTTTCTTCCTGTTCTTTATACTCTGTTTAATACCTTGGTGGATTATACTTATTTCAACATCCGACCATAACATATTACCGTACATCCATTATAAATAAGCTGCCCACCAGAACTTTGTGGTGGTATCAGTATCTCAGAGACAATGTTTAGTATCTATTTTGTTTTTTCAACATTCCACTTACCAGATATCTTTGAACATCTTGCAATCAAATCGCACAGGAAGTGGGGAGAGAGAGAGAGAGAGAGCAAACACAAGAGCAACTTCATGAATGCAAACATTTCTTGACTACTGAACATGAAAGAAGAAATTCTGATTACTTCAAACATTATGAGTTTACAAAACATATGAAGAAAATGAAAGTACAATTGGGATAACTAGCAGTACACTAAAGAAAGTTTTGTAGATAGAAAACATTTTAAACAACAACATCGATATAAATGTGTAAGGGTCCAAATGTTAAACAAAGAGAGCATTGTTTAGACATGAGAGAGCCTGCTAGATATGCTGAAGGAGCTAACTTTCATGGGCGTGGCTACAACCAGTGGAGCCTCAGGTGAATCACTGACTGCGAATTTCTCGTGCATGAAGCGACTGTCAACAATGGAGTCGTCTTTTAGAACTATCTTGTAGCAGTAGCAACTCTTCAGGCCTACCTGATTTCTGTAGCACTGGTGAGAACCATCCTTCACCTGTTGGAAGTTCCATATCACACTGAACTTGCCTACCGTGGCAACAAGGTGGCGCTCTTGCTTCCCGTTCTCCGTGACCTGCGCAATTTTATGAAACTGCAACTATTAATCCAATGTACCAAGAAAACAACAAAAGAACTGACATTACGAGTATGGGGAAAGGTCTGTAGGCCTCAATTGATGCACTATGTCTATTGTTTTACAACTATGTAAAGCAGACATTTCAGTACCCTTTGTTATATTAAATTCCTGTCTTCTTTGTCAGGATAAGATAATGTTCCTTCTTCGCAAGAACATAAAAACTTCACATACAGCAGGTATCTTTCCTCCTCAACAAATTTACAAAGAAAATCAAACTAGAACAGCTGTAATACCAGCGATAAAAATAAATAAACAAACAGTTACATCCCTCTTTCAACAGCATTTTCATTTTTCCTTCCCTTTCCAGTATTCTGCTCAATTTTTTATAATTTTCAAAAGCAGAGATCATGTATGAATTTAGACCATTGTTTCATAAATGAATAAAGAAACCGTGTTTTTAAAAGGAGAGGCTTTCCCCTTCCACAAGGTGAGGATTATGCTTTTGAGATCCAAATTTACATATTTTCTGACATATTAATAGATATCCAAACACACCAAAAACAGAAGTGAACTTGTTAAACACGCCTACGGCCTACCAAACTAGTATAATGGTGATATGCTAGTATCCAACATAAGTAACAGTGACCAAGTTAGTTCAAAGGAGATGGGAGAAGTCAAAGAGGAAAAATAATGCTGGATGCCTGGAAAATCGCAAAACATAAACTTACAATAGGAGGAGAGCAGAAAGAGAATGGGCAGTACTGGAAGAAATCAAGACAGAAAAAAACGAGCTGCAATTCTTGTTAATATTTGAACATGATATCAATGTTTCTCATCGGAGAACGAAGCACAGTTGAAAGAAAAAACTAATGAATGCCAGCCTAACTAAAACAATCCAGGATATTTCATCCTTTATTAAGTTTCTTACTGAACTCAATTTGGTCCCTAATACATGATATTATCAGATGAAACTTCTATAACAAACTACAAGTTTTGAACAATTTCTTCAAATACACTAGCGAGTTGCAATGATCCAACCAATAAACAGAACAGTAAAACATCATACTTGGGGTTAAGCCTTTGGACCATGGAATTTTCAAATATTAACATGACTTTTCATAAACGGACTAGAAGGCATAATCAAGGAAGACTTGTAACAGTAAGCATGCCACTAGCCAACCACACAGCTGCAATATTTCACATATTTTATTCAAAATCTGCAATAATGCTGAATAAGAGGAATAAAAAGAATGCATATGATGGGCCACATAAATCAAAGCACGTGAAGGGAAATTAATATGTACCCATGAGAATTGGGCTCCTCGGAACTTATTGTTCACTCCAGCCATATGTGAATCTAGAGGAGTAAGCTTCAACAACCTTGGGGCCGCGATTTTGTTCCCCATGCGTCCAGCAAAACCAGTCTTTGAATTCCCATCCTTGTCAGTGAACAAAGTGCAGATAAGAATCAAATAGGTATCAGTTGTGCCCAAAATCCACTTCCCATCAAAAGTAACATCTACATGAGTAATTGGTGAACCAAGACCTGGAAAAGCAGTCTTGGCCTGCCTCATAGTATTGCTCGAATACAACCTAATTTTTCCATCGAGGGAGCCAACAACAATTGACCCATCACCTGTAGTTGCAAAGCACTGAAAATTAGTCCCCCTAGAGAACTGATGCCCCTGGGTCCAATTCAGGACTGGTGTACTAGCATCAGCAAGATTCTGAACGATCCCGTGGCGGTCACGCATATCCCACCTACATAGCCTATTATCATCCAATCCCAAAAAGGTCGAACCAGAAGGGTCCATTTGAGCTCCCTTACTATCATTTGTGACATCCCTCATAGTAATATCAGTTCCATCTTTCTCAAACTTCCACTCCGTAACAACTTTTCCAGTCTCAATGTCAAGCTGATGTAACCCACTCGTATGAGGTTTCCCATCAGTCATTGGACTCATCAACAGCATATTCGTCTCAGCTCTCATAAGAAGAGCCTTTCTAGGAGTCGAATACACAGAACTCTTCATCCCACTATCGAAATTCACATAAACCCCTTTCCCATGTACCCCATGAGAGAAATTCTTAACAACTTGAATCCCAGAATTACTCACCAAGAAACTATTATCCAATGCACCTAAAGCCAAGCTTTGTATAGCACCTCCATCCTCAGCAGCCTCCTCAAATTCCTCCCTCAAATCTTGATTAGCCCTCACTGGGGTTGCAGGATTGGGACTTTTACCAAAACTATCCTCTGCATCCTCCCACATCGAATCGTCTGCCACTTCCGGGTTTGCCCAGGCAATGAAGTCCTTCCCATAAACCTTAGCCTTGTTCTGATCCGTACATTTAAACCCATATGTATTCTCAAACAAACAAACTTCATATTTTTCAATAAAACCCTTAAAATCCTCTTCACTAAAGAACTTCATAGCATACACACCAGACGCAACGAAATCGACCCGAAGCTGATTTCCCAAACTCTTCAACTGCAACTGCTGGTCGACCCTGGACCGGACCTTTGACCCGACTTTCAAAACCCACCAAGATTCTCCCTCGTCTTCTTCATCTTCGTCGTCAGACCCTTCTTCGGGTTGCGAAGTCTTAACAAAAGAATACGAAGCGAGCTTGTCGATGACGACCCATTTCGATTTGGGGGTGTTGCCGCCGACGTGGAGGTAGAGCTTGACGGCGTTCTTCAAAGTCGCATTGTTAGATGGGTACTTCAATTTGAGGGCTTTGAGTTTGGCCTCAACTTCATCAATGGAGGACGGCGTTTTGGGTTGTTTGGTATCGGAATCGTGGTCTTTGACATCTTCGTAATGTTCCTCTTCTTCGGCTTCTTCTTGGGATTGTTCTTCTTCGGAGTCGGAATCGGAGATTTCCAAATCTTCACGACTGGGAGCACCGCCCATTGTATTTGGAGTGGGGGGATTGGAAGGAAAGGAGACTGGAGTGAATGTGTAGAGAGGGGGGCGGGGGGAAAGAAGGGGTGGGAGGAGGCTATTTGGATTCTGGATCGGAACGTTAGGTGGGAGTCGGGGAGCGCCAATTTGAAATTTTTGAATGTTTAGTCGTTCGGTTTCAAATTAGGGTTTGAGAGTACCATTTGGACTTGCCGGGTACCGGTTGAGTAGGTTAACATTTCAACCGCTACGATTGCAACTCCTCACATGTACTTAGAGTAAATGTAAAAAATTAGGTGTTATCTAGAATTTATATATTTTTTTAAAAATAAAAATTATTTAATATAATTATAGAATATGATGTGTTAATTAAATTATTTTTTATTGGTTTATTCACATCATCTTTTACAATGTGCATTAGAAGTCAAAACTTAATTATCTAATAACCAATAAGAAATAATTTAGTTGACACATCATATTCACATTCCTTCTCCATAATTGCATTGAAGAGTTTTTTTTTCTTTGAAAAATGTGTAAATTCTGGATGACACACAATTTTTCCACATTCACATTTGTATTGGTGATGTTCTTAGTACGTACTAAATTCAAGAGAGAAGTGATTCCAAATTCTCTGTACCATAAGTTTCTGTACTATAAGATAAATTCAATGTTAGATTTAAAAATTTAACCGAAACTCAACATTGAATTTGCTTTCTGACACGGGAAGGGCACATATTTATAGCACAGAGGATCTGGACTCGAAGTGCTACGGCAACGGGAGAACTTAAACTAAAAAAAATAATAAAAAATTAACTTTGTTAAGTTTACATTGCTGTATTTTACACAAAAATATATTAGATATATAATTGATGATTTATTTTAGATGTTGTTGTATTTTCTTTCAAGAGGCCGCCTCAAGTTCTCAATATTCTTTGCTGCACAAAGGAGAGTCGTTTCGTACCCAAATAAGAATCACGCACTCAGTTATTAAATTATAGTTCTGGTTTAACTTTTTGAATCAAACTAAATATTTTTCAAACAAAAATTTGACGTATAAGTTTTTATATTTTTCAAAATCACAAAAAAATGTATTTTGTAATACTTAAAACGTTTTACCAATTACTTGTTTTGTGATGTTCAATAATATAAATCAAATTTTAATTTAAAAAATATATAGTATGACTCAAAAGGTCAAATCAGGACAATGACTTAAAAATGGGGAAATATTATGAGTGTTAAATGTCAGCAAAGTACGACACTAACCACATTAATTAATTTTTGTTAACATCCCAACGAAGATGTTTCTGACCTCCATTATTTATAAAGTAATGCTATGATTATTTAAAGAATATTAATTTTTTTATATTAAATAATATGTTAATTAATGTAATGTATTAATTTTTTTTTATACCACATTAACTATCACATCAGTTAATATATTATTTAATACAAAAAATTTAGTATGGTACCCATAATATTACTCTTTTTATATACCCAATTGCCACACCATTCATTTTAATAACACACATTTCTAATACTACATGATCCCTTTCAAATAACACTACACTCATTATTTATGATCCCCAATATACTTTTTTATTTTTATACTTTTATCAAATAAATCTATTTATAGTTTTAATTAATATACTCCCCCGTTCTTAAATTATTATCCTATTTAATTTTTTTGAGTTAAACATGTTGTTTTGTAAATGAAAATTTGACTTATATATTTTTCAAAATTATAAAACATGTAATTCGTAGTTCCTCCGTCCCAGATAAATATTCATATTTTCTAGTTTGGGATGTTTCAACTAATGTTCCTAAAGACTTTTGATCTATCTATTCTATATCATTCTTCCTAATATACCCTTAAAGCTTCATTTAATATAACACATTCCAAAGAAACCCAATTTTACTTAAAGCTTCATTTAATACTCCCTCCGTCCCTAAATTATTGTCCTGCTTTCCTTTTTCTTCCGTCCCAAAGAAATTATCTTGTTTGTAACTTTTCTTTTTTGAAAATCATTTTTACTATTTTGCCCTTGTAATCATTACTTTTTATCTTATGGAACCACCCTTGATTGGAGGGAATTTGAATTATTCAAATTCTCATTCTAGGTACACATAATTTGACAAATTAAATTATTCAAAATTTTGGAGGGAATTTGTATCTTACTTATTTTAAATAAGGGTAAAAGAGGAAAATTACAAAAATATAAATATTAAAAATCAAGTCAATTATTTTTTCTAAATCCGTGTGCCGGGTCAACCCAGTCAATAAGGGACGGAGCCACGGAGGGAGTATAACACATTCCAAAGAAACCCAATTATTTAAATAGTTGAATTCAATTAATGTTCATGAGTATTAGTGTCAGAACACATTTTATAGCACACACCATTAATTATGTTTCTTCATCTGTGCTTTATCAACTAGAAATATTTATCCGGGACGGAGGGAATAATACTTAAAAAAAATACTAAAAATTATGTGTTTTGTAATTTTGAAAAAAATAAAAAATATATATCAAAATTTTATTTAAAAAACAGTTCATTTGATTCAATAAAAATCAAATAAGAGAATAATTTATGAACGGGGTATATTACATATAACAAATACTCCGTACGAATTACAATTTTAGGATGGGAATTTATAATAAAAATATGATAAAAAAATTGTAGAGGGATAATATTGATTTATAGGAAAAAAGATGAATGAAAAAATTGACGAATTGAAGATGCATTTATATAGGTAAAATAAAAAAATAAATAAAATAGTTTTAGCCATTTTGCAACACTTGAATTTAATGTTCTAATGTTCCGTTAAAAAAAGTAAAACAAAAGCGAATAAAAGACAAAACAAAACAAAGCCTTTACTCCATGCTAGATGTCTGTGTAAAATAATAATAATCCTTAAACCCTAGATCTTGAACTTCATGATAATTATAATAGCATACAATTAATCTTAAATAAAATACCTGAAGACATGCTCTTTCATTCTTGTAACTTGCTGTAGATCCAAAATCTGTAGTATAATAGTCAACGAATACGATTTCTCCCTTATGGCTCAAAACTTTTATGAGTTGATTTTCGTAAATAGAAGAATATGATGAGTATTGCATCTCTTTATATAGGCAAATGAAGAACCAAATTCTTATTAGGATTATGATTTAATCCCAACCATTCATCAATGTAGAGTTTAATTAGGAAATTAACTCTTTTTAGAAACCAGTATTTAATATGATTTAGTAATCCTAAATCAACCGTGACTCTCATTATATCTTGACCACAAAAGGAAATTTCTTGACCTGTAAGAAATTAATCTTACAGTCTCCCACTTGGTCAAATTGATAATCCTGTAATGGTTAATTTAAAAACATAAGGCGCACATAATTACTAAATCAATAACTTAATGGTTAGCATAATACCTTTGCAAACCAAGTTATCCATGAGAGTTATAGCGGTTTCATATTATCAGGTTTTCAATATGGTTCCTTCCATGTACTACAAAATGAATAACTTAATTCACTAGGCGTTAAGCAGGACTATAAATAATGGTCCAATAATGTTCTTTCTTCAAGAACAATTTATGTTATCGATTATCCATTCACATAAAGTATTCAAAATATGGAAACAGAAAAAAAATTCAGAATATCATAAATAACAGCTCAATAGAAGTTCAAAGTATAAGCATAACAAAACATAAATCAGTTTTAGGGGTGTAAAAGACAAAATTCAAGTCTCTGAATCTTGAGATGAAATTTCACAGCCATAAGCAATGATTTGTAACTTTAAAGCAAGCTACGAATTCAGACTCCATCGTGGAATGAGCAAGGATAGACTCTATTAAGTGTCTACACATCCACCATAATCAGAATCTGAATAGCCAAAAAACTCAAATTGATCTGAATTCTTGAATGTAAGACAATAATCTTGTAAGTATCTCAAAACTTATTTTGCAGCTTTCCAATGATGCATTCATGAATTTATTTGGTATCTTCCCAAAGTGCCAACAACAAAACTGATGTCTGGCCTTATGCAAACTTGTGCATACATCAACCTTCCTACTAAAGAAGAATAGGGAATGTTTTCCTTTTGCTTACGTTCCAATTCAGTTTTAAGACATTGATAGAGACCGAATTTGTCTCCCTTCTGAATTGGAGTAATGTTGTACATGTTGCCATTGCAAATCTTTCCAAAACTCTTTCGATGTATGTTTTCTGGGAGAGTCCAAATAATCCAAGTAATCTGTCACGGAATATTTCTATCCCAATTACGTAGGAAGCCTCACCCATATCTTTCATCTCAAAATTCTTAGAAAGATATGCATTGGTTTTATGCAATAAGCCAAGATCACTACTTGCCAATAATATGTCATCAACATATAGAACCAAAAATATGAACTTTCTCCCACTGATCTTGAGGTATATGCATGGATCTAAAATATTTTCTTCAAAACCAAAAGCATTAATGGTTTCGTTGAATTTTAAACACCATTGTCGAGAGGCTTACTTAGGTCTGTAAATGGATTTCTTAAGTTTGCAGACCATGTCTTCCTGTCCTTCTAAGGTAAAACCTTCAGTTTGATCGCGTGTAAGCTTTTTCTTGCAGCTCGCCATTTAAGAAAGACTGTTTTCACATCCATTTGATGTAACTCTAAGTCATAGTGAGCTACTAGGGCCATAATAACGCTGAGAGAATCTTTCTTTGACACGGAAGAAAAAGTCTCTTTGTAATCTATGCCATCCTTTTAAGTAAAACCTTTGGCTATAAGTCTAGCTTTATATTACTTCGATCCATGTTTCCATGACAGTCGCATTTGGTCTTAAAGACCCATTTACACCCAACTGTTTTGTATCCTTTCGGCAAATAAGTGAGTTCCCAGACTTGATTGTCTGCCATTGATTTTAACCCATCCTTCATGGCGTCAATCCATTTATCAGAATTATTACTCGTAATGGCTTGTGAATATGAAACTGGGTCTTAAATTATCCTTATGTCAAAATCAGATTCTTGTAGATAAACAACATAATCATCAAGAATAGCACTTTGTTTTTCTCATTGAGATCTTCTTAATGCTGGTTCCTGTGTTTGTTCCAATTTCTTCATTGGCAGTGATTTCATTAAGGGGTTGTGGCTGATGTGATGGTAGCTCTTTATCATTTATCGGTTCATCGATAAGTGGACCTACAGGTGGTCCTTCGATGTTTAATGGTTCAACGATGGAAGGATTCACATTGTTTGCTTGATTTTTTGGTAATAAGATTGTTACCCTAATTTCGTGAACAGACTTATCCTCCACAAATGGACGCCTATTAATCATGTCATCCTCAATAAATTTGACATTTCTAGTTTCCACAATTCGCAGCTTATGGTTAGGACAGTAAATTATATACCCTTTGGATTTTTCAAGAAAACTAATGAAATAACCACTTACGATTTTCAAATCCAATTTGTTTGCTTGAGGGTTATATACCTTCGCTTTAGCTGGACATCCCCAAGCTTACAGAACAAGGTTTCCAGTCTTTCCACAGCTTAAATAGGGTCTTTGGAATTGCTTTATTGGGACTAATTAAAATATATACAACTATGCGAAGAGCACATAACCACAACGTAATGTGTAAATTAGCATGACTCATTATGCTTCTAATCATTTCTAAAAGCGTGCGATTTCGCCTTTCAGCTACACCATTCTGCCAAGGAGAATCTGGCGTTGTGTATTGAGCTACAATTCCAAGTTGTTCGAGGAGTCTGGCAAAAGGTCCAGGATGTTGTCCTGTTTCGTCATACTTGCCATAAAATCTCCACCTCTATCAGACCTTATGATTTTCATTTTTCTCTCTAATTGCCTCTCAATCTTGGTTATAAATACTTGCACAACATTCATAGATTGAGATTTGTTATGCAATAGATAAAGATAACAGAACGTGAATAATCATCAGCAAAGGTGATGAAGTAGTTTTCTCCCCTAAATGTTGAAACATCAAAAGGTCCACAAATATCAGTATGTATTATTCAAGAAACGAAAACTCCTTGTGACTCCTTTCTTTGTGTGTTTTGTTGCTTTGCCTATACAATCCACACAACTATGATAATCAGTAAAATCTAGGTTCGGTAAAACATCATCTTTTACTATTTCTTTGAAGTTTCTTACGGGATATATGTCCCAACTTTTGATGCCACAAGAATGAAGAGTCCTTTTTTCATTAATGATGTACAGCTCCTTGATTATGATGCAGGGTTAAATGAGTTTCAGATAAGGATGGGGAAGACAAAGTAAATTTGTAAAGACCATCCACAAAATTCCAGAACCAACATTAATAGAATCCTTATATAAATTGAAACTTCTATTACCCAAATCAAACATAAATCCTTATAAATCAAGTTTAGAAACTGAAACTAAGTTGCGGGAATTAAATGGAACATATAGAGTTTTAAATAAATCTAACTAATATCATTCTTCAAGAACAAGACGATATGTTACAATAACTTCGACAAGAGCTTTATTGTCATTCCGTACAGATAAGAAGTTTTCAGTTGGGTTTATGATCTGGGTTGTAAGGTATCCCTGCATCGAATTAGAAACATGAACATTAGCACCTGAATCCAACCACCATGTATTTGAAGGCACATAAGAGAAGTTTGATTTTGAAAAACTTATGAATCCCAAAGGATTACATTTACTTTTGAACTAGTTACGACGTTTCTCACAGTTATTCTGGAAATGTCCATATTTCCTACAGAAACGACAAACTTCTTCTTTTTTTGCCTTCACTTTAGCAAGTTGGACTTTATCATTCATTTTGGGTGGTGCTCTTTTTTGACCTTTTCCAGTTTTTTTCCCAAACTTATGATTCGCTCCTTGAGTAGTGAGATGTGTAACATTAGTACCTTGTTGAGTCAGCCTTGCTTCTTCCTGAACTAACATGTTAGATAGTTCATTCACTGTCCACTTTTTCTTAATAGAGTTGTAATTCACTTGAAAAGGGACATATTGTGGAGGAAGAGAATTTAGGATAAACTGAACAAGAAAATTCTCATCCACTTTCATTCCCAAATTCTGAAGCTTAGCTGCAAGGTTTTGCATTTCAATAATATGATTGTGCATTGACCATGCACCATCAAACTTCATAGTAGTGAATTCTAACATTAATTTTCTTATTGCTAGAGACTTATCTGCAGTTTTAAAGTGTTCTGCAACAGATTCCATGAATTCCCTAGCAAATTTCATTTCACGAAGAAGAGAGGTCTTGATGTTTGTAGCAATCGTCATTCGCATGAACATAAGGCTCAATTTGTTACTTTTCTCCCATAGTTTATGGATATCCTTATCCTTTTTGGTACTTTCTGCGGTTAATGCAAGAGATTTTTCAGTTTGGAGTGCAAGATTGAGATCAAGAACACCTAAAGTAAATTCAACATTCTCACGTCATTCTAAGAAGTTAGTACCATTAAGGGATGATACAGATGAACCATGCGAGTACAAATTGACGGGAACAGGAGCTCAAGGTATAATAGAGATATACAAGGATTAAAAATTGTCTAAACATACATAAAGAAGATTCTCATGTGGATAGAACCTTCACTAAAATAATCATGTTTTTAAGGAGTCAAAATTTTAATTTAATCATGTGTACATGAACAAGTTAAATATCTGTGGATATTTTACTTTTTTAAAATACATAAATCTTAATGTTGTTCAAACATGTGGATAAGAATCACCTGTGGGTGATTACTGTTCTAATATGTATGTACAACCTAGAAGACTCATATAAATAAGTAAATATGATTATTAAATAAAATTAATGTCATAATTTATTATCACTGTGGTGATAACAAACCTTTTATACATATCAAAACAGTTTAATGCAGGGTACATAAAACCTAACTGAATCATAAAACCTAATAATACTAGCATATTAAGTCAATACAGAACAATAACAAACACATAAATGATATGAAAGCAACATAACATTAATCTCAACTAGTTTTACATTAACGCACGAACATATATCTTTTATAATTAAATTATACTTAAGCAAAGGAAAAAAAAAAGAATAAGGTAAAAATAATGTTGGAGGCAATATTGATAAAAAAAAAAATTAAATACAACATTAGTCGTTGAACCAATTAATAAAAAAAAAAAAAAAAGATAAAACTTGAGCATGACATGTTCTTAATTATCCTATTTCAACCATTAAATAACAAAAATATTATATGGGCCTCACATGTCCTTGAAACAAATCATATATTTTGGATGATAAAAATTATTTTACAAAGTCAATTGATGATGGGCCAAGGAAATGTAGCCCCAATTATACAAAATCCGTTTATGGCACTTAAAGATCATGGGCTTGGGCCTAAACTGTGCTAGGGATATCATTTGGCCCGTTCAGCTGGCCGGACCAACAATAACCAAAACGACGTCGTTTTAGTGTATGTGTATATATATATATATATATATATATATATTTATATATATATTTATATATATATATAGACACACACACACATAAAGTGAACTAAAAAGCCCTAGTTTCTCTTTCACTACCATTCCACTCATTTACTCCTCTCCAAACCTAAGCCGGCGGCAAGTTTCCAAGCTAATCCTTCAAAAAAAAAACCTCATGCATCAATGGTGAGTTCTTTGTGCATTTATGAAGCAATTCATGAAGTATTGTACTCTACTGGAGTTCACTAAATATTTGAGTATTTCATGCATTTGGCGAAAGAGAGTGAGGCAACTCTTCCAGCCAAGACCATCTTGCTGGAGTAGGTTCGTAGTTGCCGGAGATCTTTATGAAATGTTGGTTAAATTCATAATTATTTTTAAAATAATTGTTTTGTTATTTTACTGTCAATTAGTTCGATTTAACTGTGTTTGTTTGTGATTTAGTTGAATTAAGATATTCTCGCATAAATTTTATTTCCTAAGCTCATCATTTTTTTCTAAATAAGATCTAACTTTTTAATATGTATAATGGGCAAAATTCAGTTAGCAATTTTTTAACATGTATCAGTGACAAAAAAAATTCAATTATTTCATATCTCAATTTTTTAACACGTAGCAGTCACAAAATAATTTCCTATCTCGATATAAAGAAACTTTTTTGTTATTATAACTTCGGATGTGACGAAAGGGACAAAAAAAATTTAGATCTATATATTTTTCAAGATTTGTCATTTATTTAATTCTATTCAGTAGTGGGTATTTATAATTTAGTTGAATTAACATCCACTTTGCTGTAATTTGTTGTTTACTTTCATCATTTTTATTTCTAAAGCAGCTCCATGTTTTTGCATGTAGAATGGACAAATGCTCAATTTTTTAATTGGTATAATGAACAGAAAAAAATTAGATCTCACTTTAGCAGAATATTTTTCTAGATTGTAATTAGCCTCATGAAAGTATCTCTCTCTTTCAACTTTATTTAATATTTAATTTGCTTACTATTTTTTCCTTTTGTTTTGATTTTACATGTGTTTGAGAACATTGTTTAAGTTCGAATTTTAATGGACCAAAGAGCTTTTGCTCTTATCATTTTACCTATTGTTAAATAGAGAAAGTGTTGCTTTATTGGTTAATTTTATCTTGGTTTGTTGATCTCCTTTGTAGGCCATAAAGGACTCATTCCCACAATTGAGTGGTACTCCATTGTCTTTTATCTAGTTATCTAGATCAACTTGAAGCTGATTCAGGTGGCATTTTTCTTTGTTCAAGAAAAATTAAAAGTTAATTCATTTGTTAGATTTTGCAAGAGACGAGAGAAAGGGAAAGGAAAATTGAATCGATAAAAGAATCATTACTTTAGTACAAAAAAGAAAAAGAAATGCTCAAAAGTTATATATATCACCTGTTTTGCATCCTCTGTGGTGGTCAAAAATTGAAAGGTATGTTTCTTCTGAACACAGCATGAAATCCTTTGTGTAATAATGAAGCACCAAAAGTTTGTATAGGTGTTGCAGCTTTGTTGGATTTGATATCACGAACTAAACTAAATGGAGGAGGCATTCTGTAGCAAATTCTGGGGCTCCATGCTGTTGATGTTTGATTGCTAAAAATGTGTGGATTTCGAAAGAACTTCATCTATTATATTGTGTGCAATATTCGGGTTTCAAAGCTGAACTTTTGGACGTTCAATGCAACTTAGATATAAATGTTGTATAAACAAAAATATTTAAGTTCCATATGTTCAGATACATGTGTTGTATTGATTACAACCGTTCATATTCCAATGAAATGAAAACTCTCAAGGCAGGCCAGCTATTTATTACTACATATAAAGGTTAGTATCCGTTTTTGATTTTTTTTAATAGATTGGTATTTTCAAGGCAGAGTTTGGATTTTTATTAAAATAAATAATGTTCTATTTTTAGAAAGTGAATTTTGACAGAATTTTGCTATTTTTAGAGTGTTAGGATCACGGTTGTCATTATATATATATATATATTTATTTATTTCAATAAAAAAAATTAAACTAAGAGCATCGCCAATGCAAATGTGAATGTGGAAAAATTGGGTGCCACCTAGGATTTACAAATTTAACAAAAAAAAAAAACTCTCCAATGCAATTGTAGAATATGATGTGTCAACTAACTTGTTTCTTATTGGTTATTAGATAATTGATTTTTTGACTTCTAATGCACATTGTGAAGGAGGATGTGAATTATTTGTTAGTTAATGTTCTTTTTGAATTTAATTTTAGTTGTTAATATGACCTATTCTTCTGGAAGGATAGGATTTGTTTCTTTCAAATTTTAGTTACTACTCTGTAGGCTTGTAAAGAGCAGAGTTTGTTATTTCTTCCTCTTGTAAAGACTATAAATAGCCATCAGCTTAATGAATTAAAGATACGTTCCTCCATTTCGTTTTAAATCATTTTGAAGTCTTTGATTTCTAACATTTGGTATAAGAGCCTATTACGGGCTGATAGGAGTGTGAAAGTGAGGAAACACGAGAGCTGTGAGAACAAACACCAAGTGAGTGGAGCATGGCAACCTCAGAAAAATTCATCTAGCCGTCTATTCCGAGATTTGATGGCCACTACGACCATTGGTCAATGTTAATGGAGAATTTTTTGAGGAGTAAGGAGATGTGGAATATTCTGGTGAATGAAGGGATTCCAGCACCGGCGATCGGAATAGCATCAAGTGATGTGCAGAGGAAGAGTGTCGAAGAAGCTATGCTCAAGGATTTGAAGGTCAAGAATTATTTGTTCCAAGCAATTGACAGAGAAATCTTGGAAACAATTCTTGACAAAAATACGTCAAAGGCAATCTGGGACTCGATGAAGCAAAAGTATTAGGGATCCACCAAGGTGAAAAGAGCACAACTGCAGACATTGAGGAAAGAATTTGAAATGTTGATGATGAAGGAAGAAGAGAAGATTGATAGCTTCCTAGCATGAACTCTAACGGTGGTGAATAAGATGAAAGTGAATGGTAAAATTATGGAGCCAAGCACAGTGGTGGGTAAGGTTTTGAGATCATTGACACCCAAATTCAACTACGTTGTGTGTTCAATTGAAGAATCAAATGATCTAGACACCATGACCATTGATGAGCTTCACGGAAGTCTACTTGTCAAAGAACAGAGAATGCAGGGGTATCATGAGGAGGAACAAGCTTTAAGAATTTCTTGTGATGACAAGGTAGGGAGAGGAAGGGGCAGAGGCTCATTCTGAGGAAGTACTTGAGGTAGAGAAAGAGGTAGACAATCTCATAACAAAGCCACTATAGAATGTTTTAAATGCCATAAGTTGGGACACTATCATATGAGTGTCCCGACTGGGAGAAGAAGGCTAATTACGCTGAACTTGAAGAAGAAGAAGAAGAAGAAGAAGAAGAGCTCTTGTTGATGTCATGCGTCAAGCAACAACAAACCGAGAGCGAAGAAGTCTGGTTCCTTGACTCAGGGTGTTCAAATCATATGACTGGAAATAGAGAATGGTTCTCGGAGCTGAAGGAGGGATTTAGGCAAACGGTGAAGCTTGGAAACGACATCAGAATGGCAGTGGTGGCTAAAGGAAGTGTACGGTTTCAAGTGAATGACATGACTCAGGTAATTTCAGATGTCTATTACATACCTGAGTTAAAGAGCAATCTGTTGAGTATAGGACAACTCCAGGAGAAGGGCTTAGCTATCTTAATTCATCATGGGACTTGTAAAGTCTATCATCCTAGAAGAGGGTTAATCATGCACACTGATATGAGTGGAAATAGAATGTTTTATGTGTTAGCATCTATGGCACCAAAAACCTCTATGTGTTTTCAAGCAGAAGCTTTGTCAGAAAATGATTCATACTTATGGCACCGCCGTTTTGGTCACTTGAATCATAAAGGGTTGAGAACACTAGCATACAAAAAGATGGTAGATGGTTTGCCTCTCCTCAAAGCTCCAAAGAAGTTATGTGTCGCTTGTTTGATTGGCAAACAACACAGAGAATCTATGCGGAAGAAAAGTGTGTGGAGAGCATCGAAGCAGCTCCAACTTGTGCATTCAGATATATGTGGACCCATAAAACCAGCTTCAAATGGTGATAAGAGGTATTTAATAAGCTTTATCGATGATCTTACACGTAAAACTTGGGTTTATTTTTTACATGAAAAGTCGGAAGCTTTTGTTACTTTTAAGAATTTCAAAGTAGGTGTTGAAAAAGAAATTGGTGCATGCATAACTTGTTTGAGAACAGATAGGGGAGGTGAATTCACCTCAAATGAATTTGGAGAGTTTTGTAGAGCTCAAGGTATAAGCAGGAAGTTGACAGCAGCATATACTCCCCAGTAGAACGAGGTTGCCGAAAGAAAAAACAGAACGATCATGAACACAGTGCGTTCGATGCTAGCTGAAAAAAAGTTCCAAAAACATTCTGGCCTGAAGCTGTGAAGTGGTGTGTACATATTCAAAATAGGAGTCTTACTGTGGCAGTTGAAGGAAAGACTCCGGAGGAAGCATGGAGTGGTGTGAAGCCAATGGTGGATTACTTTCGGATCTTCGGGTGTGTAGCGCATGTTCATATACCGGACCAAAAAAGAAGTAAGTTAGATGACAAGAGTAAAAAGTGTGTATTCTTGGGTGTTAGTGATCAATTAAAAACCTATAAATTGTATGAGCCTGTTACTGAAAAAATTATCATAAGCAAAGATGTAATATTCGAAGAAGAAGAGAGTTGGGACTGGGGCAAAACTGAAGAAGAGTGTAGGTTGGACGTGCTGGAATGGGGAGATGAAGATGACAATGAAGAGAGTGATGAAGAACACAATGAAGAGGAGTATTACGAAGCAGAAATTGAAAACCTGAATGCACCAGACAGTAGTTCTAACAGCTTAAATGCTTCACCTCCAACTGAAGTGAACACTTAAGAAGATCAAATCGAAGGGAGGGGTGAAAGAATCAGGAGAGAACCAGCATGTATGATGGACTACGAAACAGGTGAAGGGCTGTCGGAAGAAGAAGGCTTGAATGCCATGATGATGGTAATGGAGGAGGATCCATTCTTGTTTGAGGAAGTAGTCAAGAGCAAGAAGTGGAGAGAGGCTATGGCAGCAGAGATTGAAGCAATAGAAAAGAATAAGACGTGGGAGTTGATGGACTTACCTAGGGGTGTTAAGCCAATTGGAGTTAAGTGGGTTTTTAGGACCAAACTTAACGAAAATGGGCACGTAGAGAAGTACAAGGCAAGGTTGGTGGCTAAGGGTTATGCCCAGCGCTATGGCGTAGATTACACTAAAGTATTTGCACCCGTGGCGAGACTTGACACCATTCGACTGATACTTGCAGTGGCAGCACAGTGTGGATGACTGTAACGCCCCAAACTCGGTTCCGACAACGCGGTCCCATAGTTTGGCTACGTCACCAACAATCAATGTTTAAATATTAACAAACCCTAATCTCATAATCAATATCGTTAAAATCCCCAATCATAATTAAAACAAACCTTAATAATCTCAATACAGTTCTCAAAACCAATCAAACTTAACTCACTACTATTATAAAGTATTTCAAAAGAAAACAGTAAAGTTCTAAATCCTTGGATGACTTTAACGTCTACCTGAGTCCACGATCTAACCATCTTACTTGTTACCCGGAAGGAAAAATAGAATAAGGGGTGAGCGAACAATGCTCAGTAAGTTCATATACAACTCCTCCGGTTACTAAGGAGGAGTTGACTCGAAGAGAAAACAATTAATCAGAATATTTTGTCGATCAAATAACAAAAGGGATAATTCTCACTTATCCGTAACAAGGAATAATCTTTGATCAATAAAGCAATGTACAATGCAATATATCAGATATCAATACGACGTTTCAAACGAAAGACAAGAGACACAAAAATGATTACGAGAGGTACAGCTACCGTCAACCGTCCCATACCAGTTGGAGATAGCGTCCAACTCGCGGACTCCATGATCACATAAGCAATGACTCCGAAGAGTCCAACTATACGATAATTCAACAATACGATAAGTTTTGGTATATCCGGATAACCACACCACTTCTCCAGTAGTGTTCGATAAATTCAACAATACGATAGTTTCACGCTTATCCCCGTGACGGGTTGTTCTGATTTAGTGATCAAAGTGGAATTTCAAAAGATTTAAATATGTCAATATGCAATGGCGATGTAACAATTTTCGATTCACAATGATATCTCATGAGGTAGAAAAACGGATGCATGAGATTTCAAAAATACAATTAATGAAGTAAGAACAAACGTACATTTGACGGAATTCAAAACAATTATCGACTTAAAGTCGGCATACGTGTACAAGAACGTTATATCAATAAAATATAATGGAAGCCTAACGATTCGGAATAAAAGAGTTCAAATACCTAAATGAAGTATAATCCCTTACCTGAATAATAGTAATGAAGCAATAAAACTCGTACGCGAAATATGGATCATTACACGTGCTCGTCCGAATCTAAATTCAAAATATAATTTACTAATCACCCAACTATAATTGTACTAAATAAAATATAACCCTAAAATATATTAGCGGACTATTCTAAAATCATTTAATATTTTATTGTTATAATAAGAAAACAAAACCCTCACACACATGTACACACACTAACACATGCCCAAAACACACACACAAAAACCACAGTTTACACGCACACACACATACCCACATACATTATATATATACATACACTATTATTATTAATTACATACACACACAAACACACACACGTGGCATGCACACACACAATCACCCACATTCTATGCATGCACACAAACACTATACAAAACACACACATACTCACATACATAATATATAAACATATACTATGATTATAAATCACATACACACACAAACACACACAGCACGCACACACACCCAACAACACACACGACGCCACACACACGGACACACATACACACATGCAAACATACACTGACTACACAAACAACACTCACGCCACAGTACACACACTGACCACCCACACAAACACACTTAACACACACCTTTTTATTATTATTATAAAAAAAATCAATACAACCCACATGTATACCCACATCAAACCATAATATGATATTCAATTAAAGTATAGTTATTAGTACTAACAAGTATTAAGTAGACATATTTACTCCCAAGAAATCAAGAAGAGAGATTTGAGAAAAGAACTCACCAAATTGTCGTTCCCTGTCTTTGCCTAACTGCTCCGCCGCCCTCTCTATTTCTCTCTTTCTCTATGTATTCTTTTTAATTTACCTCTTTGTACGAAACCCTTAAGTGGTTTGTTCTCCCATCGTATTTATACTAAGTATCCTAGGGTTTCTAATCCTGATAAAATTCTATATAAACCGGCCCGTTAAAAACTTAAGCACTAACTATTTACTTAATAATTCTTAATGTTATTACTAAAAGTGGCCCAAGCCCAAATGTACAAGTAAATTTATTATCACACTTTGACCTAATTTAAAATTGTAGTATCGAAATAAAAGTGCGACTGGCCCAAAACAATTATAATATTAATTTATGCAATTTAGTATTAGTAACAAAAAAATTTTTTTTTTTTTGAATATTACAATGACACTACAAGAAAACAGGGCAACTGAAACGGAATTTTCGGTTGCAAAACCATGAAAATCCGTTACAAATCAATGATTGAAACCGAAAATGACCGTTGCAATTTCCGTCGCAATATCCTCGTCACAATTTTTTTGCAACGGATTTGCAATCGGGCGCAATTATTGCAACGGAAAAACGGAGTTGCAAATTAAAAAAAAAAACGGTTGCAAATATGCTTCCATGAAATTTTTAATGTCCGTTGCAAAATAGCAACTGATTTGTTTCCGTTTCAATTTGCAACCGATTTGTCCGTATATATTTTCTGTTACACGTAACAACTGATTTATTTCCGTTTCAAATTGCAACCAATTTTTCCATATATATTTTCTGTCACAACATAGCAACTGATATTTCTGTTTCCATTTCGTAACAAAATTTTGAAAAGAAATAATTAATATTGCAATGGAGATATTATTGACTGGAAAAAAAATACTAATATTAAATTAATAAATATTTCTAAATTGTACATGATTGAACATTTCAAACAAAATCTAACATCTAAAAGCTAACAATTTCAAAAGTTACATTCAAAAGGCAGCTAAACAAGCTTCAAAAGTTATATTCAAAAGATAACTAATAAACTATATGGAAGTTGGTGGAGGGATAAACTATATGGAAGTTGGTGGAGGGTGTTGGGAGCCTCTAAGTGATTGAATCGTCCAACTGAAACACAACTTTCATTAAGAATGGAGTGCTTTTCTTCACGGAGAACTCAAGTAAGAGGTGTTTGTGCAGCAACCTGAAGGATTCATTAAGAATGGAGAAGAAGGTAAAGTTTACAAGCTGAAGAAAGCATTATACGGCCTCAAGCAAGCACCGAGGGCGTGGTATAGCAAAATTGAGGCTTACTTTGTGCGTGAAGGCTTTGAGAGATGTTCCAATGAACACACTCTGTTTACCAAGTCGAAAGAAGGTAAAATTTTAATAGTAAGCCTTTACGTAGATGATTTAATTTTTACTGGAAGTGATGTGAGCATGTGTGATGAATTTAAAAGTTCAATGATGATAGAGTTTGATAAGTCCGATTTAGGGAGAATGAGGCATTTTCTCGGGGTAGAAGTTTTATAGAATTCGAGTGGTATTTTTATTTGTCAAAGAAGATATGCTCGTGAGGTGTTAGCAAGGTTTGGAATGACAAATAGCAATGCTGTGAAGAACCCAATTGTTCCTGGTACAAAGTTGTCAAAAGATGAAGGAGGGACCAAGGTTGATGGGACTCTATTCAAGAAAGTAGTCGGGAGTCTCATGTATTTAACTGTGACTCATCCTGACTTAATGTATGGTGTAAGTCTAATTAGCAGATTCATGTCTAGTCCAACTATGTCACACTGGTCAACAGCCAAGAGGATTATGAGATATCTGAAGGGAACAACTGAGTTAGGCATTTTTTACAAGAGAGGAGAAGGCGTTTCAAAACTCTTGGCCTTTACGGACAGTGGATATGCTGGTGATCTTGATGATTGAAGGAGTACTTCTGGGTTTGTGTTCATGATAGGGTCTGGAGCTGTGCCATGGTCCTCTAAAAAGTAACCAGTGGTAACTCTGCCTACCACTGAAGCCGAGTATATAGCAGCAGCTCGCTGTGCTTGTCAGTGCATATGGCTTAGGAGAATTCTGGAGAAGATTGGAGTGGTGGAGAAAAGAGGTACTGTAATTCAGTGTGATAATAGCTCTACTATTCAATTGTCTAAAAATCCTGTAAGCATATCCATGTAAGATTTCATTTTTTGAGAGATTTAGTGAATAATGGTGTTGTGGAGTTGAGGTATTGCAATTCTCAAGATCAAGTGGCAGACTTAATGATAAAGCCTCTTAAGCTGGAGCAGTTTGAGAAATTTCGGGGCATGCTTGGGTTAATTAGTGCATCAGAAGTAAGCTAAATACAGATGTTTTAGCTGAAGGGAGGGAATGTTAGTTAATGTTCTTTTTGAATTTAATTTTAGTTGTTAATAAGACCTATTCTTTTGGTAGGATAGGATTTGTTTCTTTCAAATTTTAGTTACTACTCTATAGGTTTGTAAAGAGTAGAGTTTGTTATTTCTTCCTCTTGTAAAGACTATAAATAGCCAATAGCTTAATGAATTAAAGATACATTCCTCCATTTAGTTTTAAATCATTTTGAAGTCTTTGATTTTTAACCTTATTCACATCCTCCTTCACAATGTGTATTGAAAGTCAAAAAATCAATTATCTAATAACCAATAGGAAATAAGTTAGTTGACACATCATATTCGCATTCATTCTTCATAATTGCATTGAAGAGTTTTTTTTTTTTTTTTGAAAAATGTATAAATCCTAGGTGACACCTAATTTTTTCACATTCACATTTGTATTGGTGATACTCTAAATATTTTGTGATTTGTCCCGAAAGCAAGTGGCATCATGATCAGAAACTTGAAAGAACCATGTAAATCTATGCGTGGTCCCCGAATCCCCACATGCAATAAAGTTTCGAAACTGTTTTCAGTTTAATTCAAAGTATATACTATTAATTAATTAATTTTTTTAATTTATGTATATGTAATTTATAATTAAAATAAAAATAAAAATAAAATAATAAAAGTGTTGTATTAAAAATAAAAACAGTTATTTTGAAACGGATAATATTTTTTATTGAGAGTTTAATAGAAATCGATACTGGTGCAATCATCTTCCACTAAAACCTTTAACCAATTCGTTAGCCATGATTAAGAAATTTGTTCCCTAGCTATCATTCCTCCAAAACCCACTATAATCCCAGAGTCCCAAGCGTTGCCATTATTTAATGTTAGTGGAGTCTTCGTCAATCATAATTTATTTATTATTTTTATTATTTATGTGGTAGTGAAAATCCCGTTATTAGTCACTTCCTCAATTAACATATACTCTACTATAGAGCAATATCACGGTCCAGCCGCATGATTTTAAATGCCCGTGTTTAAAGATGTTATAGGAACAAAATTCACAAACTAATTACTCCCTCTGTCCCTAAATCATTGTCTTCCTATTTTTTTATTTATCCCTAAATAATTATTTTGTTTAAAATTTTCCTTTTAAAACATCACTTTTACCATTTTATCCTTATTTTTTCTTCCTACTTTAATTATGTGACACATACACATAGACATTAAATAAAACAACAGACTATACCAATATTAATAATCAAGTCAATTATTTTTTCTTAATCTATTTACCAGATTAAACAAGACAATAATATAGGGACGGAGTGAGTACCTCTATAATAAGCATTAAAACAATCTTAATATTGCATGCGTTTTACACGGATGATCATGAGTTCGTAACCTAAAGCTTTGATACCAACTCTAAAATAATAATAATCCTTAAACCTTAGATCTTGAACAACTTCATGATAATCACAATATGATCCAAAATCTGCAGTATAATAGTCAAAGTAGATGAATACGATTTCTCACTTTTGACCAAAAGTCTTTATGAGGTGATTTTCGTAAATAAATGAATATGATGGGCATTGCATCTCTTTATATAGGTAAAAGGAAGACCAAATTTCTATTAAAATTATGATTTAATTAATCTCAACCGTCCATCAAAGTAGAGTTTAATTAGAAAATTAATTTCTTTTACAAACGAGTATTTAATATGATTTAGTAATTCTAAATCAATCGTAATTTGATCACAAAAGAAAATTTCTTCACTTGTAAGAAATTAATCTTACGATCTTGCATGCGCCAATCAAATTGAGCGGTGCATATCATATAAAACGATCTGCTAACGATGCAGCTCTATCAAGACAGCAGGCTCTATCTATAGGTAGCGAGCCGAAATCCTTAAGAAAACGAAAGTTGAAAATGACCTTTTCAGCTAGCTATAGCTCCAAAGGAAGAATCGGGATTAGAAGGTTTCCCAATCCCAATAGGGGGGACAAAGCCCGTTCATACTTTCTTCCAAACCTCCGACATATGCTACCGCTGCTGCAAGACCTCCTCTTCCCCGAGCCGCCGATAGTCCAGTGAAATTCTCACGCGCCCAAAAGGAGATTCTTTTTTTTTGAGTGATTTGTTCTAAAATGTTACTGATTTGTAACATTTTTGATGAACACTTTTTGAGGAACATGTACATTGAGTTGTAACAAACTCACCATGCTATTAACATGGTGAAGAACATGACAAATGGGAATGCCCTTACAGTTTCTCTTCCTTTCATACAGTTTTTCATGAACAAGGATAACTCAAAATTTTCAATTTTATTTTGATCTAATTACTTTTTTGACCCTATACTATTTTGGGATCATCAATTTGACCTCTGACCTATTGAGATTACAAATATATTACCTTCGTACTATTAATAATTATAAATATGAACAAAATTGATAATGGTCGTTTAATATTTAACGGACTCTGTTGACATATTTGTAAAGAGAGCAAACTACAAAAATCATCCTTGTGTCATACCTCTTTTTTTGGATTGATCTTTGAACTGAAATTCAGAAAAATTAAGTCCTTGTACTGTAAACTTTTACGCAATTGATCCTTCTATCCAAGTCCGTTAAATTTTTTTAAGTTTAGTCTGCTCATGTGCCTTGAACGTGCTTTTGAACAGGGGTATTTTTGATAGCCTTGAACATGTGCCTTGAACATGCTATCAAGTTTTAGCAAATAAAGTTACTATTAAGATAAGATGTCTTTTTTATTACTATTACATTTTGATAGCCTTGTGTGACTGACCGAAGCTGTTGTTCAAGTTTTTCCAATTGGATTGGGAAAGAGTAGAGGGAAGAAGGGGAAAGGCCAGTGACGAAGGAGAGAGAGAAAGAGTTGACATTGATTTGAGTTTAATTTTATAACTAATTTTGTAATTGGTCTATGTGTTTTTTTTTTTGAACTAATTATTTTACTTCTAGATCACGTGAGGTGCATGTGTCTATACTTAACGAATTTTTTTTAACAAAAGGATCAATGGTGTAATTCACACCTAGTGATCAATGGCGTGGGGTAAGGACCAATCCAAAAAAAAAGATATTTTACAGGGACTATTTGTGTAGTTTGCTCTTGTAAAGACTCTTTAAAAGTTTAGGTAAAATATAAATGATGAAATAATTTTTTTTTATTAAGTTAACAATTCCCTTTTTTCTCTTTTTATTTTTTCTTTTTGGTTTTTCTACCTTAAACTTTTTTTTTTTGAAAATAATAACTAAACAAAAAACTAAAATTAAATATAATAACCCTCTTCCTTAAAAATAGATCAGAAACATGTATATACACGTACATAAAACCCTTGATCTACCAACCTAGCAATCAATGAGATCGAAAATGTTCTAGGGAGATGGTTGTTATTTTTAATTATTATTTTGAAAGAGTTGAAAGCAGAAAAACAAAAAGAAAAAAATAATAAGAGAAAAGTAAAAGAGAATTGTTTACTTTATTAGAAATTATTACTCTTTTCATCCCTAATTGAGTGTCCATTTTACAAATACAAAAAAAAAAAAAAAAAAAAGGTTCCATAAGTGGGTGTCAATTTTTGTGTAGTAAAGTAGGTTTTCGAAAATTGATATTATTTGGGGTACTAATTTCATCTTTAATACATATATAGTGTTATATGTAGACATTAAGAGCATTAATGTATACGTGCTAGTAAAATAACTCAAAAGTCAAGTTACTTAATTTTAAGGCTTAAATACTAATTTCGTCACTCTATTTTTTCCAAAAATTCAATAAGCTCACTTTACTTTATTTTTTTCACACTTTAATCACTCTACTTGGACTTTTTCAATCAATAAGCTCATGATTGAGTGAGCTTATTGATTCTCCTGACAAAGTAAAATGATCAAAGTGTAAAAAAATGAAGTACATTGAGCTTAATGAATTTTGCATGAAAGTAGAGTGACCAAATTGATATTTAAGCCTAATTTTAATCATGAAAACTAAAATGGGAAATAAGATTCTCTCTTCCAAACGAGTAATGCTAGAACAACAAATTTTATTTATAGATTTAGTTTACAGCAAGCAAAAATGTGTTATATGGTACAACTTGTCGATGTATGAGTAGTTGTATTGTACAACACTACACTGCTTGATGTAAACCAAATATGTTGCTCTATCATTTTTCATTTCAAAAAGGTGTTCAATCTCCTATTCTTACCGTCGAATCTTTGTCTCATTTGTATGCGAATAAACATTATTAATTTCTCCTAGATTTTCGATGCACATGTGACGAAGATCAGATGGTTGAAATAGGAGATGTAACACTTTTTTTGAAGTAGATGATCCTATCTTCTAAACTGGACACTCATTTAGGGATGAATATTTATATTTCACATGGACTTTCAAATGACCTCTACAAATGACATATCTGCAAAATTCGTTAATTACTAAATGGCTGTAATAAATTTAGGTCACATTTATAATTAAATTAATAGTACGAAAGTGATATTGGCAATCTCAATAATACAATGTCAAATTGATAATCCCAAATAGTATGAGGGTGAAAAAAGTAGTTTACTCTTTTACCTTCTATCATTGCAAAATAGTTTAAACACAGCTCATCTTTGTGTTTTAATTTGATGAGATGTTTAAAAGGAACAAAATCATTGAAAGGCACATTACTAGCTCGTTTTAGGCATAAGAGCATGATTCTGATTGAGAAATGCTAGAGCCACCTAAAGAGTACCAAAATTATTGCACCTAATGACATGGCACCCAAATTCAATGTTGGATTTCAAGCAAATTTCTGGCCAGACGGCAAATGTTTGATTTAAAAATTTAATGAAAATCTAACATTGGATTTGGGTGCCATATCATTAGGCGCAACATTTTTGGTACTCTTTAGGTGGTTGTAGCATTGCCCATTCTGATTTGAACTATGGTTTTGGCTTCTTTGGTGTGTTTGCCCTTTCTTTCGCTCAAGCTGCCTCTACTTATGAAACTTCTTTTGATTATTTAAGGTTAAATGACTTTGGAGCCAGTGATCGAGCTAACAAAATTTAATAATCTAATTTGTAAATATGTTGGACATTATTTTGGGATCCATCATGGATTAGGCGAAGCATTAGTGCCTTCATCAAATTTTCATTTTTTTTCCCAGACACAGTAATCATTTCCAGAAGTAGCAATCTGAAAATTTGCCGGTATGAGATTACCAACATCAAACCTCGGCCCAATCTTCACGATCACCTTCTCGTCTATCACTGCTACATAAAGATCAGAATCAGAAGCCATAATCTGCACTTGGCTTGTTGCACTAATCCCATTCCTCGTCCTGATATCAGACAACTTAACAAGTTGGTCTTTCAGCCCCCAATCAAAGAAGTGATCATAGAACTGCAAAACATGTAGAAGAGAATAATTAGCATCTCTTTCTCAGTAAATAAGAAATCATGTCGATCTGTTGTCAAAAATGTGATCACCGCATCATTCTAGACTAGACGATGATTCTTGAAAAAGGTTCTGTTTGTGAGGGAGTATTATCTACACGCGCGAGTATTAATTTGTCAAGTAAGGTGGAAGACATTACCAGTGAAGGAATCCCTGGATGGGTGAGAATGTAGGCATATCCTTGCATGACCTTATCAGAGGGGAACGGCCAAGAGTTCTGTGTTGATCCGGTATCATGATTGTCAATAAAAGTCACGGCATTTTTGGGCAAAACTCCAATCATCCCTGGAGGCTTTCCATTTGCATCTTTCATTCTCCACAACTCTCCCTGCACAGCAGCTTGAAGAATTCCCTTAGTCGTGAAATCAAAAGCCGTGACAGCCCCACCGCCAGTTTGAACCCATTGAGCAAGTGCATTGCGATGCTGGTCCTGATTGTAGTTGGGTTTTCCATCGTCCCCATAGGAAAGAGAGTCCCATAACTCCCCAACTGCAAAATCAGGGGACGTGTTTTCCATATAGATTTTGGTTATACTCGGAGAGTATCCCCTGACGAAATCAAACCGCCATCCATCAAACCCGATTTCAGTCTTGAGCCAATTCATCCAATCTGATAACTCTCTTTGCACTCTAGGATTGAGATGGTCAATGTCGGGAGCTGGTGGAAAGTCATCTCCAGTGTCAAGATTCCCTGTGCCATCAGAATATTGTGTGTCGTCTTTGCAAATGAAGGATGGGCCCCAGTCGAGGCGGTCATCAGCTGTGCCTCCCTCAAAGATGCACCATATTCCTCTGCCATCTTGCTTCTCGGCACATCTGTGGTTTATTACTATGTCGGCAAGGCATTTGATCCCTTTGCTATGAAAAGTGTTGACTAATGCTTTAAGTTCGTCCTGATTTCCATATCGGGAGGCATTGAGATCATACAACCTTCCTGGCATGTATCCTGTTTAGATAGATAGATAGGGTTTAAAAGTAAATTAAGTACTCCCCTGGAACTTATTAATTACTATCATATATATATATATATAGCTATTGACCTCACTAAATTCTAAAACAATTTAAAGATCCAAATACATCCTAGGTAATCTCTACAAACTAAATACTCCCTCCATTCAAGGCAAAGAGTCAACGTTTGACTTTTTTTTGGTCAACTAAGCTAAAATTTGACCAATAATTAACATAAATCTAATAGTTTTTACAAAGTTATTAAAATTGTAATTCATAGTATTATTAAGATAGTTTTTAATTAATGAAATTTTATTTCTTAAAACATAAGTAAAGTATGTAAATTTTTTATTTAATTTAATCTTATGTTGACTTCTATAAAAGGAAAGTGGACTTCTTTGCCTGGAACGGAGGAAGTATATATTTATATGTGGAAAAGTCATGCATAACAATTTTTTTTCTTCTTTTGAATATATTGGAAATAAAAAAGTACATGAAGTCGCCACAAAATGATCCAAACTTGTGCTCGTAGCCATCATATATATATGCAAAATGAAATTATATGCTGCAAGCATTGGCAGGGTATAGAACCGAATTCATCATCAATTACTATTAGTACATGGTGATGTACATCTACTAATTAATACATGGTGATGTACATCTACTAAGTGCTTGAGAGACCAAAATTAGAAAATTCATAAACCCTGAAAATGGTGATGTACGTTTAGAAGAATTTTTCGGTTACGAAGAAAATGAATTTCAAGTAGAAGAAAATTAAGGTTTATATTGCTTAGAACATGAAAAAATGATCATGACACACCAACAACAATCTCATTGATCGATCCAACTAGTAGTTAAATGTAGCCAGACATGGGTGACACACCAACAACAATCATATATATATATATATATATATATATATATATATATATATATATATATACAACTAGTAGTTAAATGTAGCTGGGATTAAGGAATTAATGTAAGAAAATGAGAAATTACTTAATTAAAATAAAAACCTTGGGGTGAAACAGACTGAGAGGAAGGAGGTAGCCAGACATGGGTGACACCGGCAGTAGCGATGTCAGATACGGAGTTGATCAGCGAATTGTACCATCCTCCTTCCTTATTGCAGGATTCCCAGTTAAACCCCTGTTTGTTTTTAATTTACAAACAAATATACATAAATAAATAATCATATATCCAATCCGGCCAGTTACGTACGTTTCTGAATTATATGCATGTATATATAAATATATAATGCCGACGTTAATGGTACGTACCTGAAATAAGAGATTGGGAGCTACGAAGGAGGTAAAGAGGGAGAAGGCAGCAAGACAGAGATAAGTGAAACGAAGAATCATCATCATCATCATCATCCAATGCTAGACTAAAAGTGTTTATCGTTTAAGGGACACAGTGGGTGACGTATTTATGGAGTACACGACTGTCTGTCGTCTGAAAAGTGAGAACCCATCTCCGCCGTGTGAGAAAATTGAACCAATTGACTTTTTTTTTTTTTGGGTTAATTCAGTTATTCTTCAACTTAAACCTTTATGTTAAAAGTCAGTCAGTCATTCGTTCCTGCATGTCCTATTCTAATCCATCATCATCAACTCAAATTTTCCGCTGTCCCTATTGAATAGCACTGTTTGACTATTAAATTATTCGTGCAAAGAACGGTTGGATTCGGGTAATCCAACAAGAAAACAAATCAGAATCCCTTTTTTTTTTTTTTAATAATTACCAAAATTTTACAGAATGTGTATCATTATAGTTGGCTTTTGGTTGCTTCATACATGGGGAATCTAATAAGATTTTAATTTATTTGGTTCAATTTGATCAAGTTTTCACTATAGATTTATATAAATATATATTTGTTATTACAATATTATAAAACTTCCAACTCAAGAGTAAATTTTCAATACTATGAAATAATCTTTAGTGATTCAAATTCCATCCTGTAAAACAAAACAAATATAGGTCAAATTTTGGTTTGACATATATAAGCGTGTTGGCTTTTAAATGAGAAAAAAAAATATTTATAGAACAAACAGATTATAGAAAATTTTAAAACCTACTTCATCCGCTCCTAAATAAGTGTTTTATTTTGACTTTTTACAGTCAAATTGATTATTTTTTAACTAAAAATTTAATATATTTTTTGAAAATCATTAAACCCATAATTTGTAGTACGCAAAAGTATTATCAATAACGTGTTTTTATGATTCAAGAAAATAAAAAATTCACAATTAATTTTTATTTAAAAAACAACCAATTTTGCTTTAAAAAGTCAAAAGAAGACACTTATTAGGATAAGAGGAAGTATATGCTATGTATTACTACTTTCACATTAAAGAGTGGTAAAATATCACATTCTCTCCGTTCATAAATTATTGTCTTACTTTCTTTTTCATCCATTTAAAAAAAAAATTCTTGTTTGTAATTTTTTTTTTTAACCCACTTTTATGATAACTCTCACCATAGTACATAACATACCAATATTTAAAATAGAATAAATTATTTTTTCTTAATTTATGCGTCAAGTCAAACAAGACAATTATTTATGAACGGAGGGTGTAAACACCTCACGTTTATTAATCCATGTAATGACCGGCCATCCTTTTATGATTTCATTTGACTTGATTATACTCTTCCATTAATCCAACTAGAAGGTTTTATTGTATAAAGTTTCACTTTTTCGAATCGGTTTAATATTTATTAAGTAAATCCTAGTGGTGATAATTTTTCGAAAAATTGCTGGCCGTTTAATTTGGAAAATATTTATTATCTCCAGTTCACAATTTTTTTTCTTAACTGCTAAAAAACATTTTTATAAAATTGTTCTTAAAATACCCTCTCTTTCCCTTCTCTCTTTTTCCCCTGACTGCCCGTGCCCCACTTCCTCTCTTCCCCCCTCCCCCACTTCATTTCTCTCCCCTACTCACCTCCTCCACTCCATCGGCGCACACACACACACACACACATATTTTTTCTTTTCTTCTCTTCTCCTTCGCTTCATTTATCTCTCACGCAATCTTTTCATCCTCCACTCTAAAATTCGGCACATACATAAACTCAACCGAAGAAAAAATAAAATCCATTAAACTATTATTCATCCCCCCTTACGGCTTACGGTGTCATGCTATTAACATACTAAAAGAGAAATTGAATCTTTTAATTCAAATCGAGAAGAAGACAAATTTCATCTGAGAAAGTGACATTGCATCCCGATGCCCAATTGTTGCATCTCAAATTTAATCTCGATGCCCAAATTAATCTGAGAAAGTGGCACTGCATCCCGATTCCCAATTGTTGCATCTCAAATTTAATCTTGATGCCCAATTTTTACATCCCGATGTCCAAATTAATCTGAGAAAGTGGCACTGCATCCCGATGCACAATTGTTGCATCTTAAATTTAATCCCGATGCCCAATTTTTGCATCTCGATATCCAATTGTTGCATCCCGATGCCTTGAGATGCTTGATGCACGCGTGTTTTTGTTTCATTAAGGGTATTGTTGTCTTTTTGACCAAAAGTACCTTTTTTTGATTTAAAAATAAAATGGTGGACTGGAGCGAATTGAAATGTTAAAAAGGGCCGGTCTGTAATTCACCCATAATTTTCTCTAATGCCCATAAGTCTGTTCAGACTACCTACTAATAAATAGGTATAGACACAAGTGTAATCGTTGACGAGCTACAATGGACATACCCATTATTATCCATATATTTTCATAAGTATATATGGGCTGAAGTAGGTGCCCATCTAACACCCGTATGTAAAATGAAATGATGCTATTTTCAATGTTTTATTAATTGGTTCTTTGCTCCAAACAAGTTATCCCTGTGGTCAATTCTCATTTTCATTTCATCCTTATAGCATCACCAATATAAATATGAATATAAATAAAATTAAGTGCCATCAAAGATTTACACATTCTTTGAAAAAAAAATACTCCCTCCGTTTCAGGCAAAGAGTTCACTATACTATTTTGGGATGTTTCAATAAAAGAGTTTACTTTAAAAAAATTATGCTTACACTTTTTATAATCTTTCATCATTACCCTCCCCTCGTGTTGTAATCATCTTGGTTGTGCTTAAGTATTTTTGTAATTATGACCAACTCCAATAACATTAATATATCCCTTAATAAATAGATTTTTCAAACGTGGACTCTTTAGGTGGAATGGAGGGAGTAATAATCTTCAATGCAATTGTGGAGGAAAGTTGTAGATATAATGTATCAACCAAATTTTTTTACATTGTTGATGATAAGACTCTTGATTTTTTTGACATTCTAGTTGAGGATGTGAATATATCCTAGTCAGAATTTTTCTTATTAAATCTAAAGATTATTTTTGTCCGTTGTCATTTTAATTAGTTGTGAGACTCATGCTACATAGGATTAAATCAATAATTGGTCTCCCATGTGACTTAAAAATGGTAATGTTTTTGGGCATGTTTGATATTTTGAGATTCTTTTTTTAACATAGGTGCTAAATACAACACCCAAAAGTGCTAAATACACACTCCCCCTTGGAAAATACTATTTTGCCCATCATTCAATTATTAAAAAAAAGGAAGACCTCCTCGGGGTGGCGGTCCTCTAGGAAGAAACCCACCTCGGGGTGGCGGGCCTCATGGATGAAGACCACCTCGAGGTGGCGGTTCTACCAAGTTCCGTTAAAATTTTAACGATTTCATTAACTTTTTAACGGAAATGTTAACTTTAGGGTATTAAAGTGTAAAAAAAATTTGACGGAATAATGGATGTAAAATGGAGGACCGCCTAGTCTAAGTAGTTCTTTGGATTATGTCTGCCTAGAGGTGGCGGTCTCATCAAATTTTTTTCATTTATAACATGGGCAAAATAGTAAATATGCCCGGGGGTGTTGCATTTAGCATAAAAGGGATGTTGTGTTTAGCACCACTCTTTTTTAATGACCGAAGGAAAAAAATAAAAATGGTAGATGAAGATGGTGGGAATAATGAAAGAAAAAATTTGTAAAATAAATATAAAAATAAAAAGATCCCTAAATGCTCAAGGCAAATGCGACCTTAATATGTGGCTACAAGTTGTTATGTTTATTTTTATTTGATAATTTTTTGTTAATAGGTAAATGGACGCCCAACCCCATTTATGGCCCGCCAATTTATGCTCATGTTATTAATTGAACACTCACTTACTCACTTATTTGAGCTCGTTGTCCACAATAAGTGGTGCCAATACTAGTCCAGCTTGCTCGTTTGCCGCCTTGCACTGAAAAGTGGTGTAGAACTTTGAGATTTCAAAGCTATATACACTTGTGAACCAAGAAAAATGTTTGGCGTAATTTTTTATAGCATAGGGGATGAGATACACATCAGTTATGGCCTTGTCAACCCCCCTTGTACCTTATATGTTCTCAATTACTCCAAAACATCTTTTATGACCTTTTTTATTTTTAAAAAAATCCTATAATACTTTTTTTAACGACTCATAGCGTAGTTCAAACGACTCACAAGGTCGTTCAAACGTCTCAAGGGTCATTCTTACGAGTCATTTGAATGATTCCAGTATCGTTTAAACGATTCAAGGGTAATTCAAAGGACTCAAGGATCGTTCATCATTATAGGGTTTGAGAGAGGGAGAGAGAGACATAGTAGGGTTAGAGTCTTAGACAGAGATGAACCTCGAGAAAGGACGACGACGGAGGGCAACAACGATGTGTAGGAAGAGGGTGGTAGAGCAGGGCGCGTGTGAGGGAGGCGGAGGAGGAAGAAGAATGGCGTTGTGTGAGGGAGGCGAGGAGGAAGAGGAAGGCAGATCTGTGATGAAGGCATGCATTGTAGGTTTTGGGTATTAAGTAGTATGGCCTTTTTAAAAGGGTATTTTGGGGAATTTAAATCAATTGTTGATCAAAGCCATAAAAGATAATAATTTGTAGTCAAAAGGGTATACTTAGGGGTGGCAATTGGGTGTATCCAGATAAGTTTGGCTAAAACCATTAACTACCCAATAAGGTTAATGGGTAATTTTGGGAATGCGTATATTGGTTAGGGTTTTGGGTATTAAGTATGTGGTATGACCTTTTTAAAAGGGTATTTTGGGGAATTTGAATCAATTGTTGATCAAAGCCATAAAAGATAGTAATTTCACTACTGGAAAAACGAATTTTAGCGACGAAAATTTCTGTCACTAATTATATGTTTCCGTTGCTAAATCCATATTCGCGACGGAACTCTGTTGAAAAAAAGGGCTGCTGATTGGGGACGGGGGCATTTCCGTTGAAAATTAGCGACGGAAATAGTTCCCGTCGCTAAATAGCGACGGTAATTACTAACGGTGAAAAGCCGGCACTAAATTTTTCTGTTGTTGATTAGAAACGAAAATTAGGGACGAATTTTCCGTGACTAATTGAACGGAAAATTTCGTGTCTAATTTTCGTCGCTAATTTGGTTTAGGTTTTAGGGTTTTAGGTTTAGTGTTTTAGTTTTAGTTTTAGTTTTAGGTTTACGGTTTAGGTTTAGGGTTTTAGGGTATGAGTTTAGGTTTAGACAAATTTATTGTGTTTAGGATTTAAAGTTTAGGGTATACAATTAAAAGTTTAGGGTTTAGATAGGCAAACTTAACCAAGCAATCTTGATCACTATGCAACTAAAGAATTCCATACATAGTTGAACTAACCTAGTAGTGTTAGTCTTATTTATTCACAAATCCAAGTCTGCTCACTATTTTGTTCGCATACGTGTTTCTTCGATCAATTTATTTTCTTAGGATATGCTAAGGCACCCAACATCCTTAGTAAACAACAATTGCATACAAATCTAATACACTAAGACCTTTATAACATAAACTAACATAAAAATAACATAAATATCCCAACTAAATCCTTTAAAACATAAAATAACATGCAAATTACAAGTTTATCAAAATTGCTTTCAAATACTCCAACCCCTACTAATTAGTCATAATACAACCCCCTGCATATAGTACACACACTAAGTACAAACTATTTACAAAAAGTTTCAAAAAGAGAAAAAAAATAATTCAGATTAATTACAAAAATATAGATTAATTACAAAAAAAATACAGATTAATTACATCAAAAACAAAAAAATATATATATACAAAAATTACAAAATTAATACAGATTTTTTACAAAAAAAATCAAAGATAGAAAAAAAATACAATAAAATACGGTTAAATTAAACTATCTAATTAACACAATTACAAAAATAAATTACCTGAAAATTGGAAGGACAAATGCTGAAGAAAGGGCGGTGGTGGTGGTTCCGGCTAATTTTTGTGGCGGTGCTATAAACAATAAAATAAAATAAATAAATAAACTAAAAAAGCAAAAAAATTAAAAGAAAAGGGTTTACCTTAGACGGCGTGGCCGGAGGGAGAAGAGAGTGAGATAGAAAGAGAGAGGGAGACGGGGAAAGAGAGAGAGAGATGGGGGCTTTGGGCAGCGGCGGTGGTTGTTGGTGTGGGCGCCAGAAATAGAGAGGGAAGGGTGAGTGAGAGAGGGAGACGAGGAAAGAGAGAGAGAGAGGGGGCTTTGGGCAGTTGGGCAGCGGCGGTGGTTGTTGGTGTGGGTGCCGGAGATAGAGAGGGAAGGGTGAGTGAGAGAAAGAGAGAGAGAGAGAGAGAGTGAGTGAGTGAATGTGGGGTTTTTTAGGAAGGGGGGTCGTCTAGGGAAGGGAGGGGGGGTTGCGATATGGGAAAGCGGGAAAGGTGGAAAGGGGTTGTCTTGGGAGGGGGGTTGACTGGGTGAAATTAATTATAATTAGCGACGGAACTTCCGTCACTAATTTCAAACGGTAATTAATTAGCGACGGAAGTTTCGTCTCTAATTAGCGGCGAAACCATTAATCAGCGACGGAAACTTCGTCTCTAATGTTCTCGCGTTTTTGTCGCGGTTTTTAGCGAGAGACAAAAGAAATATTCTTCGAATATTCCTTCATTGAGCGATGGTTATTAGCAACGAAAGTAATTCCATCACTAATTTGAAAGTCCGCTAATTTAGCTATGGAAATCGTCGCTAAATCTATGCTTCCGTCACTAATTAGCGACGAAATTTTTCGTCACTAATATTTCATCACTAATACCCATCTTTCTAATAGTGGTATAGTCAAAAGGGTATACTTAGGGGTGACAATTGGGTGTATTCGGATAAGTTTGGGTAAAACCATTAACTACCAATAAGGTTAATGAGTAATTTTGGATATTATCCAATAATACCTATTAAATATTAATGGGTATAATTGGATAATATCCAATTTTATCCATTAATAAATGACTATTATCCGGATATACCCAATTAACTTGATCACCATTTATAAAAGAAAATGATATAAAAGAAATATATTTAAAAAATATTTGAATGCGGTATCTCATACAACGCTATATGCATTAAAATATTATACAGTAAAATACGCTAAAACCCTTTTTGTAAAAATCAAGCGCACACATTGAAAATGGTTGTGATTCATTATTTTGACACCATTTTAGTCCCCTTAGCCTTTTAATTCCTAAAACAAAAATTATGATCAACAATCTAGGCAAAAATTACAATGAATATTAACTCACAAAGTAACCATCATGAAATTTATAAAATTAAAATATCAATATCCAAATAGTATGACTAATTCTTTCTCTCTTTAAATAGCAGCATAATAGGTTACCCACCACCTCTCCTTCCTCCCGCACCTCCCTCTTTTTTTTTTTTAAAAACATAATGTCTCCAATTTCACATCATAGTGTGAACACCGAGACAACGTGATTTTTGAAGAACAAAGATAAAGAATGGGAATTCAATGATGATTAAAATACGAAATGTTAATAAATAGATCTTATCTAAATTTATCCAATAAGCTTGATCACTTTTTATAAAAAGAAAATAATATAAGAAATATATTTTTTAATTTTTTGAAGGTGATATCTCATATAATAATTCATGCATTAAAGTATTGTACAGTACAATATGTTACAACATTTTTATTTATAAATCAAACACACTCACTGAAAATGGTTGTGATTCCTTATTTGGACACCATTTTAGTCCCCTTACCTCTTAATTCCTAAAACAAAAATGATGATCAACAAGACATGCAAAAATTACAATGAATATTAACACACACACACACACACACACTAACCATCATGAAATTTATAAGGTTAAAGTATTGTACGGTATAATACGTTGAAGCATTTTCTCCGCAATTCCTTACAAAATACAAATGCATTAAAGTATTAAAGTGGGAATTTAATTAAAAGAAAAAAATTTATTCATAATCGCATGATAGTAATTAAGCAGGCAAACTTGCAAACTTAAGAGAATTATTTGATAAAGAGGGTAAAGAAAATTAATGTAATCTAACCGGTTGTGAAGAGAAAAGAAAATACAAATCAAATAATAGTATTGGACAATTATTATATAAATCTATAATGTTAAAAACAATAACAAACTTTAAAAAAAAATTATATTATTATACTCCCTCCGTCCCTAAATTATTGTCTTCATTTCCTTTTTCGTTTGTCCCTAAATAATTGTCTTATTTGAAACTTTCCTTTTTAAAATATCACTTTTACCATTTTACCTTTACTTTTTCTTCATACTTTAATTATGGGCTACATACACATGACATTAAAGGAAACAACATACTATACCAATATTAATAATCAAGTCAATTGTTTTTTTCGTATGCCATGTCAAATAAGACAATAATTTAGGGACAGAGAGAGTAGAAAATAGTAAACAAGAGAAATTAACAAAACCCAAGTATTTAAATGTGTGTGCATGTTTTAGTGTGTGTGGGTTACGTGAACTAGTGTGTGTAGGAGTAATTGCTTTGTGAATAGTGTGTGTATATGTGTGTAGGGTACACTAGCAGATCTAGAAAAATATTACAGAGGGGTCATAAAATTTAATTATTACATAAAATATTTAAAAATCACAATTTATCACTAGTATCTAACTCATTGTTACTATTGTGCGTGACTTAAAAAGAAAAAAAAAATTTAAGGGGTGTCACTATCCAAAAAAATTACAGTTTTGTAAGCCAAAATTTTTTTTTTTTTTGAATGGGGTCACTTGGCCCCCTCCCCTCCCCTCCCACCCTCCAAGAGTGCATCCGCTCCTGATAGGGTAGATTGTGTTTTGATGAGGAGGGGATTGGGGGAGGGTTGGTAAGAAAAAAAGAGGTACTTGGCACATGAAGAATGCCAATTAAAAAGAAGTCACCAAGGGCGGGCAAAGAAATAAAGTAACTTATTGGACACCGGGTTAAAAGCCAAAAACACCTATATTATTATTAGATACATATTGGGTAACCTATTTAACACCCATGTAAATATATAGGTGTCAAATGGTTTTTTAATGGGTATAATGGATGGCCCATTGGATTGGGTAAAAAAATTGCCACCCTGATACATACCACTATTTTTTGATAGCATCATAAGGGAGGAGAGATGTACATCCGTTATCACTTTGATTTGCGTCATTTACATACCACCGTCTGCCTGCACTTACTAGGCTAGCAACCTCCATTGCACTTTGAAAGGTCGCTTCAAGTGATCAAAGCCTACATCATAATTTCTGGTAGTGGGGCTTGCTTGTGGCACCTTTAAAAAGAGAGACGGACCAAAAAAAAAAAAAAACTGTATTTCCTGCATTAATCATTTTATTTTTTCCGTATAAAATAGGAGTAGATCATTTCCTGCTCCTCATAGGGAGAGAAAATCAACAGAAAACTGAATTCCTGATCAGCCCTGAGCATAGCAATTTTGTAAAGCACCAAAACGAGAAGTAAATGTAATCATGGTTTTGCAAGCAGTCTACAAAGACTAGTTTGGTTGCTCAATTGATGCACACCAACTACTCTAAAACAACTGAATTCAAACAAACAAACACTATCTATCAAATGATTGGCACTCCCTCGCACAATTGTTTTCAACTTGTCCGTTGTAAATGACCACCTCCAATTCAGTTTCATAAATCATGACCAATGCAAAGATATCTTTAAGCACATTCTCAACAACTTAATTAAATTATCTCTAGTGTCGGAATACTGGTGACAAACCACATAATAACAGCGGTGATAACACTATTACGTAAATTATTTTCAACACTGCAACATGTCTGTTCACATCTTTGAAGGCTTTGGGAAGATGTCAGGTGTGAATTTCTGGGCTGCACTCAAGCTGCCCTTGACCTTCATTGCACCCCTGCATCCAAGAAGATATCAGCTGAATATAACCATCACCACTATATTACCACTAAATTTCATAGGATGGAAAGTAATCAACAACAAGTAAAGCATTATGAAAAACTGTACCTCATGAAAGCAAGTTGAGGATTCATCTTGCCAGTCGCAATCTTGAGAAAATCCGTATCCGTGAAAGAAAAGACTGCATCAGGCTTCCCTCCTTCATATGGCCCTACATTTCCCAGTAAATAAAATAGTCAAATGACATTTTGACTCTAGGACTTTGAGCAAAAAGGATTCAAACCCAGTATCAAGAAGCATAAGCTATATGCAAGTGCAAAGTTTTAGGCAGGGATGCAGGCCAAGTAAATTAATTAGCGAGCTGTACCGTTCTCCTTGATTGGTAGTATAATTTTGGTAAGGATGTTTTAATCAGGTTTCACAGTTGTCTTTTGCAGGAAAGGCACTAGGAAGAATTTAACAACTCAAGCAACCCTAATCGTGGTGCAACAGGTCCACATAAATGCAATTTTCCACAGCCAGCCGCCCATGCAATTATTTTTACTTTATAATATTTTCTTGTATGTTTAAAAAAAAAACTCTATTTTTTCTAATATTTGCCTTTTTAATTTTTTTTATCCCCACATTAGCCCTTCTTTCTTTCCCTTTTATCATATATATATATATATATATATATATTTTTTTGAGAAGTTGCCATGCAGTACAACATGCCTTGAAATAGGTTGTTTGCCATTTTTTTTTTTTTGGCAAAATTCAAAACGTCCCCCCACAACTACCTTCACCCTGCCTCCCCCAATTACCCCACTATCGTCTTTTTTTCTTCAATCTTTCTTAAGAGTGTGGCATTCCCATGAAAAGTCAATGAGTACCCAAGACCTTACTATGGATTGCCAAGTGGAAAGGACGAAATGGCCTATATCTTTCACATATTTATAAATATAGATGTAGATGCTGTCAACTTACCATGAATTAGTTGACCAGAAGAAGCCAACAACTGGATTTAACACTACTTGCTGCAATGATTCTTATAGGAAGACATAGTAGAGTTACAGCCCCACTCAAAAACGAAAACATAGCCCCTATTCATGAAAATTGGCAGACTTATATTGTAACCTTACCCAGTTGTTTAGCCAACACAAAGTCGACGCAGTAAGGATTAATTCTCTGTTCAATGTTAACGCCTTTATAATGTAATATTCTTTTTTTGGTGCGTATAAATAACAATCATATGTTCATCTTTGACGTTTGAGAACAAGTGAAACAGGAATTTCATAGAAGTTAACAATTCTTGGACATCAAATAAGTATCAAAAAGTTTAATCGACCAATGCCTCAACTTCAGGAGATATCAAACTTATTTCAGCACCAACCATCAGAAGCTTAATATCTTTCAGTTCTATTAATTCACACTTACTTCATCCGAGCTTCACCATTAGTTTTAGGGAAATGCAGACAAGTAAATGTGACCCCTTGCCAAGAGCCTACTGAAACCCTGAGTTAGATGAGGGCACTTGTAAGCAGGACCCTAGTTTAAAAATAACTGGAAGTCGGAATTTAACCACAATGTTGTGGAAATGTGAAGATTTGTGAAGGTCAAAGGCATTGGGCATAGAAAAGTCTGAAATAAATAGAAAAACATGACTACATTCATACCCAAAAGATTTGACAGTTTTCTATATCATCAGAATTTAAGCCCTAAACCCAACCTGGCAACCTCCCTTTTCAATATCAAGCAGCACCTCAATTCCTTACCAATTTCAACATAAAAGCTTAATCCAAAATTGAACTGAGAATCTTAAAGTGAAATCGCAAGAAATCGCTCAGGGTAAAATATGCCAAATTCTCGCGATTCTCATGGAATCAAACTAATCACAAATAAGAAGATGAAATTGAGGAACCCTAACCTTTGGTAACCTCTCCTTTCTTGAGATCAACGACATAAATCTCCTCATTAAATCCGATTTTCTGTCAAATCAAGTAGGAATAAATCATAAAGATTTCAATTTTAGGGCGTAATACAAAAGTAACTGCATTACTGTGTGGGGGATTGGGGGGGGCGGGGAAGGGGGAAGGGGAGACCTTGGGAGCGATATTGATTTGATAAACGAGGCCGATCTTCTTAATAAGTTCTTTGCCGGCGTCGGTGCTGAGGTGAACCTTCATTTGGTCCAAAAGGGCGGTGGATTTGAGCTCGGCAGCCATGTTTGGCGGTGATTTCGATGGTGTTAGCTAGGAGGAGGTGGAGAGAGAGTGGGGTTAAGTGAACAATAATATTGGTGGATCATGAATTTCAACGGGACGAGGGGGGTTATGAGGGAGGTGGGCAAAGAATGGGTTGACGAGACGACGTTATTAACTGACAGTGGCAGCGGTCAGCAGAGTAGAAAGAATGGACACGCATTCCAACCATTTCTTGTAGAATGTAGATTAGGGGTGACGATACTTGAAATTTTTGTTATACGCTCGTGTTTATGGATATGCCACGTACTCGCTTTCTATTAAATGTCGGGTCACATGCCAAAAGAATGAAACGAGATGGGATAGAAATTGTACAGTAGTTTTTATTCTCAAATCAGTATAATTTTTAGAGTAATGTTATGTGTATTTAAAGTGTGTATTAAATGTGCATTAAAATTATAATTGATATCCTTTGATTGATTAGAGCCCGTTTGGTCGAGCGTTTTCCCTAAAACGCAGGGATAAAACGCTGCTTATTTGCAAAAAAATGTGTTTCAATACTGCGGCAGAAAACGCAGCGTTTTCAAAACGCAGCTGCGTTTTAAAACGCTGGAATTCCCAGCTTTTTCCCAAAACGCAGGTTTTAAAACGCTACTAGGAAAAAAAAGCTGCGTATTGAAGTGATATCCCAAACGTATTTATAAGGAAAGACCTCCGTTTTTAAAACACTGCGTTTTTTAAAACGCTGCGTTTTTAAAACACTGCGTTTTGTAAACGCTGCACCAAACGGGCTCTAAATAATTTGTTAATTCTACCACTTGAAAGCCTTTGACCAACTAAAAGATATCAAATGTAATTTTGGTGCTATACATATCATTACTTTCATTTTTATTTTGTATTTTCATTCCATTCCCGTGATTGAAGGCAATATTATTTCTATTTCGTTACAAAATTTTTATTCTCATTCTGGTTGTGCTTGAGCCCATTTTCAATTATTTAAAGAAATTTTGAGAGTAAAAATGAAAAATATAATTATTTTTTCTAATATATAATTATTTGGTATCATAATTTACTGAATTCCTATTCTACGCAAAATTAACGCAGCCATAAAAATATAATGTAACATAACAAATCAAATAATTCTTTAATAAATAAATTTTATTACAAATTCAAAAATAAAAACAATATCAAAATAGTGATGATTGACCTATCTCCAAAAAGTCCTTCATGATATATTCGTGTGTGGGGGTGCGGGGGCGGATGCACACCTTGGGGTGAAGAGGCAAATGACCCCACTTAAAATTTTCTTTTGTCTTACTCTCTCCGTCTTTAAATTATTGTCTGGATTAATTCGACATATGGATTAAAAAAATTCAATTAATTTGATTATTAATATTAGAATAGTATTGAAAAAATGTGTTGTTTTCTTTAATGCCCATGTGTATGTGGCCCATAATTAAAGTAGAAAGAAAAAGTAAGGGTAAAATAGTAAAAGTGATGTTCTAAAAAGAAAAGTTTCAAACAAGACAATTATTTTGGAACGGACGAAAAAGGAAAGAAAGACAATAATTTAGGGACGGAGGGAGTATAAAATTGTAATTTTTTAGATAATAATCCCACTCAAATATTTTTTTTAAGTCACGCACAATAGCAATAATAAGGTAAAAATTAGTGGTGAATTGTAATTTTGAAGTTTTTTATGTAATAGTTAAATTTTGTGACCACATTAAAATATTTTTCTGAATCCGTCACTGTGTGGGAGTTATATATGTAATATGTATGTCTTAAATGTAATTTAAAAAAAAAAAGGGATATGACATGTAATTCTCATTCTCATCCCATTCCCGTTGAGAAATAAAAATGGTTTCTCATATATTCACATCTCATTCTCACTTGATCAATTTTCATTTTTGCGCTATTAAGACCAGTTTGTTTCAAGGAAAATAACTTTTAGAAAATATTTTTTGGAAAATAGCTTCTAAAAAATGTAAAGGTTTTATTTTTAGGCGTTCGGTAAATCTTTTGAAAATATGTTAGAAAATATTTTCGATTGTTTGACAAACACATGAAGTTTTTTACAAAAAACATATCAAGAACACATATAAAAGGTTACATTCCCTTCATCCTAAAATTAGTGTCCCCTATTGAATATACACTTATTTTTAAAAAGTTTTTTGCTTTAAATAATTTCTTTAGTAACCCCCAGTAAACACTAGTGGTATCAAATCAATGGGGGTTCATCTACTTTTCAATCTCATAAATAACAATAATGTCACGCCCATACCCGAAATCTTATACGGACTCCCCAGTCGGTGCGTGGTCTGAATTCTGTCTCGAGTCATTGATATCGAAACATCTTATAACAACTTGATCAGAGTTACACAGTTGGGTGTAATGGCACGACAACTTATGCCAACTACTAATCATACATACGTAGCTATGCCACGTAACCTTAACAAACGTATCTATCCCATCGCTACATAGCTCTATAGAGCTATTGTCCTGAACCGCATTTCAATAAATCCCTTCTAATATATCCCACAGCGTCTGCTCTATCTGCTTACCAACCTCAGGAAAACAAACAAATACAGAGTGAGTCGAAGACTCAGCAAGTTACTAATTAAATGCAATTACATGACATGTGATCATGCAGCATGTCAACACAAGATATAACAATGCTTTACATCTAATCTCAGTTAAAAGCAATATTATATCACAATAGTATATAATTCCATATGCATAATAGACTCAGCTGTCGCCAACCGTCCCATACCAGTTGGAGACCGCGACCACCTCATACATATAAAAGCACATTATAATACCATGTAATATCAGAGGCTCAGCAGCCGCCAACCGTCCCATACCAGTTGGAGACCACGACCAACCGACATACATGGCTAACATATAACAGATAACTTACAGTACTCTTATCAATGTCGAGATATGCTTCACATACTTCTTTACTTTCCATCTTTAGTTTTCTTGTCTGTACATGTGCTGCTATTGTAGTGTATGTTTCTGAATGAAAACCTTTACTTGTTTCATGGGCGGCTCCACCTCTACGGATAGCCCTTTCCTCATGACTGGTACTATGGGTGGCTCCACCTTTACGGGTAGCCCCGGCCTTCCTCATGACTGGTACCATGGGTGGCTCCACCTCAATGGGCAGCCCTTTCCCCTGCGTCTAATTGTCGTTATTTACTGACGACAATCAGGATCGTAGTATGCCAGTGCCGCCCTATTGGTTACGACAGTGAGACTACCTTCTACCATGACCAGTGGTAGGACCATTACTTGTTCACGGTTTTTACCGTGCATCATGATTTTCATCATGTATAACTTGTCCACGGTTTTCACCGTGCATCATGATTTTCATCATGTATAACTTGTCCACGGTTTTCCCCGCGCATCATGATTTTTATCATGTATTTCATGCATCAATACATTCCCCAGTAATTACTGCTAGTTCTCATTATCATAAACAAGTAGATGTTTACTTGCTATCATGCTTTAATTTTATGAACAAGTAGGTGTTTACTTGTATTAATCTCATGCTCACATATACAAAATATTTACTTCTAGCGCATGTTAACATATCAACTTATCACATATCATTATGATCAAGCAGATGTTTACTTGTCATTAATTACTCTGAGCACATTACTGGTCTCATACACATGTCATTTACTCTTTACACATATCACTATGGTCAAGTAGATGTTTACCTACCATTAATTAGTTTGTAGTAGTGCTTGTAAATACTAAGCACATTACTAGTCACATACACATGTTATTATTCTCTGCATATACCATATCACATGTCATAGCCCTTAACATTTATCTGTAAGCAGCTATCATTACTTTACTAAACTATCTTTGTTCTAGTTTTACAATAGATCACATTACTATCATCATATTAACCATTATTCGTGACGTGATACTTTGTATCCCGTACTCATTTCATGTCCACTTCACTGTATTTCATAGTATTTACAACATTATAACTTTATTAATGTGTCTCTTTAATATTTCAGGGACACTTCATATAATACACACTAATCATATCACTTGCTAGTACACATATGATCATGACATGAGACTATTTCTAGTTCAACATGCATATACTTTAAAATAAGAGGGGGTTAATAACTTACCTCCCTTTTTGAAAGGGTTCTCTTATTAAATATATCGTTCCCACAGAGTTGGTTCGTTCAAACTTTTGAGCAACCATTTATCTTAAGCACGTGTTACTTTTACAAATAGTATATGAACTACTTGTCTTTTATAGCATGAGAACTATTTTTAGTCTATCATGCAATATTTAAAGACGAGGGTTCAGTAACTTACCTCTAGCGTTTTTCCTTAATTAAACTTTACCCGAAAATGATCTACTCATCGAACACATCGTTTATACGGAAATCAGTTTATCGAAATTCTGAGTGGTTGAGCATCAAACGAGCCTCGCCGGAAATGATCTACTCGTCAAACACGTTGTTTCTACGAAAATCAGTTTATCCAAATTATGAATACCCATGCACCAAATGAGTCTCACACCCGAGAGAAGTGAAAGAAGTATATGTTTTAGTGTGTGAAAAGTATATGAACTATGAAGATTTTCAAGCCCTTTATATAGGCCTAAGGTAAGCAGGTGAGTCACCGCCCTTTTTCCCAGGTTGTGACATGTGGTAGCGAGGTGTCACATATGTACGCAATGACTAATCATCGCAAAGGAAGAACGAGGTATCGCGAAGATAGACAATGACTCATCAAATCATAGCACGAGGTGTCGTAACAAGAGAAATCCTTAAATGATGACTCATCATTCTTGTTGATGAGTCAATACTTAAGCATGAGGTGTTATCACAAGAAAAAACTTCAACATGATGACTTATCTAGCCAAGCACGAGGTGTTAAATTTATCCGATTTCATCTTTACCCACTTGTTTGATCTTATCTTGTTTTGATCTTATCATTTTATTCTTTCTTATCCTTTCGTGATACTTATCCAACTTCCAATCTTATCCAAATTTTCTGTCTTCTAGCGCCCAAGACATATCCAATAAATTCAAAAAAATCCCAAAGGATTCTAGAATGATTCTAATACCCGATATAAGATAAAATAAAGTTGGGGTCTTACAAATAACATAATTGATAATTGACTTGAAAACACGTTTCAAAAACAAAAGAAAAAGAAAGAAAGAGATAAATGTTATGGGACGTCCCGAAATGAAATAATGGACACTTATTTTAGGAAAAAATAGAGTATTTATTAAAATTGAGTATTGCAAATGTAATATTAGGCTCCAATTTCAGCCCCCAAATTAAAAATTCCATGATTTCAAACATTATATCTGAAGCTTCATGTACTTTTTAACCAAATATTTTATTTCGTGTAATACTATCTTTAAAAATTAAAGTATTAAGAAAATAATTTAAAATTTTAAATCAACTCACTAAAGAATTTTAAACAAGATATATATAACGTGTTCACTCTATCTTGGAATTTCTAACTGAAATATCAAGCTAAAATATTTTCGGAATTCAACTACTTGAATCTGTAATATTATTGTTATTTTCTCGTTTCAAAATGAATATTTACTTTTATTTGTGATCATGAATAAAAGTGCACATTTATTTTGGGATGAACATGAATATATTTTTCAATGTTACAAAAATTTTCATAAATCTTGACAATATCAACAAAATGTTACATTATATAAATAAAACTTTGTTCATAGAATCACTTCAAAATATTACGGTAATATATTACGATTATTTTTCTTGAAAGAAAAGTTAGAAATGAATATGACATATCCAAATGTGCAAAGGTGGTATTAGGAGAACATATGAATGAACAAATTTTGGAAAATGACTTACGAAATTGAATCTGTAAGTTATTTTCCTGAAAAGAAGGCTTCATTTTTCGTTGATTTGTAAAAGATCTTACATTGACTACATTTTTCAAATGTTACCAAACATAGAAAAATGAGAAAAATATTTTCCGAAAAATCATTTTCCGTGAAACTTGATCAAGAGAAAGGGGCATCGGCCATGTATGATAAGACAACATATGCAAGAGAAGCTCTCAAGACAAGTATTCCCTCTTGGTATTAAAATACTCCCTCCGTTTCAGGTAAATAGTCCACCTTTGACTTTTTTGAGTCAACTTAAGTAAAGTTTGACTATTAATTTGTATAGATTTATTTGTTTTTACAAAGTTATGAAAATTGTAATTCATAGTATTCTTAATGTAGTTTTTAACTAATGTAATTTTATTTCCTAAAATATAAGTAAAGTATATAATAATTTGATTTGATTTAGTCACATGTTAACTTTTAAAAATGAAAAGTAAAATTACTTATGCACGGACTGAGTTTCAAAGGTCACAAATTTGTACGGAAATGGCTGTGTTTCTTCTGCATTTCCATGGAATACGTTTCTTTTCCATCTCAATGGGATTGATTCGTGAATTTGGGTTTAAAAGATACAAGCTAGTTTGGATTCTGAGGCCGTTGCGAAAGAGATGGAAATGAAAGGGTAACCCAAATGACTACACACAACGATTGTACAGGCAACTCTCCCGTTGTTTGTTGGGTTGACACGCCTTTTCTGCCCAAATGTGACAATCAAAGAAGAATAGTTCTATGAAGGCGTCGGGCTGGATGACCAATTGAAGATTCTTTAGTGAAAGCTAGTTCCAATTAATTCCTATTTTCTTTCTTCTCAATCGATTTTGGTCTCTTTCTCTTATTTACATTAAATGGTTGGGACAAAAATAATCTGCATTTTATTAGTCTTCAATTTGTGTATATAAGAAGTGATAAGAACTTCTCTTTCATCGGCGTATTCAAAGAAATATAATTTTCTTCCGTTCCGTGTTGATGCCGGTTGTGTTGAGAGGGAGAGAATGTTGTGTGTATGAGAGAGAGAATTATGAAAGTTTTTTCACACTTTAGATTTTATTTTTTTGAGAATATGTCATTGAAAACTGAAAATTATATGAAAAATTATCGATGAAGGGTATTTTTAGATTTTTAGAAAAGTTTTAAACTTTTCATCCAAATATGTGGACTAAGCGATGAACGTGTACTTATGTCTAAGTAGAGTGATTAAATTGAAAAAAATAAAAGTAAAGTGTCCATAACGAAACCTCGAAGAAAGTAGGGTGACCAAATTGAGAATTAAATCTTAAAATAAATATATTTTTTTAAGAATTCATGTAAATATATATAAAAAGTATATTATGGTACATAGGAAGTAATTCTATGTGAGTAATGGTAACGCTTGTGAAAACTTACATAATATTATTTGAATTTTTTAGAATTGTGTGCAACACATTTTCGATCGGGACATTTAGGCACCCCGGGCAATGTGTTCAACATATTTTCGATCCAAACCCACTCCGATACCATTTGTAATTCCTCAGGTTCGACTGGGACTCACAGATAGGCACCTCAGGCAATGTGCTCAACATATTCTCTATCCGAACCCACTCTGATACCATTTGTAACGCCTCGAGCCCCAAAGCCCAGTTTGCTATGACCTACTCGCTCCGATTCCATTTGTAACGCCTCGAGCCCTAAAGCCTAGTTTGCCATGACCTACTGGCTCCGATACCATTTGTAACACCTCGAGCCCCAAAGCCCAGTTTGCCATGACTTACTGGCTGACCCACTACGCACCTGGGCCGACTAAACCCTCCTAAAAGTCCATGGACGATGTTGGTGCCTAATGGTAATAAATAACCACTTATAAAGTACAAAATTCCATACAACTAACCGATGTGGGATAAGAGTATTACATTACTCTATCTAGAGAAAGCTTATGATAAGAGATGGGATTTTCTAGAGCAAACCCTACACCTCTTCCAAATTCTTAAAACCATCATTAGTCTAAGGCTTAAATACCAATTTGATCACTCTACGTTCATCCAAAATTTATTAGGGTCACTGTACTTCTTTTTTAACACTTTGATCACTCTACTTGGTTAGGACTTGGGAGAATCAATAAGCTCACTCAATCAATGAGCTTATTGATTGAAAAGTCCAAGTAGAATTATTAAAGTGTGAAAAAAAAAGTAAAGTGAGCTTATTGAATTTTTGGAAAAAGTAGAGTGACGAAATTGATATTTAAGCCTTAGTCTAATCATGGGTTGCGTTAGCTTCCCTTTTCTTGCAATCCTGTTCAATAGTCAAATAAACCCCTCTTTTAAGCCAAAAATAGGATCCAATGGGATTTTCTAGAGCAAACCCTACACCTCTTTCCAAATTCTTAAGGGGGGGGGGTTGCGTTTAGCGCCTATGAAATAAGTCATGTTCAATAGTCAAGGGGGCTAAGTCTAATCATGGGTTGCGTTAGCTTCCCTTCTCTTGCAATCATGTTCAATAGTCAAATAAACCCATCTTTCAAGCCAGAAATAGGAACCAAATAGGGAGAATTTAATAAACCAAGCCCAAGAGCCTAACTCGTTATTAAAATCGAGCGCAAGAGCCCAACACGCAAAGTATGTCCCCTTACTGACTGGCCCAAAGAGCGTTTGGGGCAACTAGGTATACCGCATGCCCATCTAAAAGTCTATAAATGATTGTTGGTGCCTAATGACAGTTGTTGACCACTTATAAACATATACTTTTTCCAATATTTATTCGATTTAGGATTGGGATGTTATAATCTTATTCACTTAAATCATTGACATCCTCGTCAAGAACTACTCAGTAAGACAGTAGCCCCAAACGATGCAGGACTTAAGAGATCATGGCTCATACGGGTTCAAGAGTTTGCTTCCAACCCATCTCTAAAGTGGCACTTTGTCATGCATTACACTTTGTTCCAACATTTTCAGGCTTTGATTTGCTCTGATCATACCATTCCGTTAAGATCCGAGCCAGAGAGCCCTACCCGCAACTAATGACTGCCCACAGCCTAAAAAAGATTTGGGTCACTCTCTAGATCTAGGGTGTAATACTAGTAGATGTGAATGGATCTTTAAGAAAAAGTTAAAACCTGATAAATTGAAAAGTTAAAGCTAGATTAATTGTCAAGATATTTAAGGAAATGGAGGGAAAAGATTATTTTGATATCTATTCGCACGTATGGCTACAATCTGAATGCATATAACATTGGTTTTTGTAATGATTTTACAATCCATTAAACGTACGGATGTAAAGACTACTTTTCTTCATGCATGGTGATCTTGAAGCAGAAATTTATATGGATCAGCCAACGATTAGTAATGAAAAGAAAGTTTTTTAAGCTCGTTAAGGTACTTTATAGACTTAAACAAGCCCCTAGGTAATATCATGAAAAGCTTGATAAAATTATTTTATCATTTGGCTTTGTTGAATGAATTTGATAAGTTTGTCAATAAATTTGCATATATGCACAGAAAAATATACATTGGCTAAATCACACTCAAAAGTATTAATTCTTGATTTTGTTTCTCTCATGCTCCCGCTCTTGCTTCCTGTGACTTACGTTGTTACCTTAGGCGCACAGTGATTCTGTCACTTGAAGATCAGTGAAATAAACCCTGCTGTCGTCGCTTTTTACCTTCAATTCTGGATTGATTGCTTTATATACTACCAGAATGGAATGTAAATAGCTACTAAGACTACTCCTGCAATCTTTAGTCATTATGAAAGCCTGACCAAAGTAGCAATGATCAAGAGTGTCAAAAATGACAACAAATTAAATTAGGAGAAACTTCCATCTCAGACTCAAAACTTTAAAGTGATCTTATGTGTCGAGAGGTACGTAATAGATGTTGACTTTGTTAGTTTTAAGGAAAACAAAGCTAACCTTTTAACTAAGAACTCGAGTGACTCTAATAAAAAAAAATCCAGTTTGGGAATGGGACTAAAATCTCACAGTAATTGAGTGGCAACCCAACCTATCTAGTAAAAACCCAAGAAGTAGGTTCAATGTGCATGGTAATAAGAAGTTGTTGAGTAAATTGAGCTCCTAAAGTTAGAATATTAATGCTTATGTGTGTACGTAGTCTATCTCTTGATAAACTGAAAGTTACTGTATCATTGCAATTTAAAAGTACTTCCTTCGTTTCAGGCAAAGAGTCCACTATACTATTTTAGAATGTTTCACTTAAAGAGTCTATTTTCAAAAAATTATGATTACAATTTTCATAATCTTTCACCTTTACCCTAGCTTCATTTGTGTGGTAATAATCATCTTGGTTGTGCTTAAGTATTTTTGTAATTATGACCAAATCCAATGACACTAATATATCTATTAATAATTAGATTTTTCAAACGTAGACTTTTAGGGTGGAACAGATGGAGTATTAACTTTGAATGAGATCAAGTCTAGTTTTAAAGAGATTTTAGCAATACATCCCCGGAGATGCCCAACTGTATAAATGTAATTGTGAGGCTACAACAAGAGGAATTCGGTTGTTCCCTAACAACATTGATGAATCAAGATTAGGACGCATGGTCATAACGCGTTAACTCTTGAGATTATTATCATTGCCCGTGCATGTTTATTCTTGAGATTATTATCATTGCCCATGCATGTTTACTACCAACAAATCTACTACAGTAAAGCTTAAGTTTATGATACCAATTCCATTGTTCTTGTACGGATATGAATGAGTTGGATGACTGATATAGTGGTTCAAACCAAAAATACGGGCATTACTAAAAGCATGTCATGTTTGTCTCCTGTTATCTTTTCCTAATGAATTTCGTGGGGATTATTGGATTTCATGAGCATTGAGAGGGTCCCACTTGTGAGACCTAAGAAGTTAATTAAAATCCTTAAATATTTTTATAAATTCATTAGAACTGTAATTAGTGAATGGAGGGATGCCCTTTGATGGTAGAAATTCATATATAGTCCAAAGGATTGGAAAGTAGGTAATTGTCCAACTTGGTTAAACATGTTGGATATTTTAGTCTATGCAAATCGTTTTAATCAACTTGGTTGGTTTCCTTGGGAGGTCATATGTGGGTGGCTAATGTCTAAATAATGAAAGTTAAATTTGAAATTAAATTTTGGATTAAAACCATTTGGTGGTAGGAATCCATAGTTCAAAGACTTTTTATTGGAAAGTATATTACTTTAAGTATTTAATACTTTTAGTTTACTTGTTACCTAATTGAAAAATGAAAGATAAGTTTCAGTGTCATTGTACTACAAGGTTTGTAAACCTTGTGTTCGTATACAAATAAGGTAGTGAGTAGCTTCGCACTTGTTGACTCGTCTTGGACATGAGTCAGGATGTCTTTTATCTTTATTATTAAAGTCTTTTGGATAATTCACAACTATTTACTTTGTAATCTAACAAATCTTAACCGAATAAAATATAAAAATTAGTGAATGAGACTTTAATGTCAATTCTTAATTTTGAAGGTTTATTCAGCAACTATAAAATCAATAGGGGCTAAAATGGAAAAAAAAATGGAAAAGGAGCCATGATTACACTTTAATCATGTGGCCCTTTTTTCCATGAAGGGTGTCGTAGGAGAGAAATAAGAGACGGGGGAGAGCAGCCGCACACGATGAAGGGTTTTTCTCTCGCCCCATGTCTTTTCCTCGGTTGATGTTACGTTCCTCCTCGGTTAATTTTTATGAAAATGCAAATAAAATTTAGGTAAACTGAGATAGCAATTGAAGTGAATTCAAATCTGTGTGTGTAATTAGATGTGGGTTCGGAGATTATTTCATCCATAAAAAAAATTGTCAGTACCTGAAATCGCACGAGTAATGGGAAAGTTTTCTCTACGGCAAGTCTGTTCACAGCCCGCAGGCGACTCGATCTAATAAGTTTGCTAATTACTCTTAATTTTATGTTGTTAATATACAACTAGTTTTACACCCGTGCGTTAAACGCACGGACATATATCTTTTTTAATTAAATTATACTTAAGCAAAATGAAGAGGAAAAATAAAATTAAAATAATAAATTAAGGAAAAGTAATGTTGGAGACAACTATTTAAATAATACATCATTGTGTCGCTAATATTATGAATTCTAAAAAAATTCCTTATACACAACATTTGTACTTTTATTCATTGGCTTTTCCTCTTCATCGCATATCAATATATTCACACGGACAGCGGTTTGTTACCCTAGAAAGCTGACATATATCTATCCAATATTGAATTATTCAAGAGTCCTACATGCCACAGTAATTGACCTTGACTTTTGTTAATTGTCGTTGCATATGATATTACCAATGAAAATTGTCTTCTCTGAAACTTGAAAGACAATCTCACATGTGATGGAGACAATGACATTCTTGGGATAAACGCTTTGTCTCAAACATTGCTTCCATTTAAAATTTTAGATTCTATAATGTGATGCAAGCTTTCTAATGATTAGTCTAGTTCTAATATTGCACAACCCTGCACAAGGTCAATGTTTCTCAATAGCATCAGCGGAACACTAATCTTAATTGTTAGTTCATGGCTAGGCAATCCTAATCACTTTATACTACTCAAAAACTCCGTAGAACGAATGTCTTCAAACAAACTTAAGTTATTTTCTCGTTGTAGATAGAATCGAACTCAAATAAGTTCTTCCTTCCTTCGAGTGATTTTTAGAAACCATGTACTCATTTATGGTGTCCACAACATCAAGCGGGCAAGTATGACATGTTATCAAAAATTCAAAAATGATGCATATATACTTTCAACTATTGATTGGATATGTGATGCATTCACCAAAAATATTATTTAAAACTTTTATTGATGTAACACTATTATTTTCACCCCATAAAAACAAAGAACAAAGCATGAATAAAAAGTATAGACATTAGTAATACAATTTGAAAATATAATAAACAAATGATGAGTCTCACTCTTACATTGGTATCCTTAGAAAAATGTCTACAATCTAATATTTGTGTTCTTGAAAATTTATTTTAACATTTTACCCTTGATTTAAGTCTCACTTTAATTAATGAGTCCGACTCTGATATGATCATCCTTAAAAAATACATGTTATACTAATTTTTATAATAAATTCAAATATTCCTTTTTAACCAGGGTGTTATATAAACATGAAATTTTACTAAGAAAGAAATGAGTAATAATTTTTGTATAACATATTCTTCATAAGTTGCAATCTATTAAAATATACTTATTATGGTATTACTAAATAAATAATGCCATAAATAAAAAAAGAAGACAAAACATGAATAACATGTATACAACATAATAATAAAAATTTTAAAAATGTAACAAACAAAACAAAACTTTACATTGAGTAAGAGATGGAGATTTGTCTAAGTGCATTTTCTTATTCGGAGTAGGAGTAATAAAAGGATTTGAACAATTTTCATGATTTGTTAAATCAACAATTTGCGAGATATTTAAAACAGTAAACGATGAAAATAGATAGAAATTGCTATTTCATGTATTCCATACCCGTATTTGGAAAAATATTTATTATTGTAAATATATAGAAATTAAAAAATTTACTTTAAGATGGTATAATATCATACTTTAAAATATTATTATTGTAAAGATTATATTATTGTTTTGTATAAATATGATTTTGTATTTTCGAGGACAATATTAAATGTTATAAAGATGACTTTCTATTTTTGGTAAGATATTTTTTTGCGAAATTTTACTATTTTTGGACTTATTAGGCTTTATGTATATAGATAAGGTCCAGCACGTTACTTACTTTGCAAGCATTATTCGTTTTCTTATCTTTGTTACTTTGACAAGTTTTAAATAAGGCTATGTCTTCAAGTTTTTCTTTGGCAAAATTTAGAAAAGATTGTTTACGGTATTTTATGTAAGAAGGAAGTTCTGAACCGACCCACCGTGTATTAATAGGGTTGACCAAATTAGGATCCGCAAGATGATCTCACAGAGACCTACTCTTTGCTTTACCCCAATTCATACTCTCCGATCCAAAGCTTATGGTGAAACAATTTATAAATAAATAGTTTTTGGTGAAACCGAATTTATAAATAAATAGTTTTACGCTAGGACGAATCTTAGAATAAAATCTCTATTAATATATGGTTTAAACCGGTCTAATTCCCTTTAGATACATGTTAGCTAAAATATTATTTATTTTGGTTACCAAAATCAATACTGCAATTTCATAGTTGTAACTTGTATTGCAAATTTTACACTCCCTCCGATCTTTAAATAAGTATATTATTTATTAAGACAGAGATTCTAGTATGTTCCTACATCACATTTATATATTGTTTCATTTGTTCTGATCAATCATATTGAAAAAGTTAAACTTTAAAAAAAGATATTCTTATTTATAAATATATTCCTTAAATCACACTAAAGTTATATATTTTTCGGTATTAGACATAGAAAACGTTTCATATTTTTTAAAAGATTGAAAGAAATTAAAAAGTAATAAAAATTTGTAGCTTAAATTTGAAAATGTTGACTCTTTTCCAAGACAAACTTAAGAGAACGTAGTCTCTTTTTTAATTTTTTCTCCATATAGTTTGATTTTCCAAAAAGAACTTTAGTTGCAGAGTAAGTATATTATTGTACTTAAAAAATGGGTTTAATATATTATAGTGTATTAATTTAAAATATTAATAGTATGTTATACAATACTCTTTCTTTCTTCAGAAAATAATTACATTTGACAAGTCAAACTTTTAAGATTGTAGCTTTTGTTTGTAATTTGTATCTCCTTTTAATTACACTATAAATATAATTTTCTTTTAGAAATAAGTCTATTTTTTGGGACATACCAAGAGAAAAAGATTATTTTTCAAGACTGAGGGAGGATTTAAGAGTAATACTTAAATACTCCATTAATATGTCATAGATTTGTACCCTGTCCATCTCAAATTAAAATTTTTTTTATTAAATTTACACGAGTTTTAATAAATATTTTTGACTTATCTTTCCTTCAATATACTTATTTAGGATGTTCCAAAATAGAATAAAAAACACATATGTTAACATGAAGAAAGTAATATCACATTTACGGGTGAGAGTGAGAGTAAAAGGAGATAGAAAAGTGCATGGTGCAATTTCCTAGGAGATTTGACCAAATTGATTTGTCTTTTATTTAAAGATTATATTATTGTTTTGTATAAATACAGTTTTGTATTTTCGAGGACAATATTAAATGTTATAAAGATGACTTTCTATTTTTGGCAAGTCATTTTTGGCGGAATTTTACCTTTTTTAGACTTATTAGGTTTTATATATATATAGATTTACGTTTGAGATTGTATGTGGTTATTGACTAAATTTATTGTTTTACTATGATCATAATCACTATGCCCAATTAATTATTTAATTGTTTCATATGTTAAATAATCTGTTTGTAGCGATATTATTATTTCCAACAAAACATACAAACCTACGTCGAATAGAAAAGAAAGGCCACTGTGCATTGGTAGTATAATAATTTGGAATTTTTTTTTGAAAATAACGTTAGAGCATTTTTGGGTTCGTTTCTGCGCATGTGTGGGAAAATTACTTTTCCAACTTTGTTATCTATACCGTGCTGATTTTTTAAGAACAACCAAAAAATTTATGAATATGTCTCCTGTAAGATCGATTCGTTAGACGGAGCCCCACCGTTTTACAGTTCAGCCCATTAACAAACGGTGGGTTGGGTCAGGAAGATCCGTCGACCGATCCGTAAGAGCTCAGCCCCACCCTCTCACAGCTCAGCCCAATAACACATGATGGATCGGGACAAGAAGATCCGTCTTGTAAAAAATACTCATAAGACAGTCATTTTTAAGTTTTGGCCAAATTCATTATGTTAATTCTGATGGTGGACATCAGATTCAGACCATTAGCTCTTGGACGTTAAAATCAAACAAAGGTTGTTTCTATGAGATCTATTTAGTGATTTTTTTTTTTTCTCTTTCTTTTGTTTGTTCTCATCCTCATGCGTAGATGTTGTACGATTTGTGCTCATCTTCTGTGGTTGTTTTATTTTAAGAGAAATTTTACTAGAATTGTTATATAATTTTCAAATTTATTTAGAGCCCGTTTGGTGTAGCGTTTTGAAAACGCAGCGTTTCTAAAATGTAGATTATTTAAAACGCGGCTTTTTTCTTTATAAATGCGTTTGGGATATTATGTTAAAACGCTGCTTTTTATTCCCTACTGCGTTTTAAAATCTGCGTTTTGGGAAAAAGTTAGGAATTCCAGCGTTTTAAAACGCAGTTGCGTTTTGAAAACGCAGTGTTTTCTACCGCAGCATTGAAACGCTAAGTTAAGGAATAAGCTGCGTTTTAACCAAAACGCGCGAACAAACGGGCTCTTATTTACTTTGTTTGTTATTGTATCAAAATGTTTGTCAATCTTAAATCTTGCCACAACGAAACGGGATTCGACCTGAAAGGGAAACAAATTTCAGCTCCATCTCGAAGTGGATATTCAATGAAAATCTGACTGTTGAATGGTGTCTATTCAAAACAAGCATGTTCTTTCCGAAAAGATAAATTTCTTCGGAAGAATCATGTCTATTCGGAATTGACTGATTAAGGGAGTCACAAGTCCACTATAAATAGAAGGATGTCGAACGTAATTGATACTTTTGAATTTTAAGCATCATCAGATTTATACAAAGAGTGTTCTTGGCATGATCAAAAAGTTACATTTTGAATCAAGCAAACTACATAGTTTCCTGAGAGAGATTTTTGTATTCAACCCTATGTGAATCGTAGATTATCTAGAGGGTGAAACATCTCTTAAAAGGTAGTGAATCGTTTTTTCGTAATTTGGAGAATTCATTTATATTTCAGTCTAATTTTCTCAACATGAGTTTAAGGGACAAAAAAATTATTTACAATAAGCCTTTAAATAGACGACTCGATGTGCAATAAGTATTTTAATTTCTCTTTTTTTATTTTTTGTGCTATTAATTATGCAATTCGAATTTGGCTTTATTTGTCATTGGCTTCGGCTAATATCTACATTATGAATGTGATTATTAGACCCAACAAATATTAGTTAGTGACAAATTAAATACATTAACCATGTACGGAAACAAGAAGAATAAGAAGCTCAAACAAAGCATAAAAAAGAGAGCCTTGAAAACATACAACTAAACTGCATGCGCTTGAACGAAGGGGATAACCGATTCAGGTACCTCTTCCATCCAGACGACATAATTAGATAGAGTGTCGGCCAATTTGGCCAAAGCCCTTCTTATGTGAAAGCAGACAAAATATCTAAAACACCTTCTCAGTCGATGACATGCACCAATCAGATGCCCCTCGGCCTCTGCCTCGGCCTCAGGAGAGAGAGATTCCGATTCAGAGTTAATTCCGGCTTCTAAAAAGTTGAGAGAGTAGCCTTCAAAGCAAACATTCGTGACACCCAAATCAGCATCACCTGATTGCAAAGCCATTTATGTTAACGACACTTCAATTGCCTACACTAATGTGGTTTTGTATATGAATAAGCTATCTTATGATAAAGTCTTAATTAATTGTAATGAGTGTTATTTTACATAGTCACACACATGTCCTTTTTTTTTTATATATATTTATATTATTCACAATGATGATATGCTATTATATACTAAATAATGATATTGGCCATTTCCTTCCCATAACACACTATTCACTTTAAGACTCAAAACATGATAGCTATCACAATACCTCCCCTTCTTTAAGGTTTTCGTTTGTAGATCATATATATATATATTGACCACAGTTCATCAATTCATGAGGCAGTAAACACCTATCTCCAAATATAGCAGAAATAAAAGAGGCTGAATGGAGACAATTCATGCGATTAATAAATTGTGTTTACGTACACTTCACGAATTTGGTTAGATGAGCTGATTCGAACCTTGAATTTGCATATTTAGTCGACCAATCTCAGATTATTATAAACTTTAACTTTAGTTTGTGTACATTAATGAACATGTGTTGGCCCACCTCAGCCCAAACACAATTCCTATTTCCGAAAATTGAACGAATTGCATTTAGCTTCGAAATGAATTTAAAATAGAAAAACCAAACCTCATTAGAAGAATTTTAAACGATACAATTTCTCCTTTCCTTTAATTTATTTCTTTGGTCTCTACAAGAATGGATTTTTTTTTTTTTTTGGTGATTGGGAAAATGAAATCGAAAACATGCTCTTTGGTTTATTTCTTCCTCTCCCAACCCCCCCCCCCAAAAAAAAAATAAATAAATAAAAAAACTAGGGAAAACTTCTTTTGACTAAAGGGTCACAATATTCAACTTATCAATGAGTTTTTATGCGATTTTGATGATGGGATCAAGTAAAGTTTTAGAAGGTTGTTTTTTCTTATTTATTGGCAGCTTTCTATGTAATATAATTTGTACTCTATCATATCCGTGAGAAAAGTTTGATTTTAAACCTAAAATATACGTAATGTTAGATAGTTTTTAAATTTATTAATTTTGCAAAGAAAATTTAGTAAATGACAATAGACAAATTTAATCAATTTAAGCTCTCAAACAATTTGTTTGGTTTAATTGAGCTCATAAAATGCATAAATGGAAAAAATAGATTGTGGTAATCCGCAAAGACATTTTGTTTGGAAAAATAAATAAAATGCATAGAAAGGAACAATTGCAAGTGAAAAATATTGGGACAAAAATCATGCATGTAGAGATAACCACCATGATCACTAATACTTCATCTTCAGATTCAGTAGATTATCCTCAAAGTAGCTCGAACTTAAACAAATAGAATAATTTGACATATGTAGGTATAAAAAATTAAAAAAAAGATTATAAATTGAATACATTTATTTCTGGACTTCATATTTCATGCATTAAAATAACAATCAATTTCATTCATTAACGGTTGGGTGTTGAATATTTACCCTTTAAGAGAAAACCGTTAGAATTCTATATGACTCACATCCTTTTTATTTGATGAGTAATATAAGAATATAATTAATTACTTTCCTACTGACCAGTCTTTTAAACTTCATTTTATCAATTTACAAGTTATTTGTAATTTATTAATTTCTTATGAAATGACATTAAAATATCTCTCATGTTTCAATTAATATATATATATATATATATCATATAATATATCTTACAAAATAAGTATGCACCATATTTAAACAAATTAGTGAAGAATAAAAAAAAAAACCTACCCCTGCTTACACACTAGTATTGGTGTAAACCCAAGCAGCTAGCTCCTTCAAATTTTCAAAAGACTTAGAGTCCAGCGTGTGAACGGTAATGGCCAATCGTCTTATATTCTCATCCAAAAACGGTCCCCTCTACACATTTGGCCGCGAGCTTTGCCCCAATGATCATCCCGGTATGTATGCAATCGCTTCCTTCTTCTTTAGTCTGCATCTCTTTTAGTTTATTCTTCGAATGAAGCTCATCTTTTGGCACAAATTCAGAGCTTGTTCTGTTAATTTCGTCAATTAGGCCAAAAACTCCCCCAATTATTATATTATTTGTGCTAGTTTCATACGCAGCCATCCCCGAGATTCCTTTCCTTGCTATTTTATTTATCATGGAATAGAATTTGTTCTAAAATGGCTTAGTCATAGAAGGAATGAGAACTGTTGCGTGCCAAATGAGCACTTTAGTGTCTTTTGTATTTGTTTTATTAGGAATTACTGGAAACTCCCTATTGATCTGTATATAATGTGGTGGTTGGCAGTTGCCATCTTCTTGATTGGGATTTCTCAAGTTTGCTGATAGGTTAGTTGAAGCCACTCGATCACAGCTTGCTTAGAGTTTGTGTGAATCAGTTTAACCAATTGCTGATTTCCTAAATCCCAATATGAGTTTTTTCTTTTTATTTTGATTCAAGATGGATAATTGCAATGCCCAAAATAATTTTCTTTCGCTTTATATTATCAGTTCGTTGAAGGACTTCACTTACTCACCAAAGGGAAAGAGCTGATGACAGTGTCAGTATAGGTTTGAAAGCACTAGTAATTCTGATATCCCAAATTACAGATTAGTATATATGAGGTATGCTTGTATATTGTAGGAATAATCCTTATTATTTCTACATACAAATGTTGCTTAATCGTAAAATGGCGAAACAAAATTGATATAGCTGCATATGTATATGAAGAGATGAGAAGACTTGATACTCCCTCCTCCCAAAATAAATTTTACTCCGATCAAAAAGTCTATTTTAAATTTTTAAAAGTCAAACATGTGACTAAATCAAATCAAATTTTATAGAGTTACCCATTTTGGGACAAAAAAAATTCATAAAGGGGCAATCATGTATGTAGCCAATCATATATTTGACGCATGAGTTGAAAGTCAAAGTTGGAATTGTTTTGGGATACCTAGCGTTAATCTTGTGTCTGTACAGAGTAGTAAATGTTGAAAAGGGAATGCGCAAAGCACATTGACAAAGCATCTCTACAAGTCCGCATTCAACATCTACTCATTTTTTTAAGGGAAAAAATACACACAAAAGTTTATTTGAAAACAATTAGTCCAACTATGAAAAGTTAATATACCCTCTATTCCAACTAAAGAAGTTACCAAATGGCCCAAAAGTCACTTGCGATACTATAGTGTGAACTCTAAATTCACCTTTGCTATCTATCATGTACCAATGTGCACTTGCGATACTATAGTGTGAACTCTAAGGGCATTCATGTATATGCTCTACCAAAATGGCCCAAAAGTCAATTTTCTTAATTTCTGTAAAAAACGAAAAAGGGGCAGTCGATTTGGAATGGAGGGAGTAGTTGATAAAAAAAATGAGGAATAAGTATATTTACACAAATTTTGTATTTACTAAGGAGATAAAAAATAAAGGTCTTGATTTTCTCTTCATTGCACATGGCGTTGCTGTGAGATTTCAAAGTAATCATTGGACTTTAGGAGTATGACCTTGTTTTCCCTTGGTTCATAACCTCTATCATATTTCCAACATAAACAACCGTGATATTCATTTGCCTCTTGACACTTACAGCACCACATTCTGTACATTCTTCAACTGATTATTACGGTGCCAATCTGACGATTATCTGGAAACAATTATTTCTATCATACGAAGCCTTTGGTGATGCACTTTGAAGATCTCTTCGTGAAAGCTACACAAGCTAAGAAATACAGGCTACAGTTGGGGAGGTCTGTACATCCTGCCATGCATAGGCAGAGAATGATTCTCCGTCAAGCCCATTTAAGTTTTAGGAAAATCAAGGATGGGCTTATAGAGTCAGGAGGTCCTTCTGTTGTGACCTACTCAGTTCTGGATAAGAATATCGGTAGAGCCTATCATTTGAAATTGAAATTGCCATGTAATACCAGTAGAACAGGTTTGGGCTCTAAGACCAAAAGCTTCACATTTCAAGCTGTCAAAATCAGAGGCATGGCTGATGGAAGTCCGGAAGAGTTATCTGATGAAGATGAAGAGCTTTGTCCTGTCGAATGTGTGAGAGAATTTAAGAGTGATGAGGAATTCCTCGCAATTCTAAATAAGGCCAAGGAAACCAATTCTTTGGTTGTGGTTGACTTTTACCGCACGTCATGTGGTAGCTGCAAGTATATAGAACAAGGCTTTGCAAAATTATGCAGGGGTTCTGGTGAAGAGGAAGCTCCAGTCATCTTCTTAAAGCATAATGTGAGTTTTAAGGATGTTTCTCTACAGAATCAATTGCTAAAGCTGTAATGATGTACTGTAAATAATGAATTTAGACTCTTAGTATGGTCATATGAGGTTCTGATGTATGCCTACTGCAGGTAATTGATGAATATGATGAACAATCTGAGGTTGCTGACCGACTTCGAATCAAGGTAAATGCTTTCGCATAAATCCAATTGTTCTTTATTTAAGTTCCCTGACCCCCCTTCTCATCTCAGTATATCTGGCTGTGCAAAAAGACTGTTGGTTAGAATTGGGATACAGAAAAGGATAATCCCATAATCCTATTTTGCCTTCTTTTTTTTTTTTTCCTTTCAATTATTACTCTTTGCTAACTTGAGTTTGCAATTACCCTGGTTTGATGCAGACTGTGCCTCTCTTCCACTTTTACAAAGATGGCATCTTACTGGAAGCTTTCCCAACAAGAGACAAAGAAAGGGTTTTAGCAGCCATTCAGAAATACACAACCCCTGCTGCTCAAAATATATAACCCATTCTGGTTACATTTCCAACCTTTGCTTTCTGCACAATCATATGGGATACTCATTCTAGTGCAAAAGTTGTCTGAAAGCCATGCTACATGCCAAAATCTGTAACATATAACCTAGAAAATATTTTATTACCTAAAAAATATATTCATTATACAAATCATTTATCCCTCTATCCAGCCTATTGTGTTAATTTGTTATTTGGGAAATAATATCAATTTTTTGTTTATTGTTCCCGTGAACGTCGGCTCTTTCTCCCTTTTCTCATACAAGTCCACATTTCTCTGTATTGAGTTTATGTTGGAGGGGGAGAGAGGGGGTAGGACAGGGAATAGGCATGCAACTGTTGATACTACTGGAAAAATAGGTTGAGATGATATTGGCTACAATATTCAGACAACCACTGCACAATTTAGCCATGAGATCAGTTTTGAACTGTATTAAGACCAATAAGGAAATGACAATTGAGTAAAATTACAAGCTCTTGTCTGCCAATAATTGTGTATCATATAAAAGTCTTCCAGAATATCGAAGTAGTGAGAAGTTAGTGACAGTGTTGCAAAGTGGAAAATAAAGCCGAAGTCCATTTAAGTCATTTAGGCCTTTTTGTAATTGGACTTTCTCCATCCATCCTTGCTTACAGTTAAAAACAATAGTGCTTCATGCAGAACACCTCCATCTCTCTAAACTAGTACGTATTTTTAAACATTCATTAGTCCAAATTCCCAGAGAAGTGGTAACAGGTCAATGCTTCCTCTTGAATGTTAGTAGTAGGAAAATGTTTTGGAAAGGGGTACACTTAGTCATATTGGGCTCCTCTTTTCACAGTTAAACTTTTTACCAGGATGGGGTGGATTACATTTTTTTATTTTCTCCCATTAAGTCATATCCGTTTATCCCTTGATCAGGTGATTAGATAGCCAAGTGACACAAATAAACTTTTACAATAGTAATTACCTCCAAAAGGATAAAAAAACAACTTTGATCTCATCCTCTTAGAGTTCTTAACATATGCTAATAGTCATCTTTAAATTCTCTTATTGATTCAACTTTTAGATCTACATGTTGTGGAGAAAGTCTAAAGCAACAAGCTAATAATCTTTCTAGAAAAAATATAACTTCCTTTTATGTCCCTGCCGAAAATGTTTGGGTTTCCGACTCTATTGTTTTTGAAGGCTTCTTCAAGGTCTTATGTAGCTGCAAACTTATGTGGCTCATATTTTTGGACTAACTTGTGTTATATCTCTCATGCTTAATGTTAGATACTAGGAAGGAGAACTTGGTCTGTTTCTTAAACAACCGACTCCCTTTTTATGTGGGAAATGATTAGTATATAGTTGCTTCTGCAAGAATAAATCAGTTTTCCCAATGAAGATCTGATTAGGTAAGTTTTGCATTCACCCTCCTTTACTCATGGTTGCTAGGAAATCACTAGAGGCATCAGAAACAATTTAAGATATCTCAACTGTAGGTCATCACTGCAGTCTGCAGATGGTGTAATAATTCTAGTAGGAATGAGATATAAAGGAAGGAAGAGAGGGCTTTAGTTTCATCTTTCAATGTCATAACCCTCACTTGGAGGAATGATGGGTCCACTGAAACATCATTAGAAGATCCATAGGAGAGATCACAGAAAGTCCAAAGTGTTCTAGTGGTCATATCTTGATAGTGTCGATGAGGATAGGTGAATCAATTGTGGGCAACAACCATTTTGACTATGAGACTCTGGCCTCTAGCTCAGGGTATCACCCTCTTTCTTTTTGACTATTCTCACAAGTAACAAATGACTCCTGCAGCCTGTGTAGGGTGAATAGGCAAGACATGTGGCAACAACCACAAAATTTGTTCATCTTTTTTAATGTGAAAAAAGTGAAGATAATGAAGAATAAGGTACTAGTTCCATTGATTATTCCTTTTTGTTCCACTAGATACCATCTTAATAGAAATTCATTAATATAGTCGGTACAAAAGACAATAATCATAGAGAAAAAGGAGGAATCTTCTATCCTCAGATGACTTATATGTGGGGATGGGTTAAAATGGGAGAGAAAAAGAATGATAGGTAAGTTTGGGGAAGGGATGGCAATCACTTTCTGATTGTCACAAGAAGCACCGCACCCATGCTGCTGCCATTAGTCCGTAGATTCTTTCCAAAATCTGGCAGGAAGTCCATGCATAGGGACTGGGAACGGACCATATTGAATCCCACTTTGAGACCCTACCACCTCCCACCTGCAACCACAATCATCAGACAAGAAAACCTTATTATTTAGCACTCACCCAAGAATATCCCCTGTTAGCTGTCCCTATTGAACTCGATTATGGCTAAATATTTTTTTGCTTTTTCCTATTTTAGAATTTGAAGATGTTCATTATGTATTTGAGTTACAAGTTTCTTTAACATGTCTGCTTTTTGTGCATCCGTGTCGTCGTGATAGAATTGTAAAGATCGTTATATCTTGGTATTGTTTTGATAGGCTTGGCATTTAGTTCATCTTTATGTTTTTTCATGTACTGTTTGCTCTCTGTGTTTTTAAACATTATATCTAACTGTTGCTGTGATTTTATAATATATGAAATTTGAAACCATACCTTAACTTAGTGACCAGATGATGAGTCATAATGAGCATCTCCAGCTTGGCAAGCTCATTTCCTGGGCAGGCATGTACTCCGCTGCCAAATGGCATGAATGTATTGGGCTTTGGTGCAACCTACACAAACAGTCAGAAAAGGTTAGGAAACTGATAAATCATTCTATTAATTATTCTCAAGTTTGAAAGTATTAAAGCCTTTAGCAGTTAATGAAAAATATATACTCCATATTCTTATCAAACCCGTAATGCACAAAGGTAGTAAATTAAGACCACTCCTCTCACTCGTACCTCAAATCTCATAGGATCAAATTTATGAGGGTCGGTAAAGAATTCTGGATTGTGATGAATATTCCTAAATAAAGGCATGACCTTCCACCCTTTCGGAATTAGGTACCCTGTTGCAATTTAAATTCATCAAACATCTTAAAAGTGCATTTTGTCAAGTAATTCATAGAAAGAGCAGTTAAGACTAATTGCTTTCAAATTGAGTAGTTGTACAAAAATCAAAATAGTGATTTTGACAATCCCAATGTACATATATGTCTTTGCTTAGATGAACGAAAAGGAAAAAAATGCAAATTAACCAGAATTGAGAAATACTGTAACAACTGCTTCTTTCAAAATCTCACCCTTGTATTCTACATCAGCAACAGCCTCTCTGAACGTAAAGGAAATAATGCTTGCCATTCTCAAGCTCTCTAATATAACCTGAAAAGTAGCAACTTAACAATGTTACCCCACTCAGACAATGAATGACATGGAACAACAGATCTTTCTTTCACTCAAATATAACCCACTCTGTATACTTTCCTTGGAGGCTTTAAAAGCATAAGCTAAGCCAGATATGAACTGTGAATACCTTGTTAGTAATTGGCATTTCTCTCGTATGACCCCATGTTAATTGAGAGTTACCTCCATAGTTATCTTGGGAGATTGTCATCTGTTCTGCCTGCAGAAAACATAACATAATAATTTTTCTATTAAATTAAACTGATTTTCCTTCTAGATCCTACATTTCTAGAGAAAAAGAGTAATAATACTAGTTAAAAATATTACTGTAGAACTTTAGAGCTAACCTTTACCGCCTCTAGAAGTTTCTGATTGTCAGAAAGGTACTTGAGAATCCATGTCATGGCACTGGCTGTGGTGTCCTGAGCAGCAAAAAGAACTCCAATGACATTATCTGCAATCTGATCCTCATCAAGGATTTCACCCTTCTCATCTTTGGGGTTCAAGAGACAGCCCAAGAGGTCCTTCTCAAGTAGCTTCTTATCCTTTCTCTCACAAATGATCTCATGTAGAATCTTACTTAGCCTTTTCCTTGCCTTGATGTAGTCAACGAACCAGATAAGACCAGAAGGTTTAATTAATTAGTTTCTAAAAGAGGATAAATAAATTAATACTGACAATGACTATCATTATCCCGCAAATAGAGACATAATGGGATATCATCAAGTGTAAATTTAGCATACTTTTCAAATAGAGACTCATATTTTCGGATGTCCCACAAAGAATATAATCTACTTTGCTTACCATGAGAGCCTTTTTGTATGGAGTTCCCGGAAAATTTGTTGGTAAAGAATTGTAACCTTTGTCTACTATGCTGTAGTTTTTCTTCAACTCTTCTTTCTGGCTGGCATCCAAATGGCCAAATATAGCTAGTATACCGACCTCAAAGGACAACTGTAGTCATACAAAGTTGAAAATGAATCATAAAGCTCTCTATAACTAAAGAGAGGTAAAACATAGTAGAAACATTTTTAAGAGAATCCATTCTTAAAAAAAAAGAGAACTATATATAATAAAAACAATGGTTTTAAAGAAATGAAAGTATGTAGATGATACCTTAACATACAACAAAAGTGGTCAAATTTAACAAGACACGACAAGCGAAAGCAAACCTTTTTCATCTCCTGAAATGTGTTAACGACATGACTCCGTGTCCATGAATCCAAGGTGGAGGCTGCTATTGCTTCAATATCAGGGACTAAATTACGAAGATAGTCAAGAGATAAGGAGCCCTGAACTAATTTCCTCAGTCTAGCATGGTAGTTCCCTTGGTGGAAAAACAGTGCAGATGGGCCAATTAAATTTTCCTTGCTTTTGGGATACGTAGGCTTGAACAAGTTAGCTTCGGTGACTAACACGAACCGTGCTGCCTCAGGGCTAGCCAACATGACACTAGGGCAACCAAGTAAATGAGTCTTGAAAATTTCGCCGTACCTACAAAATCACATTTGCCACATTCGTTCATGCACTGAATGAGAAAGATGCAGTTATCTGTTAAAGATAGTGTGAAACCATCAATGGACATAAAAGAAGAAACCTTTTCTCTTTAGTGGCAAAAAAGACATTTGGGTCTTGAGAGTAGAGTTGAAGAGTCTCCCCTATATATGGCCACCCCATTGATCCCGGAGGAAGCTTAGCTTTCTTTTGGGATTCTCGTTTGTTTCTTCTAAGTAAAATGTATGAGAGTAATGTAAAGAGAAAGATGAAAACATACAGTAAAATTCCACCCTTGTCCATCTCTCTCTCTCTCTCTCTCTCTCTCTCTCTCTCTCTCTCAGCAGTTGTCTATCTCTGTTGGTACTAGAATGCAGGTCTTTGCTGTTGGTTTGAGACAAGGAACTAAGGAGGTGGTGTGCTGCTTTATATAGAGGGAGTAGGGTGGAAAAAGAGAAAGGACAAATATTATGCTACCCTTAGATTTTGTCCCCAGGTCATGTAATCTATACAGATCCCACTACGTAAATGACATAAATTAAGCGGATTGTTAATTGTTGACTTTATTACGTATTCCCCAATTCAAACCTATTAGTATTAACTTTCTTTTCTTTTTTGGCAAACTGACTAAGATTTATAAAGAAATTCGCTATCGACAATCTGGAATAGATAAGAACAAAATTATTACACTCCATCCATTTCAGGTAAGGAGTCTTTTATTTATTTATTTTTTAATAGGGGGCGAAACTCTCTAAATTTATTTAAAAAAAAAAAGTGGGGGGCTCAAAACCTGACCACTTAGAGTGCTTTTAGGCTATAACGAAAGAGACATATGTAAAATTAATCCGAACAAAAGGAATGCCTCTAAAGCTAGACTATATGAAAAAAAGGGATTATTATATTTTTGACCAACGTACTAATTGGGGATTCTTGATTTTACCAACGTACTTTCATTAACCCAAAATTGACCAACGTACTATCAATTTTGTTGCAATGTTGACCCCACAGACCATCCAAAAATTAACGCCTTGCGACGTGGACTCTAAATGACGAGTCAATGAAGTGGAGCTTACGTGGACATCACGTGGAGAATGAAGTCTCTTATACGCATTTTGGTGGGAAAATCACATTACGTCTTCGTCGGAGTCTTCGAACGGAAAATCGAAATTCCCTCGATTGAACGCTTTAAACTCACTGTTGCGAAGTAGCTATCGTCTGAATGGTTTGTTTGCCTGAAGATTGAACAACAGAGCGTATACATATCAAGAATCAGGTATCTTAGATTTTCTTTTGAATGTACTGATTTGTGCTTTAAAGAATAGGGCTTAAAAAGGGTTTCGAAATTAGGGCTTTTTGTCTGTGTGTTGTTTATGTTTGTTACGATGTCTTTTTGTGAACTATACTGTGTTGGTAAGCCCCCCCTTTCTGTTATTTTAATTGTAAATGGTCCCCTCAAATTGATTGATTTCTGTGTCCCCCACCCACACTTGAACTATACTGTGTTGGTAACCCCCCCTTTCTGTTATTTTAATTGATTTTTGTGTCCCCCACCTCACATTTCTTTGTTTTTGTTTCCTGCAGAATGGGTGAAACTATTGAATTGTGTATATATTATGATGGGATAATTAGGACTAGCCCATTTAGGTATTATGATATGGGTCAGGTGGCAAGATTTAGTGATATACCAATTGAGACTTTTAGCTTTTCGTGTTAGAAGCATAAAATCAAAAAATCCAATTGAAAAATCCATTACAAAGTGCCAAATTGTAGCATGGATGAAGGGCTTAGGTTTGTGTGGTGTGATGAACAAATTAAGGGTTTACTAGAGGTTGGTAGAACTACCCATCACTATGTAATGATATATGTTGAGCATGAAAATTCTGAGGATGAAATAAGTGCAAATCCTGAGTTAAACAATGATACTGATGTTGATGAAGATCCTGATTATTCTGCTAGTGATGATGAAGATGGTGTGGCTAGCTTGGATCATATAAGTGAAGATGAAGATGAGGTAACTTATTTTAGGGAGAAAATTATTGATAATAAAATGAAAAAGGCAGCTACTGAAAATGTTAACGTGACCCAACCCGAAGATGAAAATGTTGTCACCCAACCCGATGTCATTGTGACCCCCTCGATGATGGGCCTCCATTTGTTGAACCCACTAGTCAACATACAAGTGGTCATGCCAACTATACACAGGATGATTTAATGGAGCAGATTAGAAATTTTGGTGGTGATGTAGATACCAGTGGGCACCACAGTGAATATTTGGATTCTAGTGACTATGATTCCCCCCACTTTCAAAGTGATGATGAAAATGACAGTGAGCTAGATAATTTGACCAATTTCCCTGTCTTTGACCCTACAACCAAATGGGACCACATGTACCCTTCCCTTGGTATGAGGTTTGCCACCACTGTCCAACTGAAGCATTGCTTAACTTGCTATGCAGCTAATAATGACTATGATTTAAAATGGGCCAAGAATGAAAAGATAAGATTGTTAGCTGTGTGTAGGCATCCTCAATGTAAATGGAGGCTTTATGCTAGCATGATGCAGAAAGAGAATTCAATTCAGATAAAATCTTTGAGCGATACACACAAGTGTGTGAGGAAGTTCAAGCTAAAAATTGCTGGTCCAGCTTGGATAGCCAAGATGTGTGCAACAGAGATAAGGAATTCTCCTAACGGAAGGTGAAAGAGATGAAAGCTCATATTTTGAAGCACTATAAGGTGGATTTGACTTTGAAACAATGTGCTAGGGCTAAAAAACTTGCATTGGATGAGGTGAAAGCAGCTTTGAAGGAACATTATAGTAAGTTGTATGACTATGAGTATGAATTGAAAAGAAGTAACCCTCGGAGCTCAATAGTGTTTGAAACAATAATGGCTGAGTCAACAGGGGAATTGGTGTTTGATAGGTTTTATGTTTGTTTCTTTGCATTGAGAGGTGGAGATCGGTTGTAGGCCGTGATTGGGCTTGATGGTTGTTTCTTGAAGGGGTTTTGTAAGGACGCTTACTTTGTCTTTGTTGGTAGGGATGGGAACAACAATTTCTTCCCTATAGCATGGGTCGTTGTGAAAACAGAAAGCATTAGCACTTGGACTTGGTTCCTTCAACTTCTCAAAGAATGACATAGGATCCAACAATGGTAATGGATTGACTTTGATAACAGATCAACAAAAGGTATGAGTATGAGTATGTTCCTTGACTTATCGGTTTGTTTTATTCCAATATTAGTATGTTTTCTGAAATATTATATAAGTATGCATTTAACTGTGTATGTCTACATTTCGTTGAATTAGGGACTCTTAAATGCAATGGAGACGTATTTCTGAAGCGAGATTAGAAATTGTGCTAGGCATGTGTATGCCAACTTAAAGCATTACACCGGGGTACAACTTAGAAACTTATTCGGAAAGCAAAAATTGGCACTATTGAGGAGTTGCATTACATCATGGGTGAGATAAAGAGTTAAGTGCAACCGCTTATCAACATTTGATCTCAAAGGATATAAGTAAGTGGTGTAGGGCATATTTCTCAACAATCGTAAATGTGACAGTAGAGAACAATATGGCGAGTCTTTTAATTCATACATTTTAGAAGCTAGGAGTAAGCCAATAATTACTATGTTGGAAGACATTAGGGTTGGTGTGATGTGTAGGTTAGCGAGAAACAACAATTATTTATGAGGCTAGATGACAATGTTTGCCCTAGAATAAGGAAGAAGTTTGAGGTTTTGAAAGATAAATTCGGGGAATGAAGTGCGAGCATAATGGTCGAACAAATTTGAGGTAAAAAAGGGAGGAGATGGGTACTGTGTTGACTTGGTTGAGAAGGTTTGTAGTTGTAGGCAATGGCAGTTATCTGGCATTCCTTGCACTCATGCAATATATGCAACCTACTTCATTGGGGATGAGCTTGATAAATATATAAGTCATTGGTTTCTAAAAGACCATACCTTGAAGGCCTATGAATACCCTATGCAACCTGTCTCGGGAGTGAATCAATGGAAGAAGTTTGCAAATGATAAAGTTTGGCCTCCTTTCATTCAAAGATTGCCTGGGAGACCAAAGCAGAATAGAAGAAAGGAAGTGGGGGAAAAACCTCCACCTAAATATGCTGAAGTTTCAAGGAAGGGAAGGAAGATGAAATGCACTAACTGCAATGGAGATGATCACAATGCAAGAAGTTGTAAGAATGCAAGAGTAGAAAATGACCCTGCACTTCAGTTGAGGAGGAAAAAGCAAAGGAAGAGAAAGCCAAAAGAACCAGTTATTGAGCAAGTGCAATTGGATAATGAATCAGACCCAAGGCAAGAATCTTATTACTTTTCCTTGTTTTAGATTATAAAACCTTGTCTAATATTTTTTTTTTAAAAAGGTTGAATTCTGAAGTGCTAAGAGATTCAGTTACAGAGCAAGTGCAATTGAACAATGAACCAGTTATTGAGCAAGCTGACACAAGGCAAGCAACTATTACTTTAATTCATACTGGTAAAAGTTTGCTTTAATTCTGAATTTGCTGCACAATCAGATCAACAAAATGTTCCATTTGTAGCAAAAAGAAGGCCTGGAAGACCTACCAAACTTGTAGCTAGGAGAAATGTTCCAACAGGGTTTGGCACTTATGTAAATCAAAATACTGGAGATGCCTACATTGTGGTGAGGATTTTCTTTGACATCAATCCAAGATATTGTCCTTAACATCAATCCAAGATAATTAATGTTTGTTGTATTTTCTTTCTTTTAGAGAGGTGGTAGTTCAGTACCCATGTCACCACCAAGAACAAGAGCAAGAAATGTCCCTACAACAGGGCCAACATCACCAACTACTCATCAAATGATTTGGCATGGTAGGAAGTGCTTGTTGGTTAGTGATTTAAAAGAACAAGAAGGGAATTCTGATCTGATCAACAATCAAGAGTGTGAGCTACCTTTGACTGGTCCTTCTCAAGGTAGCCAAACACCAAAGACCCCTCCACCAGCTGGGAATGAATCAATCGGGCAGTCACCAAGGCTTAAACGACTGAAGCATATGTTTGATTAGTATTTAAAGTTTATGTTAAATATATATTTTGAGTACTAGCAGATCAACCAAGTTGTATAGTTTGTATTTTGTTTACTTTTGTTAACATTGTTGGTCTGTATGCAACATTACTTTTGTTGGTCTGTACCACAGTGGTGTGTATGCAACATTATTGTCTTTTGGTTGGTGATACATATGAATGGGCAATTACTTTTGTTGGTCTGTGAGTGGTCTCTATATATAATTGTGTGCATATTTTGGTTGGTGAATAACAGAGCAATAACAAAGCAACAACAGAGCAATAACAGAGCAATTATCTTTAAATAACAGAGCATATCTTGAATAACAGAGCAATAATCACACATAACAGAGCAATAATCACACATTGGCATGAACTGCCTTGCATAGTACACAACTGGATCAAAGTCAACACATTACAGAACACAAGATCCCTCATTACTTAACAGATCTACACTAAGGAAGCAACATATTCATGGCAATTGTGTTGCCTTTGAAAATTGCCATAATCAAACCAACAACCACTATCCAAGAAAAAAAAATTACACCCAAATACTACTGCTCCCTTTCTTTTGCCTTCCTCAATTGTTCTTCCAGTTTTCTTTCATACACCTTAAGCTTTGCCCTCTTTTTCTTCAACTTTTCTGCTTCTTCAACCACTTGTCTGAGTTGCACTTCAAGTTTATCAACTTCATGCTTCAATCCCACTATTTGAGATCTCATCCGTCCACAAATGAGTGTCTTTTTCGATTTTTCAGGCAATGGTGGGTCAAGCCAAGCAAAAAAATGGCAGTGCTTAGCTCGATCCTGTAAGTTTAAACAATAAGGGATTCACAGATTATTTGATAAATTTAAAATAAATAAACATACAAATTTAAAATTATGCTTTAAAAACTAACCTTATAGTTTGGGCATCCGATGAACCTTCTACCTGGGTTTTCTTCACTCCAAGATGTCCACATAGGTGCTCGAACACCACAACTACAAACCCTATTCAGATTGCAGTCAGTACTTTCGAGCTGCTTATCTTCAAAAATTGGGGTTTCCATTATTGCACGAAATTGACCCACAAAGAGTTGAACAATAACCTCGGTTTGAGCAACGAAGTGGATTCCCAAAGATTGATTTCAAGATCTCCTTGAATACAATGTGTAATAACCTCGGTTTTTAGCCCTAGATCGTTGTGGAAATGGAAGAAGTGTTTTATGCACTGGAGAAGAAGATCACGTGCAGGGCATGCGATCTCCTTACCGTTACTAAATGTCCACGTAAGCTCCACTTCAGCATTGACTCTGTCATTTAGAGTCCACGTCAGCAAGGCGTTAATTTTTTGGATGGTCTGTTAACGACGGGGTCAACATTGCAACAAAATTGATAGTACGTTGGTCAATTTTACGTTGGTCAATTTTGGGTTAATTAAAGTACGTTGGTAAAATCAAGAATCCCCAATTAGTACGTTGGTCAAAAATATAATAATCCCTGAAAAAAATTAATAGTTGAAACGAAAGACAGACTTCTTTTTTCGACTACTTCAGCGAAGCGGTAAAGAGCTATCCACATTTAAACTTTCAAAAATGTATTCATACTTGTCGAAGTCGGACAAGGAGGAGTCAATGTAATCTTCAAGTTCGTCTTCTTCAAAAATGGTAAACTTGTTAGGGGACAATTTTGAGTGCAGTGTGTTATCAATGCGAACAAGAAGGGAGGTTTCCTCTTCAATAATATCCAAAATAGCAAATTTGTTTGGAGAATGAATAACAACGGGTTGCCCACTTGTTGCCTCAACCTACACTGCCTCAACCTGTACTGCCTCATGGCTAGAAGGAGAATTAGTAACAATAGTAGGGGTGGGAAGGTGGGTATTTTAATTAGGTGGCATCATCAGTGACATATATAATCGTGGAAGGAAAACTTGCACCAGTTTGGAATTGTGGGGGTCAGCCACCAAAGAAGGGCTAATGTGAGGGTAGTTGCTTCTTTACCAGCATCGTTTTGGGGCTCTTTGCCCTTAGAAGCCTTTTTGGGAGTCCAACGTTGAGGGATAGAAAAAGTTTTCAGTCGAACAGCCTCAGGGATTGGAGCATCTGGATTTTTAATTCTGCAATTCATCTCATAGTGCCCTTGACGAAGACAATGCTTACAATATCTTGGCATATTCCCAGCCTCAAGAGGCTGCTAAAAGCTTGGGAATAAGTTGCCACAATCAACCTACATCCGATTAGGACATGTTTTCAATAGGTTTATTTCAACGCAAACACGTGCAACACTAGGCCTTGTGAGATTCGTAGTTGCTTGATCAAGCATAAGCGGTACTCTTCCAAAAAGAGAAGCAAATTAAAGAGAATAATGCAGACTTGTTGAAGAGGTGAATAGAAAGACCCGGTAGCACGAACCAATTAAATAGAGACGATAGAGTTTTCCACGTCGGGACGAAAATCAAGGGTCCATTTAAAGACCCTCATGGGAAACTTACCGAGATACCATTGATCTTTAATCCAAAGCCTTTGATAATCTTCATAATGGTTAACTTGGATCAAAATATGTTTGTAATCTAGATGGCCAACCGAAAATGCAGCCTTGAGCCCAAACGTGTGAAAGTGTTGGCGAGTGGCTTCCATTGTAGGCCTACCATGTGAGAATTTCCCGACCAAAGCATGTCGGAATGGCTTGGAAAGGATTTCGATAATTTCTGGAGAAAGCTTAAGGGCGGGTTCCCCTTTGTAGAAGGAGGGCGGAATAAGGAATGGAGGGGGGGGAGATGTTTGGCGTGTTGGAGAGGACATCTACCAAGGATTTGGGAAGAGGATTAACGGAAGGAAGAGGATCAGGCGGTGCCAGAGGTGGCGACGCAGCCATAGCCGCCGTCAAGAAAACCTAACCCTAATTAGGGCCGGCTTAAGGGTCTCTACTTTTTTGGACAACAGGACAAACAATACTTAATATTCAAAAGCAACAAAGTTGGCAATCGAAAAAAAAAGGTAAGGAGTCTACTATTCTATTTTGGGATGTTTCATTTAAAAAATTAACTTTCGAAAATTATGTCAGCAATCTCCGAAAAAATTCTAACTTTACCATACCCTCCGTATGTGATATAAGCATCTTGATTCTAGTTAAGCATTTTTGTGATTATGACCAACTTACTCATTAGGAGAACGAAGGGAGTATCTGGTAAGCGAGTTATAATCTCATTTTCTTTTTTCATTCACGTATTTATACTTTTTGTGGATGTCAACATTAATACGTCTGTCAACATTAATACGTCTGTTTCTAGTAAAAGCAAATATAATAGCACCTCAGATTGAATAGTGTTAATAATTTGATGCTTCTTGATTTTACTAGAAAAGGAGAGACTAGTCGTCAAAAAAAAAAAGAGGAGAGACTAAACTGTGAACGTACGGCTTACCACATTAATTACTACAGTTAACAAATTAGTCTGTGTCAAATCTCTCTCTCTCTCTCTCTATATATATATATATATATATATATATATATATGATGGGATCCTCCCAAAATCCTATTCCACGTGTCACTCACGTCAGCCCGAGTGGGCCCCATCTTACACGGCGACCAACGGCAGCCCGACATCGAGGTAGCCGAGAATGTCATCCGAGGATCTTGACAAGGGCTCATGGCGACGTCCCGACTAAAGCTCGCTAACAAAGCCACTACCCCGAGCTGAACCTCGGCGGATCTTCACCAAATGTCCTCGTCGACCTCGGCAGGTTTCCACAGGCATCCTCGCCAAACTCATATTAGGACCTCGACTTCCAGGTTATCCTCGGCAAGAAGTCAACATCAGGCATTTAATGCTGGCGGCGTGTCAGCGCATTCCATGGAAGAAGCACAGACCTCCCAGCTAAGAAAGTAGATTTCTTCACAACTAAGTAACAGTAGCATTTATGGCTTCTCCTCATTCCCCAGACGGAAGCTTCTATTCTATCCCTGCAGACTGACAGAGGAATGGGTTTTCCTCTACCTGCTCCCTGAAAACCAGGTAACTCACACCAAAACCCTCTCATGCACGCCATCCTTGGCTATATAAGGAAGAACATTCCTTCATTAAAAACCAAGCGGTATTTACTCAAAAGAGACCAAAACACTGAGAAACCATTTATTGCTATAAACACTAAACTCTCATATTTATTGTGTTCCAAGCATTAAACACTACACTGCCCACATATTATCTAACCATTATCTATATACTTACTCTCACGCCGGAGGGTGATAGTCGGCAAACCCCGACATCCTGACGGTGTTTCTTGTGTCTCATCACAGAACCACCCTTCACGACGGTTTGGTCCCGACAAACAACGCCTTTGAGAGCCGAGGCGTCCGACCGAAGCTAGCGGACACGTGGATCCGACGTGGTCACCAAAACCTTTTGGCGTGATCGGTTTGGTTCATGCGGGACTATTCTCGTTATTAACCTCGACGAACAAGAAAGATGGCGACTAGCAAACAAGTACCTACTAAACAAACTACCCCGTTGCTTCAATAACTCACCGAGCGAATCTCCCACGAAGAAGGCCACCGAGCAAGCCGGGAGACCACTCCAATCCCCATTCGGAGACACGGCTAAAACAATGGGGAACCGACGACGAAAGTCACTCGGGAACCCAAGAAAGCCCTGGCCGGAAAGGGCAAAAGACGAATAGCGGCCGCCAAGAGAAAGCCGCAAGCGAGCAACGCCGCCGCAGGGCCATTGTTTGTTCGTACCAACGAAGCTACGGCTCGAGCAAAGGATCCTCACACAAAAAGAGTGGGATCTAGCCGAGTTGGAACACATCCGTAAGAGAAAGCGTCCTTAGAAAAATAAAGAGATTTGGAAGCACGAGAGTTCGAGCTAGCTCGCGACTGGAAGCTCCCCACAAAATGATCGGGAGGATACTCGACGGAAAGATGCAAACCCGGCCGATCGGCGAGAGGTTACGAGGCGAGGTCGTCCACGAATAACTGGTTCCGCGACCGAGTGAGCATTCACGAACGGATCGAGACCAGCCGGGAGGAACCAAGGGTCGCTCACGACAGGCTAACCAAGGATGACAAGAGCTCACCCAAAGCGAACGTGCGTGACGGACTCTCCTACACTTTGGTGTCACTAGGAGAAGGAACAAAAGGGCGGCGAAGCATCCCGAGGAAGGTCGGCACATCGAGCAAGATCGCCCACACCAGAGAGAAGTGAGGCCCAGTCGGATGCCACCTCCCACAAAAGACGGAAAGGAAACGACCTTCCTCCCCAACCACCTCGCAAAAATAAGGATGCGACGTCAGACGTAGAGTTGCTCCAGAAGCTCCAAACAAGACTGGACGCACTGGAGTCCGGAAAGCACGATAACAGAACAAGGGATCAGTTCGCCCCATTCTGCAAACGCATCGGGAGACCTCACTCAAACTCCTCAAAACCGGGTCTTATGAGGGGAAGACAAATGCAAAAGAGCATGTGTCAAGCTTCGAGGCCAAAATGGGGATCTGCTCGAGCAACCGGACCTCGGTGCAAGGCCTTCTTAAGTACTTTCGAGGCGCAGTGTTAAAATGGTTCGAGGAACTCGAACCGAGCTCAATACCAGACTGGCATGAGTTCAAAGCCTCGTTCCTGAGAAAATTCTCTGCCGCGGGGGAAATACCGAAAAGCCAATCAGACCTCGCCAAAATAAAACAAGGCGAAGACGAATCACTAGTCGCCTACTTAAAGAGGTTCCGAGCTGTGGCCGAGGAACTCCAGAATGTGCCCGACAAAATGATCATTCTCTGCTTCGAAGCAGGAATTCAGCCAGGCATGATGTCCCACGTATTCAACATCCAACCACCGGCCTCAAGTGCAGCCATGTATCCGGCCGCGAAGATCGGAGAGACAGGGTAGCATTGAGGCCAAGGCCTTGAAGAAAGGGACGTCAACGTCGGCGGCAAGACTGAGACGAAGGCTCACACCTCGACGTTAAAAGTAACGCCGAGGAGAGACAAGAACAAAGCCCCGATGGCAGAAGAACATTATACACCGTTGAGTGAGACAAGAGAGCACATCATGAACGTGTTTCTCGGGAAAATAAATTGGAACGACCCGCCCAATGGCAAAGGTGGATTACCGCAACCCAAACAAGAGGTGTGCATACCACAAGGAGAATGGTCATGACACGGAGGAATGCTTTCGTTAAAAGGGAGATCAAAAGCGATAGATCGAGGTTCCCTCAAGAGGTTCGAGCTCGGTGGAGCTCGACAGCAAACTAGCCCAAATCCCCTCGGGACAATAATTGTGACGCCCGGGTTCGGGATTCGGTATTAAACCCCAACTCGGTGCGCCCAACTAAATGGAACAACTAAAGTCCACCGAAGTGACGAGCTACACGAGCTCAAAACCCAAACTATGTAGCGGAAAACCACGGCTAGTAAAATCCCGAGTTTTAAAAACTCAAATAACAAAACCATAACTAGAAAATCCCCACGGCCAAAAACGAGCCGAAGAACAATACTAATAGAAATCCCAATAATAGACCTCGACGGCTAACTGCGAGCCGGAGAAACAACAACACCAAATACTCGCGAGCTAACATGCTCGAGAAAACTACAATAATAAACGGCTCGACATCGAGTGTCGGCTCCAAAGAATACAACATTAAAGGAGTTACGAACAATGCTACCCATAAGTAAAGTTTACATAACTTTACATCAACCATCGTTCTTCTTGAACTAAGAAATTAAGAAACATAATTATACACGAGCTCAGGAGAGCAACTACCCAAAGATCATTCTGCAGCACCCGCAAGTCTCACCGATCGCACTATATCGTCCTTCGATTGCAATCTAAAAGAGTTAACACAAGAAGAGTGAGTCTAAAAGACCCCGTAAGCCACTATAATGCATTGTATGCTATGAGAATGAATGCAACAGTAAACCAAACTCTACATATAGCTAGTCTAAGTAGCACTTCCGGCTTACCTAACATCTCAGCCACAAACCGGCAAGTCAAGGGACTATTCTAACTTGGCCAATAATCAACAAACTATCACATGTAACTATATGACATGGCATGATGCTCAATAGTAGGAATAACGTGGTAATAACATTTATATACCGTAACGATCATGTATCATGTTAAAAGTGTACAAGTCACATAATTCACTTAGCACTTTGGTGTTCACATAAGTGCAACTCAATTAAACCATATCATGAAGGATATTATTTCTCTTTCTTCCAACTTCGCGTTCCTGCAATACACGAGAAAACATATGTGCCTCGATACCCGTGTACGTAGTATCGACGTCCCGACACAATCCCGTCGGGTTCAACATAGCAAACCAAAGTCGCGCGTATTGCTACAACAGTGGGGCTACATCCCACCTGCGGCCAACAGGTGAGGGGTGTGTGCAACCGGTACGGCGACTTATAGCGATTACAAAACAAATTCGTAAAGGCTATAGGTCGTCCCACCTTGATTAGTCAAACAATGCCACTGGACTCAATACAATGCACAAGTAGATATTTACTCGTCATTCTCAACAAATCATCATGTGTTCTATGAATTACATATCAAATTAACTCAATGTGCTAGTACATACTATACACACAATCAATCATCAAAGTAGGATGATTGTCCTACGATCAATCATCAAAGTAGGATGATTGTCCTATCTCATACTAGAACAATCACAACATGTCCAAAATTATTGAACAGATAGACGAACAAGGCAATAGGCAAAGTAGGCCCATTGTACAACTCAATTACTAAACGATTTCGTGATAGCTAGACACATTCATGAACTCCAATGTAAGGTATTTATACCTTATAATCAATCGACAAACAAGGTCCATAATGTGGAACCTATATAACACGAGGATAGGTTATTCATCCTAATCCCAAACTAAGGTAACATGTTTCTCACATGTACGCCAACTCATAACCCCACGTAGGTAAGTCTACTCGTACTTACAACCGTTAATTAAGGCGCATTGGCTACGCTCAACCGAGGATCTCTAAGTATCCTACCGTCACACAATCTCTTTCATCTCATGTGCATCATAATATATTGCATATTCTTATCGTTGCATACTTCAACTTTATTCAATTTAACTCGTAGTCGGCTAACATTTGACTAAGTCAACCAAGGTCAACGTTTCACTAAGTCATGAACCCGTCAATTCGACATCCCACATGGTAGGGAATTAATATAAGTCATGTAGGTATTACTACTACCCATTTCTCAACTCCGTAGAGTCAACTATATACATTAATGAAATTACCACAATAATTGACGTATAATTATTACGTCTATTCGACTCCGAGTCGTCACGACTAGTGTATAGTTCGTATAGTATTTAAGTACAATTATACCATCTCATATTGACTCCGCTAGAGTCGTTACCGATATTAACATGTCGGGACAAACCGTAGTATCGTCCCTATAAACTCCTATCAATTGCAATGCCCAACGCACGAAGAGTCTACTACTCGTAACAATTTCATAAGGTTTCCGCTAGTGCGTAAACGACAAAACCTCAATGCTTTGATATACTCAAACTTAAGAAATACATAGAGGTACAATTAAATTAAACAAGTCTTCGGCGACATTATGGCCGGAACCCAACTAATATCACACAAGTATGCTCCAACCTCAATGAGTTCCTATTACTCGGCATAATAATTACTAAGGCAACCGCAACAACACAACAACCACAACAATAATACCAACAACGTCAAGCTCTACGAGTCTCTATTACTCGAAGTCTACGAACTCAACAATAATTCATCAATTCTTTCTTTATTCGAAATCCTTAAATCAAGCAAGTAACGGAATATAACCTAACATCATTCGTAGGGACGATTATATATATACGTCTCCCAATAAAAGTCACGACTATCGTCGCTAACACACCCTATATGCTTTACTCTTCCAATTCAACTCGTAAAACACACAAAGCATTATAGTTACTTACCTTCACCGCAAATCCACCACGAAATCAAGGGCTTATGGTGGAAATGTGTTCCTCCGCGAACTCTACGCCGCTGAGTCCAAACGTCGATCCCAAGCTCAATCCAAGTCCGAATCAAGCTTCCTCTCTCAAAACTTCCCTTTCTCTCTAAAATGTGAGAGAAGAAGTGGGGTGACAATCCTTCAACCGATCGGATGATCTAATCGGCTAGAAACATGCTCCTCGTCGCCCTCTACGCTACGGCGAAGACGGATCGTCGATCCGACCAACGGAGCTCGAGATATCGCGATTTCTTTCTCTCTCTCTCTCTTCTCTCTCTAAACTCGGGTTGGGAGGAAGAGAAATGAGGAAATAAGGTTGGGTTATGTTATTAATACCATGGGTAAGTGTTTGGTCCAATTCCGGGCTTGTTTGAGCATTTTAAACCACTTAAAAATGTTAAAAACCGAGAAAGACGAAAAACCGGACGAACAGGGACGGGGCAGGGCGATCGCTCTGCCTTAAACAGGGCGATCGCTTTGTCTTCGGAAGGCGATCGCTTTGATCTGCCCGGGCGATCGCTCGTGTCCAGATCCTCCGAACTCCGAAAATGCTCAAACGCCCGAAATGGTCCTAGATGATCCCGAAGTGATTCTAAGTCTTTGAGAAGGTCGAAATACTCAAGAGAGGTTCTCGAAAGTTCCAGAAACAACGTTAGAAGTTCAACGTAAAGCTCGCATAATCAACCATACAAAGGTTCAAGTACAAATTGGGGCATATGAAACACTCGAAATGAGTCGGCGTGCGGCTTAACGACAAGATCAACGTGATCAATAGTCGTGAAGGAGTCTAAACCAAGGTTAGGTCAATCACCCAAAGAGAAGACGTAACGTATACGAACGCTAATCGATGTCAAGGAAAATCTCGAATGGATAAAGGAACAAAGCGCAACTCACCCCGAGTTAAACGCGTCAAATATGATTCTCGACCTCACACGTCATGCTTAACGAGCATGACACCTCACTCTCTGAGGGTTTTAAAGTCAACATCGAGAGACCACGAGTGAACTCGAATGAAGTTGGGTCGGGGTATTACATCCTCTCCTTAAAGGAATTCGGCCGCGAATTCATGAGTTAGACGTCCATGGGACTTACAATTGCTACAACAAGGTTATACAGCCCACACAAACACGCTTCCACCAATGATGGGTGAAAGTCTAACAAATAAGGCGAATTGGTCCAAGTTAGAGGCCACTAACCACAAGTAGTGCAAACACGCGAGACATCTAACGAATAGATGTGATTTCGAGATGTGAGAAATCTCGGGGTTTCATTACGAGACCAACCACCGTCTCTAGTCAAGTCCATGTTCGGGGTATACTTCAAGGTGTCATATCGACTCCTTTCGAACACATCCCACCACCACGCTTCCGTGCGCTAAACAAATCTCCACTTCCCGTGGTACAACTCTCAACAATTACTCACGGAAAAACCCGCGATCAATAGGTCTAGGTCAATACTCCCTTGGTTCGCAAGGTTATACGATGACATACTATCATCAAAGAAATAGACTTGAATCAAATGGTGCAACACATGTAACACCTCGAAGTTATACAAGTCATAATGACTCTACTATGAATAATAACACTACCGACTACATCACCGTCCGACAAAATAAAAGGCCAAGGGAATCGCAAGTTAACATGCTCGCGATACACTATTCACGTCAATAAGTCACAAGGTTAACATAAATGAAAATAAGAGTTTCGAACTCGAATACATTCGACGGAACGGTCGGTACCATTGGACACCACTACCACATACTATACGTGTTACTCGAATCACGAGTGTATCACACTCTTAACGATTATATTCTCAGGTCGACTACGAGATATAATATTCTAACGAATGAGTACCCAAATCAGAGTACACAAGATAGTCCAAAAACAGGGAAACGAATAAATGATAGAATAAGTCACGATGAACATGACTCTTACGGGTTCAATCACAAGGTCTCACCTCTTAGCCTTGACTCGCTCTGTTGGAGTCTTGGCTCGGTGCATGAGGTTCGGTGGGATCACTTGCTCCACTCGAGGTGTCTCACCCGGGGCCACATTCGGTTGGTCCTCAAGTTCTTTCTCGTAATGCGTGTCGAGTTGAAATACGGTCGGATGCATAACCGACATGCCTTCCTAGTTCGTGCCATCCGCTATAGGCACACAACAGAGACATTAAATCTCTGAAGGGAAGTTAAACACATTAAGTGGTTCAACTAAAGTCATACTAATCAACATAACATTCTCGATTCTCAACCCAACACAATTAACATGCACGTAGGGTTTTAAAGATAACCACATCACTATGCCAAAGGGGTACATGCGCAAGGTGACACGATTTATTCGTATCGCAAAAGTCTATAAGGCAAGATTGAATTAATACAATGTATCCAGTCTACAACACCGCACATACTACACACTAAACACACGCTCACCGGGATGGCAAACCAACTTGATATCTCCAAGGTGAAACAAACAAACTTATAACACACGGGACAAGTATACAAGTCTCAAGGGCTAATCGCATGCCCGAAATACTCATGTTCAACTAAGTACAACGGCTCACACATACCAAATCAAGTCAAACCAATACACGAGAAATGAAACACAATTCACGCACAAGGTACACAAATTTGTTCAAGTGCAATATTCCATTTACTTGTCCATTCCGGTTGGCCACAGGGTTAGACAATTTCTATCTATCATGCTATCATCTTAGTCTTGACGAATATCTCTTGACAACCAAATCGGGCCCTTCGAAGTGGCTTCAAAAGCTACCGTCACGGGCGTTAGGGACATGTGATTACAAATATGCCCTTAGAGTCGGTCTCATGCACATAAGTATCAAATACAAGCAAATGCACCTATGTGATACAATCTAGTATGTACAAATGTCGCATTCCATGATGTGATATGCAAAAATAAGGCGTTTAAGTTAGTACGGACTCTTATACTCGCACTATCGAAACTTGACACTCCATAATAAGCACTAGGGGACTCGTGACCCAGAATCTTGGGTCTTCCACCTCTATCTCCTTAAATGATTACCAACCTCAAGACTAAGACGTTCCTTAAAACATCTCGACTATACATCTCAAAATCAAGGAGACAACCTATAATGGTCAAATCTCACTACTAAACTTATCACACGACTCACACTTAGTCGACAACATTTTAGCGAGGGCTTAATACATAATCACGAATCTCCTTAAGAGAAATTAACGGACTACCAATCATTTGTCTCCGCTCTCGTGAGCGTAAGAACTCAACCATCCCAGTCCTACATGGACTAACTCCAAAATTCACCAACATCAACACAACGCTTATACTCAAACACTCGGCGTTAATCACTCAACCCAATGCCCAAACCACCTAAGCCGAGGATCCTATCCTGGCGAATAGCTAACTTAAGCTCTGATACCAACTGTGACGCCCCGGGTTCAGGATTCGGTATTAAACCCCAACTCGGTGCGCCCAACTAAATGGAACAACTAAAGTCCACCGAAGTGAACGAGCTACACGAGCTCAAAACCCAAACTATGTAGCGGAAAACCACAGCTAGTAAAATCCTGAGTTTTAAAAACTCAAATAACAAAACCATAACTAGAAAATCCCACGGCCAAAAACGAGCCGAAGAACAATACTAATAGAAATCCCAATAATAGACCTCGACGGCTAACTACTGAGCCGGAGAAACAACAACACCAAATACTCGCGAGCTAACATGCTCGAGAAAACTACAATAATAAACGGCTCGACATCGAGTGTCGGCTCCAAAAGAATACAACATTAAAGGAGTTACAGAACAATGCTACCCATAAGTAAAGTTTACATAACTTTACATCAACCATCGTTCTTACTGAACTAAGAAATTAAGAAACATAATTATACACAAGCTCGGAGAGCAACTACCCAAAGATCATTCGGCAATGCAAGTCTCACCGATCGCACTATATCGTCCTTCGATTGCAATCTAAAAGAGTTAACACAAGAAGAGTGAGTCTAAAAGACCCCGTAAGCCACTATAATGCATTGTATGCTATGAGAATGAATGCAACAAGAAACCAAACTCTACATATAGCTAGTCTAAGTAGCACTTCCGGCTTACCTAACATCTCGACCACAAACCGGCAAGTCAAGGGACTATTCTAACTTGGCCAATAATCAACAAACTATCACATGTAACTATATGACATGGCATGATGCTCAATAGTAGGAATAACGTGGTAATAACATTTATATACCGTAACGATCATGTATCATGTTAAAAGTGTACAAGTCACATAATTCACTTAGCACTTTGGTGTTCACATAAGTGCAACTCAATTAAACCATATCATGAAGGATATTATTTCTCTTTCTTCCAACTTCGTTGCTCTGCAATACACGAGAAAACATATGTGCCTCGATACCCGTGTACGTAGTATCGACGTCCCGACACAATCCCGTCGGGTTCAACATAGCAAACCAAAGTCGCGTATTGCTACAACGGGGGCTACATCCCACTGCGGCCAACAGTGAGGGTGTGTGCAACCGGTACGGCGACTTATAGCGATTACAAAACAAATTCGTAAAGGCTATAGGTCGTCCCACCTTGATTAGTCAAACAATGCCACTGGACTCAATACAATGCACAAGTAGATATTTACTCGTCATTCTCAACAAATCATCATGTGTTCTATGAATTACATATCAAATTAACTCAATGTGCTAGTACATACTATACACACAATCAATCATCAAAGTAGGATGATTGTCCTACGATCAATCATCAAAGTAGGATGATTGTCCTATCTCATACTAGAACAATCACAACATGTCCGAAATTATTGAACAGATAGACGAGAACAAGGCAATAGGCAAAGTAGGCCCATTGTACAACTCAATTACTAAACAAGGTGCGTGATAGCTAGACACATTCATGAACTCCAATGTAAGGTATTTATACCTTATAATCAATCGACAAACAAGGTCCATAATGTGGAACCTATATAACACGAGGATAGGTTATTCATCCTAATCCCAAACTAAGGTAACATGTTTCTCACATGTACGCCAACTCATAACCCCACGTAGGTAAGTCTACTCGTACTTACAACCGTTAATTAAGGCGCATTGGCTACGCTCAACCGAGGATCTCTAAGTATCCTACCGTCACACAATCTCTTTCATCTCATGTGCATCATAATATATTGCATATTCTTATCGTTGCATACTTCAACTTTATTCAATTTAACTCGTAGTCGGCTAACATTTGACTAAGTCAACCAAGGTCAACGTTTCACTAAGTCATGAACCCGTCAATTCGACATCCCACATGGTAGGGAATTAATATAAGTCATGTAGGTATTACTACTACCCATTTCTCAACTCCGTAGAGTCAACTATATACATTAATGAAATTACCACAATAATTGACGTATAATTATTACGTCCTATTCGACTCCGCCGAGTCGATCACGACTAGTGTATAGTTCGTATAGTATTTAAGTACAATTATACCATCTCATATTGACTCCGCTAGAGTCGTTACCGATATTAACATGTCGGGACAAACCGTAGTATCGTCCCTATAAACTCCTATCAATTGCAATGCCCAACGCACGAAGAGTCTACTACTCGTAACAATTTCATAAGGTTTCCGCTAGTGCGTAAACGACAAAACCTCAATGCTTTGATATACTCAAACTTAAGAAATACATAGCGAGGTACAATTAAATTAAACAAGTCTTCGGCGACATTATGGCCGGAACCCAACTAATATCACACAAGTATGCTCCAACCTCAATGAGTTCCTATTACTCGGCATAATAATTACTAAGGCAACCGCAACAACACAACAACCACAACAATAATACCAACAACGTCAAGCTCTACGAGTCTCTATTACTCGAAGTCTACGAACTCAACAATAATTCATCAATTCTTTCTTTATTCCGAAATCCTTAAATCAAGCAAGTAACGGAATATAACCTAACATCATTCGTAGGGACGATTATATATATACGTCTCCCAATAAAAGTCACGACTATCGTCGCTAACACACCCTATATGCTTTACTCTTCCAATTCAACTCGTAAAACACACAAAGCATTATAGTTACTTACCTTCACCGCAAATCCACCACGAAATCAAGGGCTTATGGTGGAAATGTGTTCCTCCGCGAACTCTACGCCGCTACGAGTCCAAACGTCGATCCCAAGCTCAATCCAAGTCCGAATCAAGCTTCCTCACTCTCAAAACTTCCCTTTCTCTCTAAAATGTGAGAGAAGAAGTGGGGTGACAATCCTTCAACCGATCGGATGATCTAATCGGCTAGAAACATGCTCCTCGTCGCCCTCTACGCTACGGCGAAGACGGATCGTCGATCCGACCAACGGAGCTCGAGATATCGCGATTTCTTTCTCCTCTCTCTCTCTCTCTCTTCTAGTTCTCTCTCTAAACTCGGGTTGGGAGGAAGAGAAATGAGGGGAAATAAGGTTGGGTTATGTTATTAATACCATGGGTAAGTGTTTGGTCCAATTCGGGCTTGTTTGAGCATTTTAAACCACTTAAAAATGTTAAAACCGAGAAAGACGAAAACCGGACGAACAGGACGGGGCGGGCGATCGCTCGCCTTAAACAGGCGATCGCTTTGTCTTAAGCGGGCGATCGCTTTGATCTGCCGGGCGATCGCTCGTGTCCAGATCCTCCGAACTCTCCGAAAATGCTCGAAACGCCCGAAATGGTCCTAGATGTTCCGAAGTGATTCTAAGTCTTTGAGAAGGTCGAAATACTCAAGAGAGGTTCTCGAAAGTTCCGAAACAACGTTAGAAGTTCAACGTAAAGCTCGCATAATCAACCATACAAAGGTTCAAGTACAAATTGGGGCATATGAAACACTCGAAATGAGTCGGCGTGCGGCTTAACGACAAGATCAACGTGATCAATAGTCGTGAAGGAGTCTAAACCAAGGTTAGGTCAATCACCCAAAGAGAAGACGTAACGTATACGAACGCTAATCGATGTCAAGGAAAATCTCGAATGGATAAAGGAACAAAGCGCAACTCACCCCGAGTTAAACGCGTCAAATATGATTCTCGACCTCACACGTCATGCTTAACGAGCATGACACCTCACTCTCGAGGGTTTTAAAGTCAACATCGAGAGACCACGAGTGAACTCGAATGAAGTTGGGTCGGGGTATTACAATAATCTGAGGAAGAGGCCGATGTGCACACCATCGAGGAGATGCGAGGAGCATAACACGTGAAAGACACCATCCACAGCCTGGATAAAGTGTTCAGCCCGCTGCCCCAAAAAAGGGAGGAGGGCATCACGTTCTATCCCAGCGAGCTGGCAACGAACCCCACAGCCAAAGAACAACCATTGACCCTTCGCGTCCAGATCGGAAGCCGATTTGTCAGAAGAGTGCTGATCGATACCGGGGCAGGGCGGAATGTCATGGTTTATGACTGCTTCAAGGCACTTGGATTCAGGGATGCTCACCTTAGTCCAAGCGGAGTAACACTCGAGGGATTCACAGGACACAGGGTCTCGGTCAAAGGTGTCATAACTTTCCAAGTCACCCTCGGGGACGGTGATCAGAGTAGGACCGAGGATGTGGCTTTCCAGGTGCTAGACCTCGCCTCCCCATACAACGCAATACTCGGGCTGCCCGCCCAGATAAAATTCGACATGATCTCCTCGCCAGCCCATCAGAGAATCAAGTTCCCGACCAGGGGAGGAACAGGAATGATGAAAAATGACCCACGGAGTACCCTTGTATACCTGAAGCTGGTCAGGCAGAATGAAGAGAAGATGAGAAGGAAGGGAACCGCATCACCAATAAAGAAGTTTTCCGAAGAACTCCCCGCCGGAGTAGGAACGAGCCAGACAAGACAGACCGACCCCGATTCTGAAAAATAGCAATTAAAGCGAGCTAGGAAAACCAGCTCGCCAAAAGGGGACGGAAGCTCAGAAATGCCCGAGGAAGACCTGTCTGAGCCCGCTCCAAGGCAAAAAGATCAACCCCGTGACAAAATGATTGTGGTGGAAAGCTTGGACAACCGCGACGAGCCCGACATCCTACCTCACGAAGACTTGGACGAGGTAGTCGTGAATTTTGACTATCCGGACCAAAGAATCAAGGTAGGAAGGGAAATATCTCTCGCCGAAAGGGAGGAGATCATCAAATTTCTGAGGCCAAACACCGACGTCTTTGCTTGGACGGTCGAGGACATGGAGGGCATAGATGAAGAGGTCGCGGTACACAGACTGAGCGTGGACCCGAGCATCACACCAATACAGCAGCGACCTCGAGTCTTCTCCCCCGAGAAGCAAGCCGCAATCAAAGAAGAGGTCGAAAAGCTACTTCTGGCAGGGATAATCATGGAAATCCTGTATCCCACATAGTTGGCGAATGTAGTGATGGTCAAGAAAACGACCAAAAAGTGGCGCATGTGCGTGGACTTCACCGACCTTAATAAAGCATGCCCGAAAGATTGGTATCCACTTCCAAGGATTGACCAGCTCGTCGACGCAATAGCAGGTCACCGAATACTGAGCTTCATCGATGCATATTCCGGGTATCATCAAATCCGAATGTGGCTAGCCGATCAGAAGTTGACAGCATTCCGAGCAGCAGGAGCGCTATATTGTTATGTGATGATGCCATTCGGGTTGAAAAATGCGGGAGCAACCTATCAAAGGATGGTCAACAGGGTGTTTGGCGATCAGCTCGGCCGGAACGTGGAGGCATACATCGATGACATGGTCATCAAAACAAAAGGAGAAAACCACGTCGCCGACCTCGAAGAGACGTTCAAAAATCTGAGGAAGAATAAAATGAAACTGAATCCTGCAAAATGTGCTTTTGGAGTAAAAGCAGGAAAGTTTTTGGGCTACATGGTAAACGAAAGAGGGATCGAGGCCAATCCGGAGAAAATCAAAGCCTTAGTCGACATACGAGCTCCGACCTCGGTGCGAGGAATACAACAACTGAATGGTTGTATCACAGCTTTAAACCGGTTCATCGCCAAAGCAGCAGAAAGAAGCCTGCCATTTTTCAAAGCACTAAAGGGATCAAAGAAAGCACTGTGGAATGAAGAGTGCGACAGGGCATTTGCCGAGCTGAAAGAATACCTCGGCGCCGTGCTCTCCCCCAAAACCCTCCGAGGTCCTCTACATATACCTCGCTGCTTCAAGCTCGGCAGTAGCATCTGTACTACTAAGGCAAGACAAGGAAATTCAAAGACCAGTGTACTACGTCTCCCACGCTTTAACTGATGTGGAGACAAGGTACCTGAACGTCGAGAAGGTGGTCTTAGCCTTGGTTGTAACAGCTCGGAGACTTCGATACTATTTCCAAGCCCATGCTTTGATCGTCTACACCGACCTACCGCTGAGAAGGATACTTCACAAACCCGATGTTGCTGGAAGAATGATGAAATGGGCAGTAGAGTTATCTGGCTACGACATTAATTACGAACAGAGAAAGGCGGTAAGAGCTCAGATTCTAGCCGACTTCATCGCAGAGACGTCATTCATCGAAAATGACTCAAACTCAGTTGAGTCAGAAGAGGCGAGCTCGTCAACAAAACCCTCCAGCTCGACCGAAGAAGGAAGGACGATTAATTCCTCAGCTAGACCAAAAAACTGCTGGACAATGTACGTAGATGGCTCAGCGAGCAAAGGGGGGAATGGTGCAGGGATATCATTAACATCACCCGAAGGGGAGGAGATTAGCAGAGCAGTCCGATTCAACTTCCCCGCATCCAACAACCAGGCAGAATACGAGGCATTAATCTCCGGCATCGAGCTAGCTCGGGAAATTGGAGTCCTAGACTTGCTCATCTTCAGTGACTCCCAACTCATTGTAAGGCAAATTTTGGGGGAGTATGAGGTCTGCCATCCCACGCTACAAAAATATTGCGAGCTCGCGAAGAAGTTGTTGGGTGATTTCAAGTATTGGGAACTGGTGCAGATCGAAAGAGCAAAAAACGCAAGGGCCGACTATCTGTCAAGAATAGCTTCCGAGTGGAAGATCTTCCGAAGGTGCGACGAGTTCCTAGATCTACCCTCCATTAACAGAGCCCGTTCTGCCCATTGTATCCACACCCAAGTGCTGGATTGATGAAATTCAGGAATACATCGAGGAGGGAAAGCTGCCAAACGATGATAACATGGCACAAATCGTTCGTAAAAGAGCAGCAAGATATACGGTGATCGGAGACGTACTCTATAGAAAATCATTCACAAAACCACTCCTCCGATGTGTACGGCCAGAGACAGTAGAGGATCTACTTGCCGAGGTTCATGAAGGCGTTTGTGGAGGACACCCCGGTGCGAGGACATTAGCTGATCGAATTCTTTTCCATGGTTATTACTGGCCGAGCTTAAGAAAGGACGCGGAAGCATATGTAAGGAAGTGTGACAAATGCCAGAGATTTTCAGACATTCCTCGCTTACCAGCAGTCCCTCAAACCCCAGTAGTAGCGGCCTGGCCATTTGACATGTGGGGAATAGACCTCATCGGTCCCTTCCCCAAAGCCAAAGGCAACTGCGAGTTCGTAATCGTGGCGGTCGATTACTTCACCAAATGGATAGAAGCAAAACCCTTGGCCAGCATTGCCGAGGATAAAGCCATCAGCTTCGTCCACGACCACATCTGGTGCAGATTCGGGCTACCTCGGGTAATCGTCTCGGACCACGGAACGCAGTTCTCCACCAAATTCACAGCGAGCTGTGAACGTATGAAAGTCAGACATTGGATGTCCTCGGTAGCTCGCCCACAAGGAAACGGTCAAGCAGAGGCTGGAAACAAACAGATTCTCCATGCCTTAAAAAGAAGCCTCGAAGAGAAAAAAGGCAGGTGGTTCGACGAGCTCCCCGCCGTTCTATGGAGCATTCGAACCTCGGTTAGAGGATCAACTGGAGAAACTCCGTTCTCCCTAGCATACGGCTCTGAAGCCATGGCTCCTGTGGAGATGGCCCTTCCTACCCCCAGAGTGACATACTTTAACGAAGAAACAAACCAAGAAGCCCGGGTGATCGACCTTGACTTGCTCGAAGAAAGAAGGCTTGAGGCGAGGATGAGAATGATAAATTACAAGCAGCTCACCAAAAGCCATCACGACAAACGAATCAAGCCGAGGACATTCTCGACGGGGGACTTGGTACTCAGAAAGATAGAAGTAACGGGGAGGAATGCGAGCAGGAATAAGCTCTCCCCAAACTGGGAAGGCCCTTTCAAAATCACAGGCGTCATCCGAGAAGGCACATATCGGTTGGCCGACCAAGATGGGAAAGACCTAAAAAACCCATGGCACGCCGACCACCTTAGACGTTATTACCAATGAAATATCTTGTAATAGCTACTGTGAAAAGCACATGTATATATGGAAGTCTTTTGAATTTCTTTCATATTTATCTGTTGCCACCAAAACCCTATGTGGTCAAGAAATATAGAGGAATAGAGCCTTATCTAAAAAATATGCCCTAAAAGGGAATTTTAGAGCTCTACCTACAAAAATCCTCGCTAAATCGAGGACAAAATGGGACAATTTATCCAAAGCGAGTCCTCGCTAAAACAAGGATAAAAATCCAAACGAAATAGTCATAAAAAGAAGCTTTTCATAAGCAAAATATAGAAAGGAAAATATATACAAGTCATATATACAAAGCTCGGCGCGAGAAGGCCGACAATACCAAGTACGAATAAATATATTACAAAAACTTGTATCATAAAATTCAGTACAAAAATCAAGAAGCTTCCTCGGCATGACGCACAGCTCGGCTAGATTCTTCTCGATTAGTCTTTTCACCCTCGAACTGTTGCAGCCTCAGGTCGCCATCAAAGGAAGCCTTGGGATCAGCCTTTAAGATCTTGACGAGGTTGCGTAGGTTGTGATCGAAAGGTTTGGGCGGATTCCATGGTCGCCTGCCCTTCTTCGCATCACATTCATGCAAAGTTTTAAGTTCATCCTCCTCAAAAGGCACCATCGCATGGCCTTTCCTCGCCTCCTCGCCAAAAAATAGGGTTTTATTCCAGCTGAGCAGGTCGCCCATAGAAACACCCGCCGCCGCGGCCACTCGCAAAATGTGCTCCTTCCCTCGAATGAAGTAGGGAGCAAGAGCCTGACCCAGTCACGGGACTTCTTAAATGTTTCAATCACTTGTTCAGCTGGGGGCGTAGCTTTGGCGGCAGCGAGCTCCCCTTTAAGGCTAGCCAGACGAAGCTTAAGGTTGACAACCTCGCTCTCCGCGGCCTTGGCCTTCTACTCTCCCACTAGCTTCTCGGCTGCCAAGGCCTCCTTCTCAGCAACCATCGCCGACAGCGAGCCACGAGCCTGATCGGCATCCCACCGAGCCTGCTTCACATCCGTCTCCAACAGCGAAGCCCGGTTCAGGGCCTCATCGGCCTTCCTCACCAAAGTTTCAACCTCACCCTTGAGGCGGAGGTTTTCATCACTTAGTTTCTCCCTCTCCGCCTCAAGGGACTTCATGCCAGAGCGGGTGCTGTTTAACTCCCTGCCGAAAAGTTGGAGAGTGGTGCCGAGCTGAGAGGAGAAACAGACATTAGAAAAGAGTGTAATAACATAAAAGACAAAGTCTGGGAAAAGGAAATTACCTCGCTCATAGCAAATCCAGCTCGTCCCAGAACCTCGGAAGGATTAATCGCCCCGAGCTCCTCAAAAAGATCGTCGTCGACGCAACGAAGAATGACCCCCTGACCAGCGGTCACCCCCGGCGAAGACTTATCCATATTTGCAATATTTCTCAGAGAAGGGACGTCGCCGATCTCATTTCCAAGCTTGAGGCCAGCGGCGCGGGTATCCGGATGCTGGAAACCACTCCTCAACCAAGAAGCGGTAGCCTCCTCGGCTTTAGCTCGGGTACGCCGGGAGGAAGAGCGAGTCGGGGGCTCGGAGCGGGTAGAGGTCGGCGGCTCAGAAGGGGTAGAAGTAAGCCCAACCTCCTCGGAGACCTCGACGTCCTCGGAGACCTCGACGTCCTCGTCGATCAGACCCGAGTCAATCGACACCTTCTTCCTCTTTCGAGGAGGGTCATCAGATGAAGGCTCCGCCGAGGAGGAAGAAGTCGTCTTAGCAGATCGGGTCTTCTTCTGGGGCTGCTCGGTAGCGGGCTGGGCCCCCACAGCCACCGTCGAAATCACGGTGCTCTCCCCAGTAGCCTCTATATCTGCCAAAGTAACTGGGAGCTCGTCGACTCGGGCCGCAGCGACCTTCTCCAAAACATCCGGAGAGGCCAAGAAATCATCAATCTCGAACATGGCTGTTGAAAAGAACAAACATCAAAATAATGACAGAAAGCTATGGCATCATCAAAGAGTAGAAGGAAAAAACATTAGGTCACACCCGCTTCGGTTCGGGCAAAATACACAGTCCTCACTGAACTGCAGATCCTTATGAAGAGGCCAGCCCGGAAAGCTCTTCACAAGGACCACCGGGCAGATCACCCTCACCCCCGAAACTCCCTTGGCCGACAGACCGGCAATGTGCAGCAGGGCCTCGCTCCTGACAATAGACGCCCAGTCATAAAGGCGAGAAGGGGTCTTGCCCACGAAGCCGAGGTCCAGCTCGATGGCGGCCTTCACCTTCTTCTCGTAAACTGTAAGCTCGCCCGAGCTGGAATCTGGAACCTTGAAGGCTTGACGAGGAGGGGGAAAACTCCATCCCCTCCTGCTCTCAACAAGAACAACTTTATCTGCCCAGCCACTAACCTTGCTGGGGGTATCTGTAAAAAGCTTGACCCCGTAATTTTGGGTCTTGCAGTGGAGCCGACCTTGGGTATTGTTCACTAGGAAATAGTGAAGAAGAAGGTTCATGGTCGGCTCGAAACCATGAGAACGGACCACAACTATAAAGCTCGCCAGCATCCTCATCATGTTCAGCGAGAGGTCCAGAGGATGTGCGGACATGTCTTTCAAAAATAGACAGATAAAAGGATCAAGAGGCAGACGTAGGCCGACATCAAAGAAGCTGAGATAAAACCCGACCTTATCCCTCCTCGGTCGGAGATCAACTAGGGGGCTATCAGCTCGAGGAAGAGTAACTCGGAAGTCATTTGACAGGTATTCAAAACGGGTCCTCCATGTCGACAGATCGGTGGTAGTGGCCTGATTCCTCCACTCTTTGACAACCCTCTGCCTTGGGGCTCCTTGTCCCGAGGAGGCCGCTGGGGGAACAGGAGGACGACCTGAAGTAGATGCTCCTCCCTTGGTCCTAGCCATCTGCACAGAAGCGGATTCATTAGATCCAAATACGCGGGCAGATGAAGGACCCGCGGCCTTCCTCTTATATCTCTTACAACCAGAACGGGCTCTTGCTGCCCGAGCAGCCTGGTGAGCTCGGGACTGACTAGCCTGAGCTTTTTCGGCCTCAGCGGCCTCATGATCTCTCCTCTCCCTCCTGGCCTTAATGCGGGCTATTATTTTATCAACAGTGAAGTATTGATCCCAGAGCTCGTCTATAACCTCGTCAGGACGGATTACTTGCATAGCAGAAGACAGAGGGAGATCGGGAATGTCGTAAAGATCATCAGCGACCACCCAGAAATCTTCTACCTCAACGCCCTGACCTACTAAGTATGCCCTTGCCACACTGGGGGGTACGAAAACCCATCTACCATGATATTGGACATATATATTCTCCCCAGTAGGAGAACGAGCAAAGACAGACGAGGAAGGAGATCCAGACGAAGTCGAGCTCGTAGAAGAAGAGCTCGACGAAACCGAGCCCGACGAAGAGGTCGAGCTCGGAGACTCCACAGGGTTAAAGACAAACTCGACTCCTTCCAGAAACGACATATTAAAATTGTTAAGGGAGGAGGCCGAATAGTAAATTACCTGGATTAAATGAAGAGTTCGGATAAACGAAGAGAGAAGATGAACAGACCGCCTGAGAAGTCAAAGGAAACCGGAATTAGCACCGGCGGCAAATTTGAAAGCACAGTTTGGGAGAATACACAGCGCAAAATATGGCGAAAAACGGAACCAAAGAAAACACGAAAGAGGAGGAAACAGACTTACAAAGCAAACGAGAACTGGTGATGGAAGGAAGCGACACTGAGGTTATCACAGAACGATTGGGGCGCCGGAAGTCTCTGAGGATCGCCGGAGAAGAAGAGATTTTTGAAGGGTTTAGTGAAAAAGTGAAAAAAGAACAGTAACTTTCCCCTTTTATAGTCCGGATCTTCGGGTCGACCCAGGAAAAACACGCGGATCTTGGCTTAGCTTCTTCTGGAAGCCAAAGGCCGTGTCGAACACACGCGAGTGGAAAGGCGCCAAAGTGAATTCGAAAAGACGGAAAGGACGCTACATTAAATGCCAGTCAGTTTCGTACTTCGCTCATGTCACGGAAAGGTCAGCCTTGACGAACGTGTCCTCCTCTGACAAATTGAATGTTTAAAAAACTTCCAGTCAGCCCGCTGAAATGATCTAACCGAGCTGATCTCATTATATCCGGCGTAAACAAAAACTCGAAGAAGATATAGCGGACTGGAGAGTAGATTCCTCTCCCTCAGGATAAATCCATTACACTCGAGGACTCGGGGCTGCGATGGGATCCTCCCAAAATCCTATTCCACGTGTCACTCACGTCGGCCAGTGGGCCCCATCTTACACGGCGACCAACGGCAGCGACATCGAGGTAGCCGAGAATGTCATCCGAGGATCTTGACAAGGGCTCATGGCGACGTCCCGACTAAAGCTCGCTAACAAAGCCACTACCCCGAGCTTAACCTCGGCGGATCTTCACCAAATGTCCTCGTCGACCTCGGCAGGTTTCCACAGGCATCCTCGCCAAACTCATATTAGGACCTCGACTTCCAGGTTATCCTCGGCAAGAAGTCAACATCAGGCATTTAATGTTGGCGGCGTGTCAGCGCATTCCATGGAAGAAGCACAGACCTCCCAGCTAAGAAAGTAGATTTCTTCACAACTAAGTAACAGTAGCATTTATGGCTTCTCCTCATTCCCCGACGGAAGCTTCTATTCTATCCTCAGACCGACAGAGGAATGGGTTTTCCTCTACCTGCTCCCTGAAAACCAGGTAACTCACACCAAAACCCTCTCATGCACGCCATCCTTGGCTATATAAGGAAGAACATTCCTTCATTAAAAACCAAGCGGCATTTACTCAAAAGAGACCAAAACACTGAGAAACCATTTATTGCTATAAACACTAAACTCTCATATTTATTGTGTTCCAAGCATTAAACACTACACTGCCCACATATTATCTAACCATTATCTATATACTTACTCTCACGCCGGAGGGTGATAGTCGGGCAAACCCCCGACATCCTTGACGGTGTTTCTTTGCTGTCTCATCACAGGAACCACCCTTCACGACGGTTTGGTCCCGACAAACAACGCCTTTTGAGAGCCGAGACGTCCTGACCAGAAGCTAGCAGCACACGTGGATCCGACGTGGTCACCAAAACCTTTTTGGCGTGATCAATATATATTTAAAATTTGTAAGAATGTCTCTAAGTGTGTCACCTCATCTAACTTTTGATTTTTTTGATTCTCAAGCTTCCAAGTAAGCATGACTTTTGGAGTGAAATGACTTTAAAAACTTTAGGAAATAAAATAATATTGTCAATGAGATTTAAACACACACATTTTTAAATATGAATATACACCTTAAACTAACTCAACCAATTATATTATATGTAAAGATTTTAAAAATATATTATATTATTCTATAAATTATTTTATAATATAAACCAACTAGATTTTATTTTTATAAATGATACTCTTTCCACGTCAAATTAAGTCTCATATTCTTATTTAAGACGTCCTAAAATAATGTATATAATATGTGATCCATATCAACAAAATTTTAAATTATTTATTCAAAATTGATGCTTATGTTTTTTTTTTAATATATTTGTGTAAATTTCTTTTTCAAACTGATAGTGTATAAAAAATATGTAAATATATTATCCAACTAAACATTTTCTAATCATTGAATGCATGATCTCCAAAAATTATTTCAAAAAATATAATTATATTCAATCCTTAAACAATTCTCATTTGTTCAAAAAAAATGTTATATTTCTTCAATATGTCCCAAAGTAAATATTTTATTTTTAATTTTGTAAATTTTTTCAAATATTTGTCTAAAATATATTTACTAAGTGCAAGATGAAAAAAGAGATAAAGAAACCCAATAATATGATATCATTAAAGGATACTTAAAAAATTAAAAAATGTATAGAAACAAACATATAGGTATTGACCACCAATAAAAAAATACTTATTTTGAAACAAAAATATTATAATAAACGATCACCAATTTACATATATTGACAACGCTTAACTTTTGTCCGACATTAAGTCAACAAACTTCTATATTCAATAATGATAATTTTTTTCAAAAATATTTTCAAAATGTATCGATTAAACACAAAAGTTAAATTGCACCCGTGCGTGCATTGCACGGGCTCTATAACTAGTCAAAGTGAAATACAGTTAAAGATTATAATTAAATGCAAATATTTTGCTAGATTTGAAGTTAACCAAACTTTTTTGTTTAGATGTGATTAGTTGGAGCATTCTTGATTCGCTGCTGGGTAGAAACTGCTGGATGGTTAGAGAAGAACGATACAGTGAAGACCCATATGATCACGAACCCTGTTTAATGTACGTAACTGATTGATTAATATATATTCATCAATATAATGGAACTTTTTCTAATGTATGACTTTTGTCTAATTAAGCCATGCATTGTCTATAACTTTAAGGAGCTAGGGAATGAGTGGTTACACATAAAGACATCATCATTTGAAGTTGCTATTTTGTGGTGGAGCCGCGATTTTATATGTAGTCAAATCTATTAATTACAGGATCGAGTTGAAGAAGCAAATTTAGATGTCAAGAACGTACAGAAAGAAACATTAGACTTTGGGATGTTGAATTACTGTTTCTGCCTTGAAAAAAAGTTTGTTTGTCATATTATTAAGTTAATTTGTGTTGCATGTGGTTGGTTTTTTTCAATCGAAATAGATTATATATAGAAATATCTAGATGGAACGTTGTTGCCATTATATGTATTTTGGTGCCGCCCAGCCCAAAGGAGGATACTATGGTTTCAATCGCATCCATCTGGAACTCTCTTTTGGTATTGTCACCCCCAATGGATGCGATTTGCAATTTTGTTGGTCTACTGTCTTTGTCCCTCAATCAATCTCTCTCTCTCTCTCTCTCTCTCTCTCTCTCTCTCTCTCTCTCTATATATATATATATATATATATATGAGAGATTATTTAATAGAGAGAGAGAGAGAGAGAGAGAGAAACGGCTGAACCTTGCAGACACTTTCCTTTGGAGGACATCCAATATTTGAGTGATTTCTTTTTGCCATGTTATACTCTAAGAGCTTATTAATGTCGAATTGCTGTTCCGCTCACTCATGCTTCCATGGACATTCACCTACGTGGGTCCCTACAAAAATTAAATTAAAATAGGTAAAATGGCGAAGTTATTTCTTGCAATGAAAGTTAGTTCACGATCGAGTTGAGTGCTATTATATCTATTTGTCATGTGATGTTTTTAATTCATGGGTGAGATAAGATCTATTACTCCCTCCCCACTTTCCTAAAATTATTTTTCTCCTTTCCTTTTTTATCTGTTCCAAAAAAATTATTTTATTTAATTAAGAATTTTTTTTTAAGACATCACTTTTATCATTTTACATTTACTTTTTCTTCATACCAACTTTAATTATTAGTTACATGCACACGATGAGCTTTAAAGAAAACTACACATTATATTAATATTAATAATCAAGTTAATTATTTTTCCTTAAGTATACCAAATCAAACATGACGATAACTTTAGAACGAAGAGAGTATATTTAGCCATTAGTTTAATCAACACCACATAATGTAATTTGTTTAGATTATTAACTTGTAAAAAAAGAGAAAAGCTAAAAAGTCAGACTCTGTAGATGATCAAATGTAATACTCCGTAGTCCGTACTACCATTACCATGGAAGTGGCATGTATTTGCTGTTATTATTATTATTATTTATAATCTCTGTTTGTCATTTGCATTACATTTGAAGTTATACAAGATAATGCAATTTTAGTACTATTAACACAATATGTTTTAATTTTCTTTTGAAAATCGTAATAAATTCATTTAAAACTAGAAAATTAAAGGGGGGCCCAGAAGAGATAATTATTATAGACGTAAAAATTGACTTTACTCAAAAAGCATAATGTGATAAAATATGTAAAGCTGCTTTTTATGAATTAACTTTGCTAGGTTTATTAGTATTTTTATAATTATTGTATAATTAAATTTTAATAAAAAGTAAAATTATCTTTCTTTAAAATATATTTATTTTTCATTAAAATTTAATTATAATACTCCCTCCGTCCTAAAATTATTGTCTTCCTTTCCTTTTTTGTCCGTCCCAAAATAATTGTCTTGTTTGAAACTTTCCTTTTTAGAACATTATTTTTATTATTTTACCCTTACTTTTTCTTCCTACTTTAATTATGGGCCACATACACATGGGCATTAAAGGAAACAACACACTTTTTCAATACTATTTCAATATTAATAATCAAATCAATTGAGTTTTCTTAATTCGTGTGCCGGGTCAATCCAGACAATAATTTAGGAACATAGGGAGTAATAGTTATAAAAACAGTTGCAACCATAATATTTTTCTTTGCCGAATCCTATAATCTCTAGGGATCAAATCAAGATGCTAACAGGAGCATTGAATGAGTGGTCCAAAAACCAATCAAGGGCAAGTCTGAATTTGCCTTTTTAACGAACAGGAATGAGTTGAGCAACAAGAAGTAGAAATTAAAATCTGAATCCTTGCTCCATTCCATACTTACCGAAGTATCTTGCTCCATACTTACCGAAACGTTAATGGAGTTGACTAACATGGTTTAATTGAGGTATTTTGTCATTTTTATTTTCTTACACTTTTCAAGAGATTAAGAGATACTACTGTAAAAAAAGCAAAGCAAGGGTGGCCGGTGGCGGCGGAGGAGGAATCTTGGAGGGGCGGGAGGGCGGGCCCATCAATGAGAATGGGAATGATCGAGGAGGGGAAGTGCTCTACAGCTCATCTCTCCACGTTGGATATAAGTATTGACGAAAACAGAATTGAACCTCTCCAGTTTCCGTCACCTTCACTGCCTCAAGTTAAGTTCTTTGGTCTGCTCCTCCCGTTAACTTAAAAGCTCGACCATATTAAAAAGAGTAAGCCTAATAGGAGATAATTGCAAAATAAACTATGTATTAGTTTCGAGATTTCAATTTAAATTATATGTTTTTATTTTTTACAAATTGAACTTTCACTTATTTATTTATTTTTTGAAAGTGTGCGTGTTTGAGATTTGTCACTTTCATATATTAGTTTATTTTCTTATTTTAGTTAATTGGTAAATATTGTAGTTAATGTAATTAGGTTATTTTATTTAACTAACTCCCTAACCAATATTGGATTTGTTTAGTATTACTTTTGGTAATTTTGTAGGTCTCTCACAAAAGGAAAGAATCCACAGCAAGGAAGGCTTTCATGACAAGGAAAGATTTCCATATCAAGGAAGGATTACCTTGGATTGCTTAAGGAAAGTCAAAGACCATCTAAAAAGAGGAATCCTAAAGCAAGACGGCTTCCATGATTCAAGAGGACTCTGTGCATATATATATACTAGCTGGATAGTCTTTGTAATAAATGGTTTTTAGCTCTAGTTTTCCAGCAAGTTTATCATAAGATCAAGAGTGTATTTGTGAGAGCATATGTGGTTATTTTGTTCTTCTCTTTATATTGTTTTGTACTTGGATTCGTAACCCAGTTTTATAAGAGAAGGTTTATTGTCTACAGCACGTTGCTGTAGATAAGTGTTAAATTTGTGTGATTCTCTGATTATAGTTTCTTTATTCCGCTGCTTCACGTACTGGTGTAAGTGCTGGTGCTATCACACCAGGACTCCCATCAGACTTGTTTGTGTTTTGTTTGTCCTTCCTAGGCGCTCAATTTCTTTCAATTGGTATCAGAGCCAATCACTCGATTACACTGAGTGTAGATCCTTGTAAGAGCTGTCATTATGGAAGGAAATTTGAATCAGTACCGTCCCCCTGTTTTGGATGGAACTAATTACGCTATTTGGAAAGCTAAGATGCGACTTTTCATCAAAGCAATTGATGAAAGGGCGTGGCTTAGTATTATTGTTCCATGGTCTCCTCCTAAGGTAGAAAGTAAGAGTCCTGAGGGTGAATCCTCAGAAAAAGTTTACAAATTCAAACCTGAGGAAGAGTGGACTACTGCTGAAGTCACTCAAGCTAATTATAATTCCAAGGCTCTTGGTGCTATATCAAGTCATGTGGATGAACATATGTTTCGACTTGTTATAAATCAGAATGTAGCAAAAACAGCCTGGGATATTCTGCAAAGTCATTGTGAAGGTGATGCTAGTGTCAAAGCCACTAGGTTAAGAATTCTCATGACCAAGTTTGAGAACTTGAGGATGAATGAGACTGAGGACATAAAAAGTTATTCTGCAAAATTGAGAGAAATCTCAAATGAATGTCTCTCCCTAGGTGAACCTATATCAAATGCTAGAATGGTTAGTAAGATGTTAAGGACTGTTACTGAAAAATTCAATATCAAAATTGCTGCTGTTGAAGAGGCACATGATACTACAACCATGGGCTTAGATACTCTTGTAGGTATTCTAACCATGTTTGAGATGAATTTGTCAATTCAACAGCAACATAAAGCTGATAACATTGCTCTTGCAACTGCTCTCTCTAATGTATCCAAAGTGCCAAAAGAGATTGAAGAAATCTCCAAAGAAATTGACACTTCAAATTTGGAAACTGAAGATGTTGCCCTTTTAACCAAAAAGTTTACATCTTTCTTAAAAAATAAACGGGCCAACAAGTTTCCTTCGAAAGTTCAAAACTCATTTGAAAAACCAAAAGAGGATACTGAGAGTAGTTTCAAGAAACCTACTAGTTTTTCTAAGAAAAGATCTGAAACTGTTCAATGTAGAGCTTGCAAAGGTTTTGGTCATTATGCCAATGAGTGTGCCAATACTCTGAAGAAAAAGGGAATGAGCTTGTGTGCGACCCTTAGTGATAGTGAGGAGGAAGATGAGATGCTAAACTTAGCAATCATGGAAAATTGCCCACTAGTCACAAACATCAGCCTGATGTAGCTTCAGATGCGGTCACACCAACCATCACATCTTCTGACTCTGAGGTTTACTGTCTTATTTCTCCCCTGATTGAGAAAACAGAGAATGAAGAAGATGGTGATGCAAGTTACCAAGAACTTCTTGATGCTTATACTGATTTATTTGCTGATTGGGAAAAACGTGTAGAAAAGATAGCTGTTTTTGAAAAGGTTAATGAGAAACTCTCTTCTGAAATTGTTACTTTGAAAGAGGATCTTGAAAAAGTCACCACTGAAAATAGCAATCAAAAGGATGCCATAGCCAAACTCGAGGTCATGCTCACTAAACGTGATATTGAACTCGAGAAGACCAAAACAGAACTTGAAAAAGCCAATGGAACTTTTACAAAATTGAATACTGGAAAGGCCAAACTTGATGAAGTTCTGAATTTAGGAAATAATTTAAGAACTGGTCTTGGCTATGAATCCACTTTTGTTAAAGAAGGAGAGAGTTCCTCAAACAAAGTTTCTAAACATCATAAAACTAACCCTAAGAAAAAGAGGTTTGTATGTCACTACTGTTTTGCTCCAGGTCACATCAGACCCTTCTGCTACAAAAGGATTCATGATCTTGGAAGAGCTGCTCCTCAGATGAGCCCCCGGATGTGCTCACATCACCACTCACATCAGCAGAAAACTGGGAAGTTTGTGTGGATGGAAAAGAAGAGTGAGGAATGCAAAGTGATATTCACCTCACTCAAAAGCAGCGTAGCTGGCTCATGGTACTTCGACAGCGGGTGCTCAAGGCACATGACAGGTAACATAGAGTTTCTCACTGATTACATCGAACTTAAAGGTGGAAACGTGAACTATGGGGGAGGAGCCCAAGGTAAGATCATTGGTAAAGGTACTTTATGTGTTGATCATATGCCAAAATTGAAAAATGTCTATCATGTGGAAGGCTTAAAAGCTAATCTCATTAGTATAAGCCAACTATGTGATGACAATTTGCATGTTAAATTTGATAAGCATGAATGCAAAGTATTTGATGACACTAATCAGTGCTTATTCACTGGAGTAAGGTCTCAAGATAATTGTTACAAATTTGGTGACAACTTATCTTGCCTTAGCTCCAAAATAAATGATCTTGATATTTGGCATCAAAAGTTAGGTCATGCAAGTTTTAGGAAAATAGAAGAATTAGTAAGATTTGATGCTGTCAAACACTTACCCAAACTTGATTTTAAACAAGCAAGTGTATGTGGTCCTTGTCAAAAAGGCAAGCAAACCAAAGCTTCACACAAAAAGATTGATCAAAGTTCCACATCTGAGATCTTTGAATTAATCCACACTGACCTTATGGGACCCATTGAGGTTGAAAGCTTAAGTAAAAAGAAATACTCGTTTGTGTGTGTAGATGATTTTTCTAGGTACACATGGGTCCTATACTTCAAAGAAAAATCTGAAGCTCTTGAAGTTTTTAAAGTTTGGTATAAGAAAGTAAAGAACTTGTATGGTAAGAAAGTTATCAAAATTCAATCCGATCATGGAACTGAATATGAGAACACTTTGTTCTCTAAATTTTGTGACTCCAAAGGAATAACCCATAATTTTTCAGCCCCTAAAACACCTCAACAAAATGGGGTGGCTGAAAGAAAGAATCGTACTTTGCAAGAGATGGCACGTGTCATGCTTAGTTCTAAAAACATCTCTAAACGATTTTGGGCTGAAGCACTCAACACAGCTTGTCACATAGGAAATAGAGTCTTCTTAAGAGTAGGGTCAACCATGACTCCTTATGAAATTCTTCTTGGTAAGAAACCTACTCTTAAGTACTTTCATGTTTTTGGTTGCATATGTTATGTTCTGAATGATAGAGATTATCTGTCAAAATTTGACTCTAAGAGTGACAAAGATGTATTCCTAGGGTATTCCACAAACAGCCGTGCTTATAGCTAGAGTTTACAATCTTAGAACTAAAACTGTGATGGAATCCATCAATGTCACTTTTGATGATACTGCTGATTTAAATCTCAAAACTCTTGAAGATGATGTCTTAGGATGTGTGGAAACATTGGGAGATACCCAAAATACTGATGAACAGAAGCAGCAAACAGAGCTGCAGAAAGACGATGCAGGTCCTGATGTGAACACATCAGCACCTACATCAGGACAAAATGACTCTACATCAAACCCAGAAAGTTCAGACAGTGAAGATGAAAATCTGGACAGGACCAGGGACATACCAAGCAAGATTCAGAAGAACCACCCTGTTACACAGGTGGTTGGGAATGTGAATGATCAAGTGAGCACAAGGGAGAAGCCAAGGGTCAACTACAGAGAATTGGCTGGACTGATCTGTGTAAGCTCACAAGTAAACAAGGTAAGTTCTTGCTGTTTTGTTTCTCATATTGAGCCTAAGAATGTTATAGACGCATTGAAAGATGAAAATTGGATTATGGCAATGCAAGATGAATTATCTCAATTTGAGAAAAATGATGTGTGGGTCTTGATTCCTAGACCAAAAGGTGGGAATGTGATAGGAACCAAGTGGATTTTTAAAAACAAAACAGATGAAAATGGGCAAATAACTAGGAACAAAGCTAGGCTTGTAGCCCAAGGCTACACCCAAGTTGAAGGGATTGATTTTGAAGAAACTTTTGCCCCAGTTGCTAGAATAGAATCAATTAGGCTCCTTCTTGCCATTGCATGTTATTTAGACATCACTTTACATCAAATGGATGTAAAGAGTGCTTTCTTGAATGGTGTCCTTAATGAAGAAGCCTATGTTGAGCAACCAAAGGGATTCACTGATCCTCATTATCCTGACCATGTTTATAAGCTTAAGAAAGCTTTGTATGGCTTAAAACAAGCCCCTAGGGCTTGGTATGGGAGGCTCACTGAGCATCTCATACAAATGGGTTTCAAGAGAGGTGAGGTAGACAAAACTTTATTTATCTTGAAAAACAAAGAGGGGTTTTTGGTGGCTCAAATCTATGTAGATGACATTGTGTTTGGATCTTCATCCAAGAACATGTTAGACTACTTTGTCACTAGTATGTCCACCACCTTTGAGATGAGCATGGTAGGTGAATTGAACTATTTCCTAGGACTTCAAATAAAACAAAGTAAGGAAGGAATATTTATTTCACAAAGTAAGTATGCTAGGAATTTAGTCAAAAAATTTTCTCTTGATAACTCCTCTCATCTCAAGACTCCTATGGGATCTACCCAAAAGTTGTGTAAGGATGAGGATGGTGAAGATGTTGATCCTACCTTATATAGAAGTATGATTGGAAGCTTGTTGTACCTTTCAGCAAGTCATCCTGATATCATGTTTAGTGTGTGTCTTTGTGCGAGATACCAAGCTAGTCCAAAACTCTCTCATCTCAAGGCTGTCAAAAGGATAATTAGATATGTTGGGGGAACTGTTAACTTAGGGCTTAGCTACACTCGAGACACAAATACAAATTTGGTAGGATTCAGTGATTCGATTGGGGTGCAATGTTGATGATAGAAAGAGCACAACCGGAGGTTGTTTTTATCTTGGAAACAACTTAGTGTCATGGTACAGTCGAAAACAAAACTGTGTCTCTCTCTCCCCACTGCCGAGTCTGAATATGTTGCTATTGGAAGTTGTTGTTCTCAACTTCTTTGGATGAATCAGATGATTAAGGACTATGGACTCAAAAGCGATGTTTTAACTGTCTTTTGTGATAATCTAAGTGCCATAGAAATATCAAAAAATCCTGTTCAACACTCACGTACTAAACACATTGACATTAGACATCATTTTATTCGTGATCTTGTTGAGCAAAAAATCATTAACTTGGAATCTATAGGTACTGAAAAACAATTGGCTGATATTTTCACTAAAGCCCTTGATTTTCAGAGATTTTCTACCCTAAGGAAGTCTCTGAGTTTGTGTGTCATCTGATGATGTGATCCACTGTGTGATCACATCAGAACCTACACCTGTATATAGTATAGTTTTTGTATTAAAAAAAAATTTTTGCATTGCACGATATATCTCAGTGTGGTCACTTGTATCACTTCTCTGACATGACTCTTCTCTGAATTGTGAATTCTTCTTAAATAGTGTCAAACATAGGTTGGCACATATTTATCCTTCTGGATGTCTCTTGGTGGGTGCTTACTATAAGGGAAACAGCTGCTCCATTCATGGTATGAAGTCATTTCAGTATAAAAAAAAAAAAAAAGGAAAAATTGTCACAAAGTGACAACTTCATCTGAAAGAGGGCTATCCATGAAGGTAAAGTAGAGTGAAAGCTACCCAAAATTCTTTTCCCACAAATAAAAAATGGGTGGGTGCATTCTAGAGGCCAAGCAAGACAAGAAGACAATTCATTGACTTTCTTAGAGGAGATGTGTCCCCTGATGTGATTACATCTCATGCCACACTTATACTGAGATTTATCCACCACATGTGTGTACATTTTGCATCATTCTCCTAGACATCAGTTAGGACAACTTGGTCATTGGTGAAAATTAGTGCTAAATTTTTTTTCTCTCCCTATTTTTCCTAAAGTCCAAAAGATTTCGTCCTCAACAGATTTAGGGATTTTCTACTGCTAATGTCCATGTCTTTAGGGGGAGTATATTTTATGTGGATTTTTTTGTGTTGTTTATGGCAGGTAAATCTTTCACAAATGTGACAATTTCTTAAAAAAAAAAAACGGGCCTATGTTTCTTTTTCATCAAAGGATTCTATAGAAGTTGTGAAATTTCAAAAGCTTTTCTTGGAATCCTTGTCTAATTTGGTTTCCCTCCTAATTTAGGATTGGCGTAGGTGTCCTTTTCCTATTAGGTCTCTAATTTGTGCTATCACATCTTAAATACCACTGACCAAATTTTTCAAAAATCACTGTGCAAGGTCTCTCTCTCTCTCTCAAACTACTTCAGCAAAACTCCCTTCGTCTCCTATTTCTCTCTCTCTCCTGCTTTCTTCCAGCTTCGCACATGGCTTCCCCAGCTCGATCCGCTACTTCTAGCCCTGCTGTATCTCCTCCATTGTCACCAATCGCTCCAAACGAAGGTGCTATTGAACTTTTTGTTGATACAGAGGCCACTCCCATCTCTATGTCCTTGCCCGGAGCCCCAGACAATATCATTGAAGTTGAAAATCCAGGAGATTTGAAAGCCATTGGTGCTCACCATGGTCTGGAAAAAGGCCCCAATTAGTCCCTAAGGCAGAAAGGGTTCTCGCCAAATATGGAGACTTTCTCGCCTAGGGTTAGGCACAGCATGGCAGATCCAGATTTTCTGGAAGGTAATGATGATGAAGATTTTGTTCCAACCACGGAATCAAAAAGGAAGAGGAAGACATCCTCCTCAGCCCCCGCTGTTCATCCATCTGCATCAGTTCCAGAATCACAACCCAAACCCTCCAGCACTGTACGCCCCAGACGCAGAAAGTACATTATTCCAACTGAATCCAGTGACTCCGAAGGACCTCAAGCTGAGGATTTTGAGGTTGTTTCAAGGCGTGCTATGCCTGCTGCCACCACACCACCTGTAACACCCCGAGCTGGTCCTCTTCGTGTTGTAAGTGAAAACATTGATGAGGCAGAGGATACTGATGACATACCTATCCAAGCCCTTATTGATCTAAAAAAGGGCAAAAGCATTGCAAGGAGGTCCAAGGAGAAGGCAACGGTGTCAATTGCTGAGCAGGTTCCACTATTGGGATCTGATGATGATGATGAGGCTGAAGATGAAACTTTCAAACTGGGAAGAGAGGACTTAGAGGCTGAAAAGGAAGATGTGGCTGCTGATGTGAGCACACCAGCCCCCACACCGAGAAGAAAAAGCTCCAGAAAGACTCAACCTTCAGTCAGTTCCACGTCTGTGCCTAGGCGTTCATCACGGGCTAAACCCTCTAAACAAACTGTAAGTTCACATCCTCCGGAAAAATTCATGAATAAAGATGCAAAACAAAGGTTTGAATTTTTTAGGATGAAAGGTTTTATAGTTGAAAGGGTTTTGGACAAAACTTTTGATGAAATGGGTCTGACTCGGTATCTCCAGGAAAAAGGTCTTCTTTATTCTGTTTCTTATCCCTCGAGCTTTTATCCCTCTCTTGTATCTGAATTTTATGCCAGTCTCCTTCAATCCATTCAAGACCCAAGGTCTGCTAGTTTTGAAAAAGTTTGTGTCAGGGGTAAAACAATTGTGTTTTCTCCTGCTGTTATCAATTCTTTTCTTCAAACCCCCTCTCCTCAACACATCCCTCCTATGGCTCCAAAGAATGATATTGCAAATGCAATTTCGAATGGTCTTGACCCCATATGGCATAATCAGTACAAGTGCACTATGTTGACATCCCTATGTGGTTTTCTGTTTAAAATAGCTACTTTGAATTGGAAGCCTACCTCTAATAGAAACACAGTCACCACAGCCCATGCTGACCTTATTTATAGAATATTCAAGGGTGTGGAGTTTAATCTTGGTGAGATTGTGTTTGGATGTATTATCCAGTTTGCTGAAAAAGAGCTTCCCTCTGATCTTCCTTTCCCATGCTTAATCTCTGGCATTTGTATCAAACAAGGCGTAGATATTCTTCAATCTGACAGGCTATGGGAGAAAATTGAATCTTTTGGGATTCAACCTGTACTGGAGTGCACCAAGCGCACTATTGATCTTCCAGTAGCCTTCCCAGATGATCCTCCAGTTACTATCCCTGAAGAAGAAGACGATGAGCTGGCTGATGTTGGTGATGATGTGATCGCATCTCCATCTCCACAGATTGACCCTGCTGCCATTTATACTGAAGAAATCAAATTCCTTGAGAAATCTATGCTTCAGGCTAGAGTGCAGTTTAAGGAAATGGCTACCCGCAGGAACAGGTTGTTGTTTGCCTTGGCAAACCTTTCAGATCAAAAAGGGGGAGCACCACCAGCTTCAGCTAGTTCCAGCCAAGTTTTTGAAGACATAAGTCAAACTTTTCGATGGGAATTACTCCAGAAGACTCAGGAAGACTGATTTAGAAAGCTTACATTAAGACTGATCTACCCTTATTTAAGCTCATTTGTTGTAGATAAGTTGCGTGAGTATTTTTTTTTTCTTTCCTCTTAACAACCCTTTTTAATGAGGGTAGTAAATAAGGGCAATTTTGGTAGATTATAGGAAAATGTTTTTTGAAGTTCTATAACGACAATTATTTTGAGACAAATTTTTTTTCTAAAATAATAATTATTTTGGGACGGGGTAGTAATATTTACAATAAAATTAATTAATTTTATATAATATGTGTAATGAATCAAACAAGTAAGTATATTTTTAAGAATAGAGGAGCTTTTTTTTTTTTTTTTGTATTATTAGAGTTACGAGTAGGAAAGTAAAGATCCTCCATAACTGTGGGCTATTTTTTTCAGTATTATTCTGTTTATGTATTAAAAAGTTTGTGTGTGTGTGTGTGTATGACATCAATGCATTAAAGTACTTCTTCATTTCCTAAATATTACGGAGTAATTGTTATGTTTGATTGGACACACAAATTAAAATAAACTAATTTTATTATGAATATTAATACTCCTTTTGTTCATAAATAATTGTCTTCCTTTCATTTTTTGTCTGTTCCAAAATAATTATCTTGTTTCTAATTAAACCTTTCTGTTAAGGAAAACACTTGGTGTGGATGAAATAGGTATATAAATACCCATAATCTACAACATTCCAGGGTTTATTTTAAAAATAAATTAATTGTACAAGGTTCATTTTAAAAAACTTTTTTTAAAAATTCGTTAACAGCCAAGTTTTTTTTAAAAATCATAAAATAGTACAAGGTTTTTTTTTTGATAATTTTCCCATCATTTCCACGTAAAATCCACATGGTTTGCCAAATCAGCCTTCCGTCATTTGTTTTAACAGTAAGTTGACGGAAGGTTTTGATTAAAAAAAATAAATAGGTGAAGGTTCAATTTGCAAAAAATAAAAATACATGATTTAAATTAAAATTTCAAAACTAGTACAAGGTTTATTTTGCAATTATCTCTGCCGAATATTTACTCTCATAAAACTCTTAATAGAAATTAAGTCCATTAGTTTTTTACACTTTTGATATAAAAAAAAAAGTGTTTATTTTGAAATATTATGTACCTTCATAAAATGTTACTCTCTTCGTCCCTAAATTATTGTCAAATAAGACAATTATTTTGGGATGGACAAAAAAGGAAAGGAAGACAGTAATTTAGGGACGGAGAGAGTATTTTTTGATTATTTTAATTGATACTTCATCCGTCTCAGATAAATGTTTCTCATTGACAAATCACATGAATTAAGATACGTAATTATTAATTAATAATGAGTTGTAAAATATGTTCTGACGATAATACCCTAGCATTAATTGAGTTCTACTATTCTAAATAAGTGAGTTTCTCTAGGATGTACTATATATGTTGATATATATTAAATCAAACTTTAAGATCGTATATTGGGAAGAATAGTAGAAAATATTTTAATTGAGTTTTACTATTCTAAATAAGTGAGTCTCTCTATGATTTGCTATATATGTTGATATTAAATCAAACTTTAAGAGTATATTGGGAAGAATAGTAGAAAATATTTATCCACGATAGAGGGAGTAGATTGTACTCTCATATATACATTAATATAAAATAGGGAGAGACTATTTCCACTACAAATTCTGTTAATTCACTACGTACATTATTAATTATTAAACCAAACAAATACATATTTGGACAAAACTACCCTTTAATTAATTAATTGCCATTTGAAGTAGATTAATATATTTCTTATTTTCAAATTACCTTTTAATTCCTATCATATCAACAAACGAGGTAGTTTTGTTTTTTCTATTTATATTTAATTTTAATAAATATATTTTCTTAATTATGCTTATAACTCGTTTCATGTTTATTATAAAAAAAATTAAAAAACATTTATCGATCAAAAGTTTAGAAAATATGTAATATTTTATTACTAAAATAAAAACTTTCATTTAATTAAAAATTTACTTAAAAAAAATAAATTCAATAATAGTAATATGTTAAGTATTGAATTGATAGTCGGTTTCAATCAATTTAAAATTGTTATAGGCAAAAGGTATTAAAACTTTACGATACTATACTACAATAAGTTTTACTATTGGATTAATTTTTTACAATTAAATCTTTTAAATCTAACTGTAAATTTTTTATTTCAATAAGCAAAGATCTCATGTTTTTTCAAAGTTCGGGTAACAAAAAATATCCTTATAATATTAGTATTTTCTATAATGCAATGTGACTCTAGCCGAGAGCTTTATTAATTAAAATTTTAAAATAAAAAAAAGAATAATAGTGTCGTTCATGTGAACTCTAATCAAAGATCATTTTATATGTTTTGAATCAGAAAAAATTATTAAAAGGTAATTAAAAAAGTAACTTTATTAGTCAATTTAATATGGGCAAGTAAGTAAGGATAATTTTGTTCAAACATATATTTATTTAATGTAATAATTGATAATGTGGTAAATTAGTAAAAATTGTTGTGAAAATAGTCTTTCCCTAAAAAAATAATTAAAAATTTTAACAATATCCATCTTGATATTTATGATAGAGTTACTCAACTTATTATGTTAATAAATGTACCGTGATAAACAAAACATTTATATTAGAAAAAACAAAGGAATTATTTCTTTTTATGTAAAATTGAGTATGTTATTGGTGAAAGCTTACTTTTCGTGGGTTAACTAGTAGCTTAAATGAATTATGGAGTAATTTGTAAGACAAAGTTTTATTTTATTTTGTTAAATGAACTTCTTAACATAAGTTCGTGCGAAAGATTCGAAGAACGACGAAGTTGTGCGCTGGAATGAATTCAACAGCTGTGGCCCCACATGACTTCTTCCTTTTCATTGGTGGGCTCCATTTTTATTAAGACGTGGATTCCGTACAGCAAAGGCGACGTGACAATGGGGAATCATGGTGGGGTGGGAGAAGAGGGCAAAGCATCATCGTCATCGTAAAACAAGAAAAAGAAAGATTATATAGTATTACATATTAATTTAATGTTTATAAGTTTAATTTTTTTTTAAATAAAAGGGAAATATATTTCTGAACAGAGCAAGTATAATTTGGTGAAAAAATCGGAGGCCCTACTCTACTCTAGGAGGCCGCCTAGTAGCTTATGCCCAGCCCAGGACAGGCCTGATAATGCAGGAAGGAGGACATGAATGAAAACAAACGAAGCACTATCACGCATTTTTATATATATTACCAAAAATACCATTAATTTCTGGTAACTACCAACTATCTCTACTACTACTACTACTACTACTACTAAATTATGAATAATTAACTAGCCACTATCTCTAAGTATTATTATAGTAGCATTTAACTGCCTTAAATTATTACTAACTTAAGTATTTGTGTTTAGATTATTTGCTAATCCTTAAAGAGAAGAGGCAACAACTTTTATATGTAAAAGTAAGGTTACATTTGGATTGGAGTTTCTTTTAATTACCTTTTTTTTTTTTTTTCACTTTTTGATTCATTGGTCCCTCCATATCTCTCTTTCAACCCCTTTGCGTTAATTATTCCAAAGTAAAGACAAAAAAAATACTAATAGAAAAACTAAAATAAAATAAAACAAAATCGATCACACATCCAAACGCACCCTAAAATATCCCCATATAAGATAAGTGCAAGTTGTATGTATACGTAGATTCAGAACAGGAAAGGATGCAAATATACTTGCTACGTAAATAAATCTATTAATTAACCATGATTGAAGATTTGAATCAAAGCAACTAAGTAAGGGCGCTTGATTGTAAAGAAGAAACACCTATGATATATATATATATATATATATATATATATATATCAATAAAAGAACTAATCTAGTCCAAGAACATCCAAGTAAAGGATCTAAACTAAATTGAAGGGTAATATTTGACAAAATTAAAGTAATGTTGTTATGATCTTGTTATGCCTTATGGTCGGTCTTATATATTTATAGCAGGCTGAAGTGTTCCGGAACACTTAGATCATGCCCTAGTCTTCAAGTTCAACAACCATTACTTCGTAACTGCTATTTATAACATTCACCGGCTTAATTTGTAGATTAACTCTACTTGATCTGATGATCAAGAGATGTTGATTAAGCTGATCAGAAATTAGTGTAACACTCATAGAGCGATTTGCTCCTATGTTTGAAAGTTTTTTTTTTTTTTATGTCCTAAGGGGGGTGGGAAGAGATCGAACCCGAAACCACACACTTTGTAAAGCTCCAATTTCACCACTGAGCCACCCCTTAAGGACTATGTTTGAAAGTTCATAAGTTTTAAGGCCAAAGTAAAAACTTATTTATAGATTTAATTTTAAAAATTAAATTTGTTCTTTCTATTTTTCAGTTTAATGTAATAAGAGTAAATATAGAAAGTCACAAAACAATTTAACTTAATTACTTTTTTCAAACAAAACTTTTAGAGTGAAATTAACATCTTAAAATAATACTCCCTCCGCTCCACGCAAAGAGTCTATTATACTATTTTGGGATGTTCTAGCTAAAGAGTCCACTTTAAAATATTATGCCTATAATCTCCATAAAACTTTCGACTTTACCCTCCACATGTATTACAAATGTATTAACTATGCTAAAATATTTTTGTAATTATGTTCAATTCCAATATTACTTATATATTCCTTAATTATTAGACTTTTTAAACGTGCACTCTTTGGGTGCAACGGAGGGAGAAATAAGTAGGAGAAGTATACTGCATGCATGCGTGAACATGTACTTTTATATGCACCATACGAAAGTATATTGCTCAATCGTAAAAATATATAGCACGAATGATACTTTCATATGACACATGATGGATGATAAGGGAATTATTATATTGTAAGTACCAGTAAATGGTTTTATGGCCGAATATTCTATATAACTTTATCATTGTGTTTATCTATATGTACCATCAGCTCCACATTCGCACTGCTTATATTGGCTATTGTCACCATAATGAGTTTCTAGAAAGCAATACTCCCCCTGTCCTAGTTGAAAAATGTACACTTTGACTTGTTATACAAATAATTAAAGAGAAGTGTTGAATAAGCATTAACTAACTACATACTCCATTCGTCCCTTAATTATTGTTTTGTTTGACTCGACACACAAATTAAGAAAAAATAATTAATTTGATTATTAATATTGGTATAATATGTAATTTTCTTTAATGTCATGTGTATGTGGTCCATAATTAAAGTAGGGAAAAAAGTAAGGGTAAAATGGTATAAGTGATGTCCTAAAAAGGAAAATTTTTAAACAAGATAATTATTTTGGGACGGATAAAAAAGGAAAGGAATTGAAGACAATAATTTAGGGAAGGGGGGAGTATATAAAATATCCTTCCATCATTCAGCCATAATTTCAAGTTGTTTTAGTTCAATTGACTTGATTATTCTCAACAACAAATTCAAGATATATTAAAAACATTTTTGTTAAAATTAATCATTCAAAAAGAAATGATACCTTTTCAAAAATAAAAGCTTATTAGCATAGGTCTCGGATTGGAGCCATAAAAATGCAACAACATAGCAAGGAGAGCTTTAACATTTTTGTGGTCCTACCAGGATTGAGGATTAGCTAGCATTGGGCCTTCGAGTCTAAAGATTCCTCGAAAAAACAAAAAATAAAATAAAGTAAAAGCTTACTATTTCGATTGGAATTGGGGAGGGAGTGTTTCCATTATTGGTTTCTAGAGAGGGCAGAGATTTGGCAGATTGCAAAGTGATCATGGATCATATATCCAAATGTTCTTAAGATACACAACAAAACCAAGTACCAATTAAAGCCATCCTATGAGACTCTAACAACGGCAGCATGCAGTTCCTGTGAAATTTTTCTAAGATTCTCTGCTAGAAAGAATTTCTCAATCACAATGATAAATACTCACCAACCCTTTTGGCCAGAAATCCCAATCCTAATCATGACTTCTAGGAAGCAAATGCAACACCCTAACTTCTCTGCCCTCCATTTTTCCTTGCATTTCTCAAGTTTTTACTTTCCCTAATCTAATGGAATTCGTCCATCTGGCAATCGAGGTGTCGAGAGGCGGGCCGACAATGCTTTTGAAGAATGACAAGAAGATCGGTTGGTATTAGAGAGTACTGTCAAACCAAACATTATTGTTGTTGTTATGTCAGTCTCCTTTACTTTAATTTGTTGCTAATAAACACATATATAACGAATCTGGATAATGTGTTTGCTCTTTTAAGGAAAGTGTGTGTGTGTGTGTGTCCATGGCCTCTTTCTCTCATTCTACAACTTCATTTCAATTCAAAGAGAACAATGATCATGCATGGGGAAGAAATTAAGTATGCACTTCCTCTGTCCTTAAATTATTATCTTGTTTGATTCGTTATATGGATTATGACTTAATTATTAATATTAATATATTGTGTAATTTTTTTTAATGTCTATATGTACGTGGTCCATAATTAAAATAAAAAGAAAAAATAAAAATAAAATTATAAAAATAATATCCTAAAATAATTATTTAGAAACGAAAAAATAATAATAATAATAATTTAGGGGGTCAGAGAGGACTATGGATGCTGAGCGACCCACACCTAATCCATGTGTCAATCTCTGAGTCATTTTCTTCCTGGCTTTTGACACGTGCCATCGTACTGATTGTACCCAGTTAGATTTTAGTCATAAACATAGGGAGCAGAAGATCTTCCCCAGGATACTGACTTTTAGCATTATTCTTTGTTTCTTAATTGGGGGTTTACGTGTCAAGTTTTACGCTATGTACGAATGAATTTTCTTTTTGGTGTGTGTGTGTGTGAGAGAGAGAGAGAGAGAGAGAGAGAGAGAGAGAGAGAGAGAGAGAGAGAGAGAGAGTCGATCCATGATTATTAAGTAGTAAGAGAGAGAGAGAGAGAGTCGATCCATGATTATTAAGTAGTAGTTTGATAAAGTTGTTTGGAAAAAAGAGGGATGCAAACTAGAAAATATATGCGTTTTGTCTTTACGATATGTTGGTTTGATTTTTGGTTTTAAACTTTTTAATAATTAAAAAATAAAAGAGATAAAAAGAGAGAATATGGTGGTGGGACTACGAAGAAACAAAGTTCCAGATTACAAAATCAAGTGATTATTATTATTATTGTTATTATTATTATTATGTGTGGAATGCTACTTTAATCTTTTATTCTTATTTTGATTGTTACTTTAGTTTATGAACCTCACACCTACATGGGCATCATTGGAAAAATTCACGACTATCCTAATATTTATAATAAAGTCGATTAGCTTTTGTTAATCAGTGTGTCAAGTCAAACACAATTTCTTTTTCATGAAAAAAGGGATTATTATTTAATATAGTGCTCCAAAAATAACAAAAGACTACCAAACCAATTATGTCGACATCTTTTTCAGACTCTTAACCTTAAACTTCTAAACATTACTTTTAGGAAAATATTAGGGATACAAACATTATTGTATAAATTTATTAACCTTTTGAAAAATGTGTATTCAAATTACTTTTTATTTTTATTTTTATTGTTGTTTTCTATTGATTCTGAACTACGTACCACGTCTCATAGCATAAGTGTAGGATCACTAAAGATTTGTTTGGCATCGAAATTTGTTGGCTCTAATTTTGTGATTTTAATTTAATTTTTTTTTAATAATGGTATGAAAATAAAGGGAGAAAGATGGTGGGATGAAAGAGAGAAAAAAATTGAAAATCACAAAACTAAAATCAATAAACCGCAACAGAAAACAAACAGATTTTAAATACTCTCATTTGAATGTGGAGAAGTTATTTATAATGTTAATAAGGTAACGTGACATGTCAATTCGATAGCAACACTTAAAATAAATTAGTGTGATGTTGGGGGAAACTGGAATTGAGATCGATCCATAACATGCATGGCTTGTTGTAGTACACATTGTTCGTTTTGTTAAGAAACTAAACATTATAAATAAGAAATTCCTGTCATCTATAATGCAGCAGCAGAACATTTCTGATTTTAAAGTTCTGACAAGTGTTCACAAGAACGTGTGATCGGGAGGGACCTAATAATATTTCATGTTTATAGATAGGGTCATGCCACATGAGTATATAAAATCTCTTTCATCATATATATATATATATATATATATATATATATATATATATATCCATCCATCTCTGTTTTCAAATAAATATCACCATATTTTTGTAGTAATTGTAACATTGATCACGTGAAATAAAGCATCTATCTATTAGGAGTATTAAATTTACAGCTACATTTACAGAATTTATCAATGTGGCCGCTTAATTCACACGTCAGATAAGAAGCCAATATCACCTTTATCTCTCTTCTTAACCCACCCCCCACTGAACTGAGTGACTCTCTCTCTCTCTCGATAGCCATCACACACACTTTCTGCGTCTATACCCACCCGGCTTCAATCTTGTAAATTTTCTCTCTTGTATTAATTTCTCTCTAGATCTAACTACCCACCAATTAGATGATTTAGAGATGGAAAGAGACAAGAGTGAGCAAAAAGAGACGGTTTTATGACTTCTCTTCTTTCCTTCTTTTTCTTTCCCTCTCTTCTTTATGTCTTTTTAGTTAGTGGAAGGGTACAATCACCATGCCACCTCAGGTTCGGTTCTGTATATCCTTCTGTGAATCCGTACTGTAAATGTAACAACACTCTTAATAATAAATTACTCTCATTAAAAATCTATCTTCAGTTGTCCAATGAAGAATTTCAACACAACAATGTCCATCTATATATATATATATATATATATATGCACCCACCTAAATCAAATGTTACATATATATATATATATTCCACTGCAACAATAAACGACCAGCTACGATATGAGTCCCCTAGCTAGGCACAACAACACAAAGATGATTGCTCTGACAACTGCCATAATCAACTGCTCAAGTTTCATACCCTAACAGATGATGATAACATTCTTAATTTGTGCATGCATGCATGTCCGCATACATGTTTTAAATGCCGACTTCATTTGTCACACCTATAGATTTGTTTTGTTCCCAGTAGATTATACCTCCATCCCATATCCACCTAGTCCGAGTTATAATAACCCCGCCCCCCAAAGATCTTCTTAACATGAAACTTCTTTTCAGGACAACGTTGGTCTATATTACTGACATGATAGCACCAACCAATGAAAATGCATCTGATCCTTTTCTTTTCCTTCAACCTTCTCTCTCGTTTGTTTTTTCCTCCTTATTCACTACGATATTTCTGACAAATGTATGAAAGGACCCTAAACGAGTATGTTACTTCCTCTGACAAGTGTCTCCTTTTATTCATAATCATAAACAAAAAGAAATGAACGCACTGCATAAACCTTCGGAAAAGAGTCCAAGGAAATTTAGCTCTTTTATTTCCAATAGAAAGTCCGTAAATCGTGGATATGCCAGCCAAAAGGAAATTTAGCTCTTTTATTTCCAATAGAAAGTCCGTAAATTGTGGATATGCCAGCCAATCGTGATACGCTCGTTTAAGAATCTAACTCAGGAACTCTTGCCCCTAGGCCTTGACATTTTTTAACGGTTATCAATAACTACTTGCAAAAATTTTTTTTTTTATAAAAAAAAAAGTGCATCAAAAATCTCTAAACTATGACCATTTAGGGAATTTGGTACCTCTAAAAAATTAAAAAAAAACATTTGCATCGATGATACTGACTCCAAGCAGTATAGAGTTATTCCTTTGTCCCTGTTATAGATTTTGCAACAATGATACCGACTCCATTGTTCTAATCGGTCATGCTATACTGATAAAATAAATTTTAAAAAATAATATATATATATATATATATATATATATATATATATGTCACCATGAAAGGTTGAGGACTAAGGGAAGTCCATGTAATTCTCTTTTGGTAATCACAAAAAAATTAGTGTAGTAAACTAGTTGGCTTCACATAAGCAGGGTGTCCAACACGTATGAGATACTGAGATCCTTGCCCAATATACCAATCCTTTTACCTCCTGCAATGCTTGCAATCTCTTCCGCAAGCCCCATATCTTATTCATCATAAAAAAGAAAAAATTCAGAAAAGGTAATTCATGGGTTTTCGCGTTGTAGGATCAAGGACCTACCGCGGGACTAAAGGTTAAGCTTTGCAACTTAATTTCTTAAAAAACTTATACCAGAAACACATTAAGACTTGACCTAATGGTCTGTGACACACTGAATAGAGAGAGGTCAGCTGCCCCTTTCTCAAGCTGATCCTCACTTACTACTCAATATTGGCTACCGTAACAACATTGAGCTGGTAATTCATAGAATCGAGGGCTTTTTTTTTAATGAATGTTGAACTATGTCATTTTGTCAGAAACAAAATCTTATGTAATAGACATTAACACAGCAATAATTCGGGGGTATATTTGGGCCCTAATAGAAGAAGGAATATAAAACTAGGACCGAATCAAGCATATGTTTAAAGATTCTTCCAGGCATCTAGACCTAGGATACCGATATACTGCCCAACTTGTTTGTAACAATCAACCTTGGCAAACAATTATTGCAGGTAGCCTTAGCAGTCAGCTAACTCAAAGATGAGCTTAATCCTCAGCAGCTTCTAATATCTTTTAACAAAACAGCTTTCAACAAAACTGGAGACGCATTTCACTATCAACCAAACTGAGGGAAAAAAGCAATCATATTAGAATGTAATAGGAGAGACGGGAAGGAAAAAAAGATATGAAAAAGAAAATACTCACTAGCTACTTTATCGTCATAAAGGAACAGATGATAACAAGTCTCAATCAACATCATTTTGATTGATCCACGTATGCAACCAAAAATATCACGAGAGAAAATTGTGGTTGAGGGAGAAATTCACTTTTGATTTCAAAATCCAATAGACGCGAAGCAGCCAATGAGGTTTGAGATTTGGGTCCATGCTCTAAACTTTGGGCTTGAAATATCACAATTTCCAGTTGGAGGGATCTCCGAAAGTTAACAATTATTTGATAGTGGTTTGGTGAAATAGAGGAATCCTATCTATATATCTAGAAACTTAAAATGGGCAGCCAAGGGCATAGATCTTGACAGCCCTTCTGGCTTCCACTTACTGCACTGTTTATTTGATGACTGTCTAATGAATGTTCAAAGCTGGGGCTCACCAATAATCCATTTTGTCCACAAGGCTTGTCCTACTATGGGGCTAGATTGAATGTCGTTTACTAAGTTCTATAGAACATCTCCGTCCTTCCTCGGACAACCTCTCACATAATGGTGGTTTTTGCAAGTGGCTTCCTAATAAAACTCTAATGTATCTTGGCCTGCTACCTGCAACTAGTATTCGCAAGATGCAAAGACTTTGGGAGATAATCTACTAAGACTCAGTTCCTTTTTGTATGGGGTTCCCCATCTGTTCTCTACTCCTCCCTTCCCCATGACTAAATATTGGGTATCACCAATCAATCAAAAATGCTGTGTGGTACTCTCTTACCATGTGATTGGTTGAACTTTTTGAATCCTTTAACATAACCCTTATAAACACATGGTATTATTTGATTGGTTGGTGGTACCAATGACGTGTTATCACCGTGATACTGATACCCAATATTTTCCCCTTCCCCACAGCTCTCAAGTCATTTCCTATGCTCTATCTTCTCTTTACTTCTGTCTTGCATTCTGAGCTTCAAACTACTTTCAAGGAGGCCAAAACATGACTGACATGGAGTTAAGCAGCATTCTTTCGATTTGGAAACACAAAATTCCTAGAATTAAGCTGAAAAATACAGGAATTCAAATTCACTCAATCATGTAATCATCAATGTGCATGAATATTGAAGATCCTTGAAAATAATTGATATACACATGATAACATGCTTACCGACAAAATCACATAAAGATAAAGTTACTGACACTACAAGGGATCATTACTCCATTTCGATCACTATCCATTTGATGGCACAACCATGTGATTAAACAAGAATGTTGTATAACATGACAAAGAGACAGTTCAAGGAAAGCCTAAACTATCATCCTAGATTAGCATACATTGATTGGGAGAGAAGATTTAACGGAACAAAATAGATTAATTGATTTAGAGATAGAAGAGAGATTGTTTACTAGAGGTAGCAATTGAAATTAAGAGTTCAATATGAAAACGATGATGAAATTAAAAGTCACTATAGACATCAAACAACCACTCTAAAGAGTAATTCTTCATTCATAAGTTTCAAGCTGCATCCAGACAAACTTTTCAATCTCTGAGTTGAGGGAGAACTACATCCGGTAAAGTGTAGATAGTACTAATAGCATGTAGGTCATAATGAAGTTAACTCAGTTTAACGCATTGAGTCGTTATTCTTGTACCTTGTTCTATGCTTTTCTGTCTTTCTCTTATCCTTTTACCTTTTCCGTTGTCAAATGTAGAAGGCAAGGTTCCCTTTAAAAGTAGAGCTTTAGCTTGGTCTCTTATCGATACTACTATTATAAAGGGGGAAGGCCTAAAATGAATAGTGCTTTGAAGGCTGTCATACTTTTTGGGATTGCCTAAATTACCCCTAAACTCAAGTATCAATTATCACTAGAAAATACCTAAAAATGCCCTTTAAAAAAAGCATTCACCTAAATAATAACTACCCACAATCTAAAAAAATAACCACCCTCAATTTCTTTGTTTACCAAGGTATCCTGGCCCGAAGGCCAAGACAAATTCCAGAGGTACGGTCGGGCGCTAGAAGCAGGAATTCTGCCAAGGAAGTTTTGCAAGGGCTCGAACTCGAGACTTCTTGCTTAAGTGACCCAAGTCCCTTCCACTTAGACCAACTCCAACTGGTAACCTCCCTCAATTCCGTTACTCTAATATTAACCACGAATTAATAATTATAATACTAAAATATACTCCCTCCGTTCCAAGCAAAGAATCCACTATACTATTTTGAGATGTTTTACTTAAAGAGTCCACTTTTAAAAAATTATGCTTACAATTTTAATAATTTTTCATCTTTACCCTCCACTTGTGTTGCAAACATCTTGGTTGTGCTTCTGTATTTCTGTAATTATGACCAAATCCAATGACATTAATATATTTCTTAATAATTAGGCTTTTCAAACGTGGACTCTTTGTGTAGAACGGAGGGAGTATCAAAAAATAGTACTCCATCTATTCCAGATAAAGAGTCCACTATTCTATATTGGGATGTTCCACATAAAGAGTTTACTTAAAAAATTATACCTATAATCTCCATAAACCTTTCAACTTTACCCTTCACTTATGCTATAAACATCTTGATTGTGCTCAAACATTTTTGTAATTATGACTACTTCCAATACTACTTAGATATCGCTTAATTATTAGACTTTTCAAACGTGGACTCTTTGGGTGGAACGTAGGGAGTATAAAATAAAAAACATATGCACACGCATGTGCGTGTGCCACATTACAAGTTGAAGGTCAAGGAGGCAGTTTTTATAAAAGATCAAGTCTGGATCTATGTTTTCGTGCACCACAAACTAGCAAATCTCATTCCATTTTCCCCTCAACTGTAAAACTCCTTGGGCTCTCTGTTTTCAGTGAAAGGTCCAGGGTTGTCCATGATGGTTCTTGTCCAAAAATGGAGTAGTTTTGGAAATGGCAAGGAGGGCAACTCTTATGGCAATGTCTCATGCCATCTTGGACCAAAGGAAAATTCCAGGGGATTCAATATTAAGAGACTGGCCATTTATTTACCTTAGGAATGTATAGTTTTTTTTTGCTTTGATTTGGGCCAAAGCTTTGGGAGTATTCCATGGGTTGGCCTTCAAAGTTTTAGTTAGGGATTGACAGGTTGACCTCGGTCTCTAGAGTTTCCTTCAGCTGTTAGGTGTTTTCTTTTTTCCACTTTTAAGGTGGATGTCTTGTCCACTTTCGTACATTTTTCTATCTTAATAGTTATCTTCTTGCTAAGACAAAAATTTAATCCCATTCTCCTTAAATTTTAACTTCTTATTCTGCCATGACATTTAACTAAAGAGCAGGAGGCATAAGATGGCTAAAATGCAAGATTGAACAAAGGAACCTAAAACTCCCAGTGAGCTATAATCAGAAGGAACTTGATAGCTCCTAGCGCAATTAAGAAAAGCTTGAATTGTGTCAAGGACTTACAAGAATTAAGTGAAGTCAGTGTACCTAACTCTTAAAGTCAATGCTCGCTCCACAAGAGCAGGAGCAGGAGTCATATACCTAATCCCTGGCATAAGGGGACTATTCAATTTTTAAAAAGAAAAAATTATCAAATACAGATCTGACCCCAAATATCCATCTATAACATGTAAACAAGTACAAACATATTACAAATAAAAGATGACTACATATAACTATACCCAACTGGAAATAACCAGTTAAACAGAGGAAAGTAACAGGGATACCAGGTTCATCACGTCAGTGATCTTCAGAACTCCAAACTCCTCCAGCAAAACTTGCAACCAATGGGTGCTGGGCAGCAAAGCAAAAGTGAACCCAGATAAAAATGTAATTTAAAAAGGATGTACACAAAGAAAACTGAATGACTTCAACTCCCCCAGTCTGAACTGTGCTTGAAATGCATCCAGTCTTTGAAATGGTATTTGATTCAACAAGATTTGTCTAGTTAGGAGCAAGCTTTTCATGTGCTTTGTTCAATAGTATTTTTAAGAACTGGGACACCAGGTCCATATATCAAACGGCAACGGTCACTAAACGAACGGACCATTCGAGTGACCACCTCCTTAAAGAACACGGATGCCATCTGTTGAAGAGAAATCCATCAACCAGAGTCATAATACTCCAAACCATTCATGTGCTTATTGCTTAGTCATACAAAATTGGAGTATCTACGCAACGTAATATACCCAGTTACATAGAGATATAATAGAAGATATACAAATACTAAACATGGAAAAACAGTAGATGCAAGGCAGAATTGAGAGGAATTCTGAGAGACTCCCTTTAAAGTTAACATATTACTAAAAAGCCTGGTTGAAATAAAGTCAACAACCTGAATGAACCGTTCACAATTGTCTAAAGTTCACATAAACCAACTGAAATACCAGCCATGAAAAAAAAATTTTGATTTTCGTACTGGCTTTAAAATATCTGAGAGTTAAATGAACCATCAAAATCCACGAACTTTGTCCAAGGTCAATGACGCACGCCATTCACAAAAGTGGCAGCATATTACTAAGAAGTAATTGTAAACAAAGCTACCATCTAGCCAGTAAGCATGATTACCAGTGACTTACTTCAGTTGAAAGCATATGATACAAACCAGCCAAAAATTGGCACAGGCCAAATTATTGAAATTGTGCAGATCTATAATCTTTTTACCTGATGGTGTATGATGTCAGGAGAGTCAAAATTTCAACCATGCTATATGCAAGTCATTCACATTGGAATAATGCCCACCAAAAGCACTGCTCTAATCTAACAAGTACCTTTTGAAATATAAAATCATTAAATGAAACCAAATCCACAAGATCACATACATATCCCACTCAGGTGAATGACAAATAATTGTCCTAATATTATGTAGAAAATGAACCGTCTCCTCATCAGCTAGGATTTACGGCATTCTGAATCGTGGCCCATGAGTTAGACAAGCCACAAGTAATATAGGGCAGCCACTAATTAGCCGCATTTACTATTTTCACCCTTGGGAGGAAGATTCAATTGAATTGCACTCAGTAGGATAGCAGGTTTAATCATCTGGAGGAGTAAAATGGCTATATGCTATGATTTGCTGAACACGGACACTAGTATCGACATAGATATGTGGAATCAGACACATCCACCTCAAAATCATCTTTAAGGGAATTTGGTAAATTTCTTGGCTTTTCATGAAAGGATATCCTACCATACTTCCAGAAACCCTAATCTTTTGTGTCCACATAAAGCGTCCAGCACATAATTCAATGGTGATAGTGATGCAGATGGAGATGGTGAAAAAGTGTGCTCAATTCAGTAAAACAGACATGCAGCCTGCTGGAGGAAGATTTCATAAGTTTCAAATGAAAATGTAGGAGCAGATGATGAACTTGCCAGCTCATACCACGGTTGTGTTGATGTCAATGAAAAGAAGACTTACACTGCTAAGAAAGACCTAAAACTGCTGTTGTAATAAGGCTATTAGTCAGATTTCTTTCAACTTTGGGAAACAGTTTTGCTCCTGCTCCCATTATCATTCATCATAGGAGCTAATGCATAAAGAAAGTAAACTAAAGAGAGAGTTCATTCCAGTCTTTAGATTAATGCCCTTATACATCCGACAATCAAGAAGAAAGCTGGTTACCTAATTTCAATGCATGCAACATGGCAAGAGCATTCTTAGATCACCAGGTGCAGTGGGGCAGAAAGATAACTAAACTTTGTCTTCATCAGTTGATCACACAAACTAAAAACATGTTCACGTTCAAAATCTGAAGCAGTTATGTTTAATCTATCTATACAGGTTGGAAGAACAGCAACGACTTGGCTAAAGTTTAAGAGCAAAGATGTGAAGAAAAGAAAGTGCCAAAATGGCCATTACCTGTCTATATAATGGTGACTGGAACTTGAAGTCGACAAAGAAATGAAGGGTGCAAGATCCTGGAGCAGGTCCGGGATTGAACTCCCAAATGTTTATCAAATGATCAAAAAGATTACTCTCCGATGAAGTAGTCTGTAAGTAAAAACAGAAGTGATGACGAAAATATCAACAAAGACTGCAAAATATAAAGTAACTCTACTGTACAGAAGTAAAATTTTGGAACCTAGGACAAAAGTTACAATCAGCAGCAACGTGTAGACATTTTCACATTTTTTAAAAAGAAAATATTCATCAAAGATGTGAGATTTTTTGGTTAAAACTAGGATTATAAAAGAAAAGGTGGTCCTGTGTTTTAGGATACGCGTTTTGGCCAGAAATCATAAGCGATATCCATTTATCAAAAGTGAAGGCTTTTTGGGGAACCAGATATGGCTTTAATCAGTTCACCAGATAGTAATTTCTCTGCTCTAGGAATGTCTAAATTACTTGGATTATGAATTTTCATCATCTTCATTAAAAGAATCGATAATTTTTCTGATATAGCTTTATAAAGGTTTTGCAGTTATGGTACTACCTCCGTCCCAAAACGAGTAACCCTTTTGCTCATGATCATGAACAAAGAGGGACACTCGTATTTGGACAGAGGAGTATAACATTAAAGGGAAAAGGACGGCTATTTGGAATCTGGATTAAAGTCGGAGAGGAGATTTGCAACAACGTAATATAAAAAAGAAAAAAACTGTGGGAGTCGGACCCTGAAATTTTCATACGCTCAGACAAATAACTTACACTGCAGGCAAAACCTAGTGGTTTCTCCTTTAGAAACCAAGCACACTCGTGTAGATGTCTCGGACAGATGTGATTGAAGCCCCGACTAGTACAGGTATGCTAGATACTTTTCATAAATAGGTTTTAACCGATAAAATGATATAGCAAGTGAATTGTAAATTCAAACAATATTCTCAAGTTAAATTAGCACTTTGATGTTTGAATTAAGTACAAAAGTCCATGACATTTTCTCTAAGAATGAGTAGGTTAAGTACATAAATTGTACACAATGCAGTAAAACTACATCAGAATGGCTACCCTCACCTCCCATTCATGTTGGTTAATCTATGCATAAATTGATTACTTTTGCCAGAGAGAGCTAGAGACGCAACTTTTTAACAACTCGCAAGTAGCTTATTACATTCCAAAGCATAAGAGAAGGTATTTTGTTGCTTAAGGGTGGGCTATTGCCCAAAAACCGTACCTTTGAAGATGCAATTTGTACAATTAGCCATTACATGTGGTTCAACAAAACGCTGCAGGAATTGCTTTAGCAGAAGCCACATGTTTATTGGCTTTAGGGTCACCCTTACAAAACCATAACATGTTCTAGACGACGCTTAGAGATAATAAGGTAGCAGAATAGTTTCATTAATCCTGAAGACAATAATGCAGAGAGCTGTAAGCACAAGCTCTCTGACAATGAGCGCAATGGTTAGGTTTCTCAACGAAGTTTAGAGGATAATGAGCAATTTTATTGAATACTGCTATTTCTTGCAGTACTTGAAAAGTTGGCATCTTTAGGTACCCAACAACAAGCACTCTTATTCCTACTAGGAAACTAATGAAAATTACAACAAATATTCCTCTAAGAAAAATAATGAAATTAGTTCTTCCAATACTCCCATTCCTATTAGCAAATAAATACATTAATTCTACCAAGCTAGAATATGGGAGATAAAATCCTACAAACTCAACCAAATCATGGGCCTAAACTCTTGCAATGTGCTCTAATAAACTTTTTTGCAAAAATAAATTGTTTCACATTTTAGACACTAGACTCTTTAATCCCTTTATATCTTCTTTATTCAATAATTACACACTCCAACATAACACCAATGTATATAAAAATGTGGTTAAGAGTCGCTCCTGCTCAAATTGTGTGACATAGGTCATTGCCCGTGATCTAACTTGAATGGGCCTATTGTGCTTATGTTCTGGCCACGTGCAGAGAAACTCAGACTGCATAGACAGTAGAATAGGCTCCTATTCAGAGATTTGGTAAGAATTACTTTCATTGAAAAGAAATCAATCACTAAACAAAAAGATTACATCAATAGGAATCTTAGTCATGGTATGACTCCCTCCCTCCCTCATGGCATTATCCCTCCCCCTCTCTTCCCCTCTGGTGTGGGCGCCCACCCTCTACATCTACTGATAATGATAACCTCCATTCCACTTATTTTGATGTATCCTCTAACATTAGATCTTCTATCTTTCCAATATATCTCACACAATTAAGATTACACTGCAGTAACTGCACGCTTCTCTCTCCACCTCTTTCACTTTTTCATAACATATACAGGTCTGCTTGAAGCACCATATCGATGTCCGCTATCGAGAGCTTTAAAAGTATTCCATTGTTTCATATTTTCATGGGATTCTTTGGCAGCAACACCAAATTCTTAACTAATATACAGCCTGACCTAACTCCGTATTGCAACCTTTTAGCACATCTGAAACCATAGATTATTTTTTTATGAATTGGACCGTCATCCTTATAGAAAGATATGCTAAAATAGAGTTTATGAAGTTCAATACTGTAAACAATTATCTGCTAGCAAATTCCTTGAGGAACTGAAAGTTGCTTACTGTATAATGTGCATTAGCACCTGCATGTATGAGCTATCTGGTTTAAGGTTTTAACATAAAATGAACTAAACTTGGTAAAGTTAAGTCATACTTCACGTATTTTGGACAGAAGGGTCAAGAATAAATAAGCATATATCCAACTGGATGAGAAGAAATTAAGATTCAAGTCAACTTAAAAAGGGTGCCTCAAAGAGACAAATTTGCTTCCCCAACTCTACTTCCCATCCAAGACAGTCTTTACCTCTGAAATATGCAAAGACGGTATGACACCTATCACCACCAAGATATCCTAATATAGCTTAGCCTTGCTTCAAACCTTGAGCAAGTGTTAAAACTTAGAAGTTGGTGTGACCTTACGTAAAGTGCTTCGTGCTACAGAAAACAGCTTTCAGAGGCAAGCAAGGAATCAAAATGAAAATGCATAAGAAAAGAAATGAAAGGTCTTTGTACAAGCTTTAAACCCTTTACTTGTGATGACAAGGAATTGGGGCTTAACTAGAACCCTAATCGAGCCAGGTCAAGCCAGGCTACGCAATTTCGGGCACAGCTTGTAAAAGTCTTTACTAAGCATGTGCTTGACTCAAGTAGAGCAACCTATCTTCAAGCTTGGCTCATTTATTTCACTTTTCGTGCTGTCAACCAGCTATGCTCGATCCTATGTGTTAAATAGTACAAATATTAAAATATACATATTTTGTATTTATTGAGCTTATTTGATTTCAAACAAGCTGGCTCCTATCTTCATTGAGTTAACATCATGTTTGAACTCAAACCATATGTTTTCAAGCTAAAAGGACCAACACTGACACAATGACATGACACGTCGACGTGAATTTCCCTAAAAGTTGTGACGCGAAACATGACACATTAATATATACATATATAAATATATATATATATATATATATATATATGTTCTGTTTTTATTTGTACATAAAATAACAATAGCATAAAAAATGACAATAAATTGCAAATAAATGAGAACAATTACCATAATATATAGCATCAACAAACAACATAGTTTTACCAACTACTAAGGAGTGTATCAATTAAATTTCTGAAGCTTAGGACTGATTCCTTTTGTACTTCACTCGTGATTGTGTAATATCCCCAAAATTGAGTAAGCCTACCAACATATATAAAGCAATGTCCTTTAATTTTGTAATATCGCTATAATTGTGTAATCATACAAAATTAAACAAAGCAATGTACATCCGTCCCTAATTGTTTTGGCCAAATTTCTTTCATTCCCTTCTTCGACTTTCTTGCTTTCTTTTCTTCTGTCTTTCTTCCTCTTACATCGACATGTCGGATAATTTTTAAAACCAACAAAGATAATCCGAGACTTCTCCAGAGGGTTCCAGACGTGTCAAATGATATTCTTCGACACTTGACACGTAGCCATTCAGAGAGTGTCGGTGCTTCCTAGGTTTCAAGAGTCAGCCTAATGCTGCACAACAAACGAAGCACAAGTCCCGTTTAAAGCCTTAGATTTACCCAATACTCTTGATATTCACCGGACTCTTGAAAATGCTTCAAATACCCACAGCCGACAATGATCAGTTAGCACCAATAACAAGGACAGAACAAACTTGGTAAAGAGTACAGGATATGCAACGCAATGTCTTAGATTTTAGTCATCCCAATTGCATTTGCAACCCCTGTATTTAGGGCTGCAAAATAAACCACGACATTCCTACTCAACCTTAGACTAAACTTGTGCGCAGAGTTATTAAAGGCGAAAAGCGAGAGGCGGGCGAGAGGTATCGTTTTCGGGCAAGAGGCAAGGCGAGAGGCGGACGAACACGGAAACAATAGTAAGGGAACATAAATAAAAAATATATAATATATATACAACTTAACAAATCTCAATAAAACATGTTATAAGTGAACATAATACATGAATCTTAAGTTCAAACATAATATCAATAGCACAAATTTCATCATTCATAGTTGAAATTCCAATGCAATTAAAAAAAAGGAACAAAACAAAAATTACATGGGTATTAGAAAATAATTACTCTTTCCGTCCCAGATAAATGTTCCTAGTGGATAAAACACAGGAATTAAAAAACATAATTAATGATGTGCTGTAAAATGTATTCTGACGATAATACCCATGAACATTAATTGAGTTCAACTATTTTAAATAATTGGGTTTCTTTGAGATGCATTATATTAAATGAAACTTTAAGGGTATATTAGGAAGAATAGGTAGCTCAGAAGTCTTTAGGAACATTAGTTGGGACATCTCAAAATGAAAAGTAGGAAAATTTATCCGGGACGAAGGGAGTGTTTAAAAGAAAGTAATTAAACCCATCACTTCAGAAAAACAAAAAAATTGTGAAGTTATTAATTTCAAAGAAAGAAAAAAAAATTAATTTCAAACAAAAAAATAGTTCTTTACATTAAAAAATAAAAAATAAAAAAAATAGTAGTTCTTTACATTAAAAAAGAAAAAAGAAAGAAAAAAATTAAAAATAAAAAGTCCATGCCTGTCAACATCGCCAATCAGTAAAGAAGCGAGAGAGAAGTAATCGCAGAAAAGAGAAGTGAGAGATTGAATCGCGAGTCCAGGTTGAAAGAGCAAGCTGCAGTCGAAGTCAATCGTTCGATTGTGAAGGCCGCACTCGAAGTTGATTCCAGCCCTAGCGTCGATTCGGAGAGTTGCGATGTCTGGTTAGGGTTTTCTTTCATTTTTCTCTTTTAAAAACAACCTAGAAACTACGTCGTGTCAATTGAAAAAGGGTGTTTTTTTTCGCTGCTCGCCTTTTCTCGCCTCTCGCCTCTCGGAAAGGCAAACGCCTTTGGTCGCTTCTGTCACATCGCCTCGCCTGGAGGTGCCCAGGCGAAATACCCTCGCCTCTCGCTGAGCGCCTGGCTCGCCTTTCATAACTATGCTTGTGAGCTATAAGTGCTTACCCTATTCCCTCGGATTCGGCTCGTTGAAGGCTCAATTCGGACTCAATTCTATAAGAAATGAACCGAGCTTGAGAAAACTATATGAACACATTTGCTATATGAGCTGAGTTTGAATATTAGATAGGGCTTGTGAACCTTCGTTTAATTATCATTATATTATATATACACATACATATATATATATATATATATATATTTCAAGAAATATGTATTTCACATTATACATTATTGTATATTTATAGATTAAATTTAATTTGTTAAACCATTACAACTCTTATATATACATTTGTTGATAATTTAAACACAATATATATAGAAATACCAAAATCAGTACACAAATTTGTTTTTCTTCTTTAATCACGATGGTTCGAATTTCATCATATATAATTTGCATATTCATGCACAAACCAGTCGAGTCAAGCAGAGCCCGTCCACGAACAACTGAAACATGAGTCTGAGCCAAGCCTCAGCATCACATATGCAACTTCAAACGAGACCGAAACCAAGTCTGAGCAACCCAAAAATGACATGAGCCTCGGTTCGGTTAATTTGTAGCCTTAGCTGTATTATTGGTGTACAAATTAGCGCTCTATTTGGTAGTATTTGGTATGTAATATGCACCTTGGGTCAACGTGGTCACGCGTGGGATTATTAAATCTTGATATATTCTTAAGCTTTTAGATGAGCCGCTAGATTAGCAAGATATAGCCAGACACTGTGGTCGATCATCGAATATTGCAGGCATATACAACAATTCAACCGTAGCATAAACAATAACTTAAAATCAAGTAATGAGCCCATTTGAACAACATATGCAAACACTAGTTTATCCCGGAACTGAGATTCCAATTTTAAGAAAACATGTGAAAACTTTAGCTTATCCCCCACAACATCCAATTGAGAATTAGTTTAATCTGACACAACACATACTCCCGCCTAAACATATATGTGAGTCCATGTAGCATATCTATAGATGCCATATAGAACTTTATGGCTCTATGTCATGGCTAGTAGGTGGCCCTACTAGATTCAAACATGTATCAGCAGATGTCAATGTGTTCTAGACATCAAAAGATTTAGATGCAAAAGCCATAAAATTGATAGAAATCCATCACCTTTATCAATTTTGGCTTCGTCAATTCCACATGAGAAATATAGCTTTCAACAAGAAACTTGAAACCAATCTCCAGCTCAGCATCAAATGATCCATCCGGATAGCGCCGAACGATGTCCGACCGTTGACACCAAGGGAGGAAATCTTCATACAAGTCAACAGCAGCAACCACAGCATACAACTGCTCTGGAGAATAGCTGGCAATACGAACTAAATCAATGAATGTAATGCAAATGTAAGTCTAGTGTGCTGTCCAAAATTAATAAACCATAAGCAAAGCTAAACCCCCCAACAATAGCAAATGATAATCAATTACAACGTATCACGACAAAGTCACTTGGATAAAGCAAACAACTGAGTAGATTGCCTCAAAATCATAGCCACCAAATCATAATTCCAGTCCTGAAGAATAACAAGTGCAAGATGGATAGTAAACAGCAAATGAAAATTCATGGTGCCATATTCGAATAAACTTGTACAAATTTCGGGGTGGTCATTGGGCTATTCTTTGGTTTTCACTAGGAAAGGGGATCTCTCTCTCTCTCTCTCTCTCTCTCTCACACACACACACATATATATAGGAAAACTCCTTTTTAGACCATCGTACTATTTCAAGAATATCAATTTGACGATCGTAGTATTCACTTTGCCAAGATGACCACTCTACTAACAAACACGCTACAAATTGAACCTAATTCGTTTGACTTCATTAAAAACTTAATGGAGGTGTCCGTTCATGCTTATGTGGACATAGTGGAACCCACTCATTGCATACTGAGTTGGTATTTTCATCTCTCCAGCTGGATCATTTGGAGGGAGATAAAATGTTGTGTTACTTGTTTTGAAGAGAATTCACACCGTCAAAACCAGAAAAGAGAGAGCGTATGTTTGTGTGATCGTTGAGGGATTGAGGGTTCGGTCGACTTTCATTTTGCGTTGGATGATCTTAATCACATCAACAAGGTTCGATAACTCCCTCTTCTACTTCGATTATGAGTTTAGGGTTTTTCAAACATGAAAACCCCTAAACTCGTAATCAAAGTAGGAAGAGGGAGTAATTGAACCTTGTTGCTGTGATTAAGATCCTTCGACGCAAAATGAAAGTCAATCAAACCATCAACGATTGTGCACACACACGTTCTTTCTTTTCTAGTTTTGGCAGTAAACTCCCTCCAACACAAGTAAGGGAGCGTTATATCTCCTTCCAAATCTAGCTGGAAAGATGAAAATTCCAACTCAGTATTTTTTGGCAATGAGTGGGTCCCACAATATTCACATAAGCACGATTAGCTACCCTCTGTTAAGTTTTTAATGGAGACTAGCAAATTAAGTTCAATTTATAGCATGTTTGTTAGTACAATGGTCTTGGCAAATTAAATACTACAAAGGTCAAATGATATTCTTGAAATAGTACAATGGTCGAAAAAGTAGTTTTTCATATCTATATATATATATATATATATTTCGAAACCTTAGGGTAATTTTCACTACATAGTAATTTAGGACTAGAATAATACAATATTTGGTTGCATAAATCTCACTAAAAGTAAGAGGTCAAGAAGAATATGAGTGAGCAAGGCATGACAGATGACCCTGCATTCGACATAACAGAATGGCAAAATGGATTCATGCAGGGGGACAAAGGAAAACTTAAGTACTACGAGTGAGATCACTAGGAATATGAACATCTGATTCTAAGCCATTCCGTACGTCAATCGCACATCAGAACGACTTATGAGCACTGTTAAGAGGATCTACATAACACTCCCTCCGTTCTTAAAAAAGAGCATTTTTTCTTTTTGGGCAGTTCCAAAAAAAAGTGTTCACTTTCTAATTTTTCCTTTTTGGGATGTTACTTTTTGATGCAGGTGCGCTATGGGAAACTATGAACAAAGCTAGGGATGCAATACAAATGGGTAAAACTAATTTGACATTGTCACTTGAAGCCTTAATAATGCAAAATGGGAGGACACAAGAATTTGGAAGGTACACGAATGTCACCTACACTACAAGGGAAGACGGTTGAAAGGCATGTGGATGGCATGTGCAAGTGGGCGGCATGTGCAAGGTTAGAAAGGAGGAAAAACCGTGTTTGTGTTTCATTATCTCTTAAGGAAACTGTGTCTTCTAAAGTCCCAAGTAAAACAGTGTGCTTTATTTCCTAATTTGGCCAAGTTGTTTAGTTTAGTTAGGTCTCTTTATTTTCCTAAATTGAGTATGTAATAAAGTGTCCTAGTCTAATTAGATTTCCTAAGTTAATCATGTAATAGTTTCCTAGTTAAATTAGGGGAGTATTTAAAGTTTTTCTTTAGGAAATAGGAATAGGGATTTAAAGTTTTTCTCTAGGAAATAGGAATAGGGGCCGATTTCATTATTCTTTCTAGATTAGGATTTATTTTGTAAAACATATATAAAGGCTTAGAATTAGTGCTTGTAAATCAGATTTTGGTTATAGAAAAGAACAAAGTTTTGTTCAAGTTTGATTATTGCATTCCTTAGGTTAGGAAGGTAATATCAAAAGGGATCTTTACGTTAGGTAAGTGAAGCCTAACCGGTGAACCCAAACGAGATCTTTACGTTAGGTGAGTGAAGCCTAGCCGGTGAACCCGTCATCTATCCTATTTTCCGCTGCAATTTCATTAATTTACATACATCCTTCATCCATATCTCCGCAAGCATCAAATTCGGTGAAAAATACGTATCAAATTGGTATCAAAGCTAAGGCCTTTCACGAATTCCATCTTTGTGAACGATCATGGCGGATGAAACTACATGCCCACGTGGATTAACTTTGGAACAAGCTTCAAATTTGCGACGAGATCGCGAGATCCAAGAACTACGACAACGAGTAGATCGAGTGTTGCAATTATTGGAGGAATGACCACAAGGCCGTGAAGAAGTAGAAGACTCCAATTCGGATGAGGAAGAAGTAAGACGTCCAAGACCAAGGCAACATCAAGGACGGCAAAAGGATGAAGATGATCGAGGTTTGAAACTCGATATTCCTGAATTCGATGGTTCCATGGATCCGAATGGATATCTCGATTGGATTCGTAGAACGGATCGAATATTCGAATACAAGGAGTATAATGATCGAAAGAAATTCAAGGTAGCCATCCTCAAACTCACAAGGTATGCTTCTATTTGGTACGAAAATCTGAAATCCCAAAGGAGACGCGAGGGTAAGACAAAAATCGAATCTTGAGATAAATTCAAGAAGTATCTTGACCGTAGGTTTTTACCAAGCACCTACCGACAAGATAACTTTACCAAACTCAATCAACTAAAACAAGAAAATTCTCCCGTAGCACAATACACCGAAGAATTTGAGAGGCTATCAATTATTTGTGACATGCAAGAACATGAAGAACAAAAAATCGCTAGGTTCATGGGAGGATTGGACTTCGACATAGCCAACATGGTTGAGCTACAACCTTATTTTACCTTTGATAAAATCTGCAAAGTATCAATAAAGTGTGAAAGACAATTGAAGAGAAAAGATGGGTGAACAAGGTGGCAAGTTCTAAGGGGTTTTCTAGCGATACAATGGGCTCAAACAATCATAAGACGAGTGAACAAGTGGAGGAAACCAACAAAGCTACCCTTAATGACAAAGCCGAAGGGAAGAAACCGATAAGGAACAAGGACACCATCAAGTGTTTTAAATGTCAAGGGTATGGTCATTATCAATCCGAATGCCCCACCAAAAGAGTGTTAACTTTGCACAAAATTCGAGAGATGGAAAACAATCTTTCGGTTCAAGAACAAAAAAGTGAATCCGAAAAGGAGGAAAAAGAAGTGGAAGAATTTAACTCCGAGAACATCCAAGGGGAAGCATTAGTAATGATGAGATCTCTACATACAAAACCTATGATAGTGGAGGAAGAACAAAGAGAGCAGATTTTTCATACGAGATGTCTTGTACAAGGGAAGGTGTGCGACTTAGTAATTGATGGGGGGAGTTGTGCAAACGCGGTTTCCATCGTATTCATTGACAAGCTAAAAGAACCAACCACAACACATTCACGTCCTTACAAATTACATTGGCTCGACGATGGCTCCGAAGTTAAAGTAAGTCACCAAGCTCTAATTTCTCTTTCCATGGGTAATTATAAAGACGAGATATTGTGTGATGTTGTACCAATGGATGTGTGTCACATATTGTTGGGACGTCCATGGCAATTTGATCGATTTGTGACTCATGATAGCAGGGAGAATGCATATATCGTCAAGAAAGATAGCAAGAAGTTCAAGTTGAAACCTTTGCCACCATCAGAAATAACAACCATAAAAAAATCCTCACAAAGGGCAAGCCTATTTGCTAGTGAATGTGAAGCTATCAAGGACAATGAATCAATTCTTATCATACCTCAAGGGATCGAAAGACAAGAAAGAAAGGTGATTGAAAGGGAGAAAATTAAAGAAGAGAAAGAGGAGAGGAAGCTCAAGACGGTTCGAGAGGGATTGAAGTTGTTACATGCATACGAGGATCCGTTCGACTTCAAAGTTCCTACGCGGTTTGCATTTTGGTTCCTTACGCGACTTATCGATAATCACTTCTTTGCAACTCAATAGGCAGATTGGATGAACCTCGTTTCAAGGGCGAATCACCGAGTTGTTCGTATAGATTCAAGGACGAATTTGTTTCAAGGGAAGGGGAATGATGTGATCCTAGGGTCCAAAATTTGCATTTCACAAGTGGAGGGGATTATTTGTCAAGTTTGGAGGCCATGGGATAGTTTTGGTCGCAACAAAATTATGCTTGAAGAATTGAGGACAATTCTTTTCGAAGAAGAGGAGAATGATGCGGGTGCGCTATGGGAAACTATGAACAAAGCTAGGGATGCAATACAAATGGGTAAAACTAATTTGACATTGTCACTTGAAGCCTTAATAATGCAAAATGGGAAGACACAAGAATTTGGAAGGTACACGAATGTCACCTACACTACAAGGGAAGACGGTTGAAAAGCATGTGGATGGCATGTGCAAGTGGGCGGCATGTGCAAGGTTAGAAAGGAGGAAAAACCGTGTTTATGTTTCATTATCTCTTAAGGAAACCGTGTCTTCTAAAGTCCCTAGTAAAACAGTGTGCTTTATTTCCTAATTTGGCCAAGTTGTTTAGTTTAGTTAGGTCTCTTTATTTTCCTAAATTGAGTATGTAATAAAGTGTCCTAGTCTAATTAGATTTCCTAAGTTAATCATGTAATAGTTTCTTAGTTAAATTAGGGGAGTATTTAAAGTTTTTCTTTAGGAAATAGGAATAGGGATTTAAAGTTTTTCTCTAGGAAATAGGAATAGGGGCCGATTTCATTATTCTTTCTAGATTAGGATTTATTTTGTAAAACCTATATAAAGGCTTAGAATTAGTGCTTGTAAATCAGATTTTGGTTATAGAAAAGAACAAAGTTTTGTTCAAGTTTGATTATTGCATTCCTTAGGTTAGGAAGGTAATATCAAAAGGAATCTTTACGTTAGGTGAGTGAAGCCTAACCAGTGAACCCAAACGGGATCTTTACGTTATGTGAGTGAAGCCTAGCCGGTGAACCCGTCATCTATCCTATTTTCCGCTGCAATTTCATTAATTTACATACATCCTTCATCCATATCTCCGCAAGCATCAAATTCGGTGAAAAATACACATCACTTTTACCATTTTATCCTTGCTTTAGTTGCTACTTTAATTGACGGGTCCCGCACCCACATGGGCATCATTGAAAAATTCACAACATCTTAATATTTAAAATAGAGTCAATTAACTTTTTTAATATGCGTGCCGAGTCAAACATGACTCTTTGTTAGGAACGGAGAGAGCATTAGATTGTCACCCTCAATTCCATTGGGGCTACACCAACGAGGTTGAAATCCATCCAAGACCTAAGATTTCCAAAGCAGCTACAAGATCTAGCCACTTAGCAATTTGCAAGCTAAACAAGTGTCTTGCACACCTGCATCGTGAACTCAGTCACACAGATTAGACACCCCAAGAGTATCAAAAGAAACTTCAAAGTTCAAATACCAGTAATTGGCAAAACAGGAAATGGCTACTCTGAAGGTCTGAAAAGAAAAAAGAAACTGAGAGTACCAAGCAAACCACTTTATATCAATTAATGTAGCTTCAAATACCAGTAATCAACAAAATAGGCAATGCCTACTTTGAAGGTTTCAAAAGAAAACAGAAACTGAGAGCACAAAGCAAGCAAGCTTATTTCAATTAAGGTAGCTGATATGGACGAAATCAATGATGCTGATTGGAAAAAGTGGGTTATGCTCTTCCCTTCATTAATATGCAGAGTCAAATTAAAGCATCGATTAACAGGAAAACAACTCTTTAATCAATGTTCACTATAGATTACACGACGGCAGTGACATAGAAGCAAATAATCTTCAAACCAAAACACCAGTCAACTTAATATAGAAAATGCAATCAGATCCTACTCTATGTGAAATCGAGTAGCAAGACTTATAATTCAACACATAATACAGTTTGAATGAAGAAGTAAACAGTTTACCCCAACACGATCTTCTCCTCGTAAACTTTTGACAAAACATTGCCCTCATCCCCATCACCACAGCCAAGAAATCCCCTCCTTTGGACAAGACTAGTCCCCAAAGAGAAATGTGCTGCATCCTTGCGACCGCTACCGTTCAATAGATTGGCGCATGAAAACCACTCAGGACCTGCAATGCTGGTCAAGCATCGTGTCTGAACGTAACCTCCTGGTTCACTATTGTTCCTCCAGTTGTTTATCAATTGACTACCTCCATTTTTGCGCAAAATCAACCGCCTAATGGCCTTCGAAGTCGATATTAACGACGTCATATCAATGAAATTTCATCCACTGTTGAGAAATGATAAATAAAACAGATGTTGTTATATGTGATTTCGAAGAGTGCAATCAATTAGAAACAATGATGACCTAATTTGTGTAGGGATTTAGAGCAACCGAATTGAATGGAATAAATGTGAGGGATAATCGGAACCCTAGGAATATACTAACGAACGTACCTTAGCAATTTTGAAGCTAAATTCATGCGAGGACGAGACTAAATTGAAGATGTAGAACCTGAATATACTGTTTTGGACAGAAAACCGAGTGGAGGGGTATTCGGTGTTTCTGTTTTTTCTTAAGAAAAAAAAAACTTTGTTTTGTTTCTTTTAATATTTTTTTCTTAGGGAATTATATTTTTGTCAATCTTACTAATTAGGGGCTTACTGATTTTACCAACGTATTCTCAATATGTCAAATGTGACCAACCTACTCTCGTACAATGTCATCTTTGCCGTCAAAGGTCCATCCAAAAATTTAACGGGCATTCTGACGTGGATCTTTCTAACGTTAAGAAAAATTATATTAACAGTAAAGGGTTTAAAATGATACTTATGAAAAATGAAGGACCCACCAATAGTTTTTTTTCTCTCTCTCTCAATTTCACACCCAGAAACACATCGATGAAACCAAATCAAATTAAAGAGAAATTTATCCCTTAATCAAATCCCTCATCCTCTACTCAAACATGTTCAAACTATGCCTTTGCAAGCAACAAAATCTTCGGTGCTTACAATGATCTCCAATATTTGAACTCTTTCAATCACTATACTTACAACCCATCTTCGCAAACTCCGCAAATGGCCTATCGTCACACCCAAATAGACTCATCTCGGTGGGTAGCATGGGGAGTCGAATGTCAGTCTCCACGAAGTCTACTCACTCTCTCTCTCTTCGAAATGTTATACATCTAAAGTTTTTTTCCACATAAAGTTGTTCACCTTTCTAATCCGGCGATGTGCATTGAGAAGCTTGTAAGGTAGCATTAATGGCGGAACACGCCTGAACTATGACATCGGCATACAAGTCGCCGAAATCGTTTGTTTCCTCCATTGTTTAAGAAACACAGAAACGAAGTTAGTTAGGGTTTTGATTTTGCGATTACTCAAATCTTGTTTAAATTTTTGTAATGTCAATGGTGGAGTAAATACAAGAGAACATCAATGGTTGATTTGGGGATAAATTTCAATCTCTGTTGGATTAAAATGTCAACCTTTATTGGGTTAAAATGAAGATTTGATTTGGTCAATGGTTGATTCGGGAATAAATTTCTTTGTGCTAAGTTTCTTCATGGGAGGGATTTGATTTGGGGATAAATTTCTCTCCAATTTGATAAGTTTCTTGACTGTGTTTCTGAGTGTGAGATTGAGACTTGAGAGAGAGAAAAAACAATTATTGGTGGGCCCTCCATTTTCCATAAATATCATTTTGGACCTTTTACCGTTAATATAATTTTTTTTACCGTTAAAAATATCTACGTCAGTATGCCCGTTAAATTTTTGGATGAAGTTTTGACGGCAGGGACGACATCGCACCTAAATTGAGAGTAGGTTGGTCACATTTAAGATATTGAAAATACGCTAGTGAATCAGTAAGTTTCAATTAGTACGATGGTCAAAAATATATTTTTTTCTTTTTTTATTCTCGTCATTATTAACTAAAAAGAAAAAAAGAAAATGTTAGTCATTTATATTTTTGGTAATATTACTTTTTCCGTCGAAGGATCTACAATTTATCTACGTACAAAACCTGTGACCCACAGACGCGTGGCAAGCACCAAGAGGAAGCCCCCAAAATCAACGAGCGACTAAGCTGGACAGCTTTGTCGCATGGCGTAGGCAACCTAGCCTTGGTCACTCGGTCTCCTTGGTTTTTGCGCATTCCCACATCAATGACATGTCTTCAATAATACTATTCACTTAATGTCCCCAAAGAAAACAATCCGTTGACAAAGGTAGCTACGTTTTTTCCTCGTAATGGCTTCATGATTGACTAGCAATGATGGCTCACGATCCTCTCCACTATTAAATATCTTACTTAGTAGGACATGTGACTCTCTACGCTCTACATGTAGAGCTGGCAATGGGCTGGACCGGACCAGCTCAACCCTAATCCATCGGGTCAAGCTTTGAAATTGGGCCAAGCCGGCCCAGATTTATATTGAGCCTTTAAAACTAAAGCACAGTCTCTCTCAATATCGGGTTGGGCCAGGCCAGCCCGCGAGTCGACGCATTGTTTTGGGTTAATTTGCACTAATTTTGACATTTTTGTCAGTCTGTATGTAGGCCCATTGGGCCGAGTCTTAAAATTGGGTCGGGCCAACCCAGTCCGTCCTAAAGTCAGGTTGGCTGGGCCAGTTCATTGGACCGGACCAATTTTGCCAGCTCTACTACATAGTACACGCAGCAACACAAGTGAAAAGCTTTCTAACTCTCTCTCTCTCTCTCCAACACATTTCTGGCCCCTTTTTCCCTCTTTGGTCCAATACTGTTAAAAAGGCTTTTATACAGAATCTCATCTTACGCTTAAGGGTTTGAATCAGGACAATCCACAACTCTACTCACGATGTGTTGTTTTCATCTTTTACATGTCATATAGTAGTATCCAGTCAGATATCGGCACGATTACTGTACTTTGGCGTGATCATCCGTTTTTAAAATATAGTCTCATTTTTTCACTTTGATTTGTTTCATAAAAAAAATATATCATTTCTAATATAGAAAATATTTATAGAGCAATTTAAGAAAGGTAGAAACATGTAAAACTACAATGTTTTGAAACATATATAGAATATTTGCACCGGTCCACTTACATTGTTGAAGGCTCGAATCTTGCGAGGAGTTAGAGATGTAAAGAAGAGAATATCTTCGTTCTCATAAGAAAAAAAATGAACATTTTACTTTTTGGTGTGAGAAGTAAAAAATATTATGTATAGACAATAGGTTATTTTCTGATTTATCAGAGGAATAACATATTGAGTCCGACTCCGAACTTTCGATTGATCTAATTAAGAAGGCTTAATATGATAACTACCCCGCGAGAAGCTTAGAAATATTGGCTCTGTTTGCTTACACAGTTTGATTTTATGGTTCATAATTTTTATTTATTTATTTATTGTTTTCATTTTCGATCACTTTGGAAACAAGTTCAATTATGACCAAGCTCATAGTCCCAACTAACAGATTATAGAACTGAAATAATAACAAAAATACAAAATAAAGAAACTGAAGTCGTAAAAATACAATATAATGAAACTAAAGTCGTAAAAATACAGGACTTGGTCCACTGGTCCGGACCTCGAAAAAAATAGTCTCTATACTATACAAGCTTACTCTTTTTAAGAAAGGAGCTTGTATATAAACTAGCATTGGTTTTGCTTTCTTTCTAATGAGGGACAAACTCACTTATCCAACTTCAACCCACCTACTTTAATTAGGCCTTAATATCTCCATCATTTAATTTTGAACAAATAAATATATGATTTCGATGTTATCACGGAGTAGAACACATTTTCATAATTATTTTATCATTCGACAAATAAACCACTAAGAAATTTACAAAACAAGATGCACAATTTCCTTCAATATTTACAATTTTTCCAACAATTTCATCAATGATTCTACCTAGATCTTAGGTTCCAAGAGCTAGCCATTAATAGTAATATGTGCTTTCTTGCATTGATAGTAAGATATTTTAAAATTTTGTTTTGCGATGCTCATCAAATTTTAGGAAAAATAATCCTTTCTACTTGTGGGTAAGGCTGTCACCTACTTTTCGTTGGGAAATTTGAGGAGGCAATATCTCCAACCTTATAACTAATAATGAAGCCCTTTCATTTTTGAGGATAAGATTTCATTAATTTGTTGAAGGAATAAGAGTAAATATTATAAGCAGAAAAAAATGTTAAGAGAAAGTTATTCACTCCAAAATTCTCTCATAAAAGAAAATAGGGAGTACATTTAAGTTGGCCAAAGAAATGTTTTCTGTATGAGTGTTCTAGAGATTGTCTAGAATCCTGGTTTGAGCATTATCCAAATTCTTAATATTAGCTATCGATATAGGTGTTGAATATTAAGGATACATCTACTAGGGCTTCATAAGTTTCTTGTTTGTTACTCATTCTAGAATATTCTTGTAGTTTCTTGTCTGTTACTCATTCTAGAATATTCTTGTATATATTCTATTGTATTTAGAATAGGAAACTCAATATTTGTATTAGAATAGGAGTCTCTCTCTTGTACTATAAATTCTACAGTTTGTGAATAAGAAAAACAGTTTTCCCATTCTCATATTGTTAGGTCCAAGGTTGCTCTATATAGGCTAGAAGGGGGTTGAATAGCCTATGTCCAATTTTGAAATTGATTCAAAAATCTTACTTCACTAGGGTTTTATAAATTTTGCGGGCGGAAGTCTTGTGAAGCACGGGACAAGTTGAGAATGGCGATCTTGGCGGGACAAGATCGGCGGTTCTTGATTGGAAATACGGAAATTTAAAGCAACACAATCAAATCACAATCACACACAAATAGACAGAATATTTAATATGGTTCACACTTATAAATAAGTGCTACGTCCACAACCAAAGTGGTCAACTTTGGATTTGAAAATCGTGTACTAAGTTTTTCCACTAGATATTTTACAAACTAAATCTCTAATGGATTGTGTACAAAAATTTTGTTGACCAAGTGTTTGTGTGGGAGAATTGATATCAATAAGATACAATTCTCGTGAGCTATGAAAAGCTAGGTGTTGCAATCAATGAAGAGCTTTAATGGACTGATCGTCTTAGAGTGAAGCTCTTCAAAGAAGGAAGTACGAATAGGACGTTTAAGCTTTAATGCACTTGAAGAAGATGAAGAAGATTCGAGTTGTAGTTGTTGAAGTGTATTGAATGCAGCAATGGAGTCTCCTTTTATATGTAGGAGGAAGCTTGGAGCCGTTGGTAGTCTTCTAATTTGAATTTAAGAGCAATTAATGCTCTAATCGGTTGTTGACTCGATAGGGTGGCACGTAGCTTGCGATCTGTCTCGACACTTTGCTAAAAATAGGCGGTGCATTGCTTGCGGGAGGAATGTCCTTTACGAGTGTATGCCAAGAATGGAAACCTTCATTGAATGTGATTTGCGGGTTAACGTTGCATCGAAGTCAATGAAGCCTCAAATCGGGACATGTCTTGGCGGTTCTCTTATCGGACGTTCTTGAGGTTCTTCAACATTGCGATGAAGCTTGGCGATATGAGCTTGTCCGATATCAAAGGAAGGCTGATGCATAAATTGCCTATTGTGCGAAGGGCGTCCGATGTCCTATAGGCTATCTTCTTCAAGGCAATATACAATAAGCAACCTAGGCTATTCAAGCTATGCCTAAGTACAAGTTGCCACTCTAACGGACACGCAGGCCCATTAGTCACCTTGACTTAGACTTAGGTTATGGATTCAAGCAAATCTAGGCTAATTATGCAACAATCTCCTCCTATTTGCTTGAGTCCATGACCCTACGAATACAATATCGGTGACCATGTTCAAGTCTAGTAATAACATGCTTGTAAGATTGATATATTAAATAAGCATGCCCTAGATGAACTTACATAAAGGTCATTGTATTCAAGAATTACAAAGTGTTTACAAACAGGAAATTAAGCATCGAGACACTTGTAATGAGACTAATTTAAAGACATGCGAGATAGGCGAGAATAGGCAATATAGGACATGTCTTTAAACCGGTGGTTTAAATTTCATGCAATCACATAATAAGCGGTTCATAATAAACATGAAAGTTTTAAAACATAGACATTGTTAATTAAACAAGTTGTTTAATTACAAAGTTTAGCAAAAGATTATACAAAATATTATCGGCCGGTTCGAGAAGATGACCGAGATGATGCACGACCTTTGCCTTTGCACGATGAAGATTGCCCATAGCTTCTTGATGCCCATTTAGAGTCAACAGCGGCCTTAAGTCTTGCAATTTCTTCGTTTCTTCTTGCTAGCTCTTCTTTAGTATCGGCCAATTCGGAGGAGAGCTCTTTGTTCTTACGCTTGAGCGAGCATTATGCTCAATGAGCTTGGTCTGCGATCATTGTTGAGTCGGCCATCTCCTCCTTCATGGGCGCAAGCGAGGCATCAATAAAGCCGGCGGTGCTCGGTAGTTCTGCGCTCCTTGCGATAGTAAGCCAAGTGCTTGGTCGTGAGATTACGCGTCGCTCGCACGGAGGAGTGAACAGAGCGATTTGCTGGCGTTGAGAGTGAAGCACAAGCTTGTAGCCGGCTTCAACCATGTCGACGACTGCATCATCTTAGTGGCGAGGTTGTCCCGGTTGGTTTCGAAGATGGCGACGTCTTGGAGGAAGAGGTGAGATTTGGGCGGCAGGGCGGCTTGGTGGCGAGATGGATCGTGGCGGGCATCAAGCGGCCTTTGCACCCTTGAAATCTCCATCACTTGGGTCATGCGATCGGCTGCACATGGGTGATGTGAGGCGATCTGAGAGAGTTGGTGCGGGGCCTTGGTCGGGTCAACGAGATGACCTCAAAATCCTTCAAAAATTTATGGACGGCCTCGGCGGGATAGGTATCGAGCAGTCGGGATGACTCGGCGATGGTCTGGCGGGGAAGGATGGTGGTGGCTTGGGTAGGTGAGGGTGGAGGATGGGTGGTGGGAGACGGGGATTGGCTAGAGGATGAGGGAGAATGGATGGTGGAGGAAATATCAATAGAGGGTGAAGGAAGGCTAGGAAAGATGCAGGGAAGAGCCTTTCTATGTAGATGACATAGGAAAGGGGTGAATGAAGAAGGAGGAGGAGAAAAGAAAGGGGAAAGGCTAGGAGAAAGGAAGAGAATAGGGATGAGAGGGTTGAAGCCAAGGTAAGTGGTGACTACATCAATGAAGGTGTAGACCACGGGGTGAAAAAGGATGGAAGGATGGCGGATAATGGTGAAGGCGGGGGTTTAGGCGAGAGAGAGAGGAAGGGGAGATGTCCGATTTGGTTGGAAGGGAAGGCCTAGGTCTTTATGGATTGCAACCCATTGGTTGAAGATCATAAGATCTTGAACCGGCGAGTTGTGGGAGAAAAGAGTTGTGACCGGGCGGGAGGAAGAGGGTCATAGTAGGCACCCCATTGAAAGATGATTTCACTGCGGACATAGGGCGACGGAAATCTCTTGGGGTAGTCAAGGGTGGCTAAGAAAGGGTCGAGTCGGCGGGGTTGGGTTTAGGCTGCTTGTCTACGAAGGACAGCGAGCTGCACCTCGGGGTGTAGGTGGTATAGGGGTTGGTTTTGAGGCGTTTGGGAGGAGGCGGGTCGGAAGAAGGAGAGATAGGTCGTTTGGAGGATGGTGGTTGAGAAGAGGTGGCGGGTGAGAAAGATGGCTCTTGTGTGGTGGTTGTTTGGATGGGAGCGAGAGGGAGGAGGTGAGGAAGAGGTGAGGTGGTAGTGGTAGTAGGCGAGGTGGTGAAGGTGGAGAAGGTGGAGGAGAAGAGGTTTCATCGGCGGTTCCCACAAAATGTACCTTCTTCTTTGCACTCTTTTTAAAACGTTTGCCATGCTTGGACTTAGTAGGAGTGGAAGAGGCGAAGTTGGTGATTGAGATGTTGTGGTGGGAGCTGCTGGTGGAGGAACGATGGAGAAGCGGTGGTGTGGAGGCGGTGGTGGTGTGGATGAGACCTTAGGAAGGCCAAATGATTCGTCGTGGGTAGGAGGGTTTGTTTGGTTTTGGGTTTGGAGGAATGGGAGGTAGGTTTAGAGGTTTTGGAGAGGTCGGTGGTTGGAAGGTTGATGGGTCCTTCTCAAGTGCCTTTGCGAGCGAGTTTCTGGTTTGTTTGAGTTTTGGGGTGAGAGAGGGAGAGTGTTTAGGCTTTTGGTAGGGGCTCGGCGGGCTCATATGGGTCATGATCTAGCTGCGAGGTCAAAATGTTCGGGCGGCTCGGCCCGATGGGTGTAGGCTCCTCCTCCTCGGTGGTAACCCGGCGGTGTAGGTGACCTTCCTCTTACCCTTCTGGCTTGGGTAGAGGGCCACCGATAGCGATAGCGGCGGCGGGTGCGGCGGCACGGTGCGATAGCGGCAGCGGCGGCAGCGGCTCGGCCGCGTTGGTTGTCCTTTTGGCCATATCATCCCTATAGCGGGTGATGTTGTTGGCCGTGAAGACGTAGGTGTTGGACACCTTGATGAGGTCGTCGAGCGACCAGCTCATCAATCTCCTCATAACGGCGGAGGATGACATTGATAACCACGACAAAGGGCCTCTTCATGGACGGGTGAGCTTGGACTTGGCAACGCTGCGGGACGGCATTGAAAAGATGATCTTTGCCCGGTTGAGTTGCTTGCGAAGGACCACGGCCTTGGTCCACATCAGTGTTGGGAGGTGAAGATGTCCCTCGAGCCATTTTTGAACAAAATGCTCTTGTCGAGCGGATGGGCGATATGATAGGGGTTCTCGGGAAGAGGTTCCTAGACATCTCGGAAAACCTCTCGGTTGGGCGGACCCCTCATCATCTCCCAGGCAAGTGCCGATTCGGCATCGGTCAAGTCCAATTTGCCTTCAACAGGCGGTCAAGGATTTCTCCAACATCCTTGTAGGTCAACTTGATGTAGTGGCCTCGATGTAGCCCTTGATATAGCTTAAGTTGGCGGCTCGAGGCATTAGGCTGGAGGAGGAGCGAATCATCCTTGTATAGAATTCCTCGGCTAGATAGTTCTTTGTAGTGGGTGTCGTTGAGTTGGAACAAGGGAGAAGGCCACACTCGGCCAAATCTTTTAGCAAGGCATCACTAGCGGATGTGCAAATGATGGAGTCTATGTCGATAGTCATCCCGGGTGATAGCTTGACACAGGAAGGGTCCTTATAGGGAGCTCGGCGGCAATGCGGCCCTGGTTGGCTTAGCGAGGCGGAGATGAAGTGGTGGCGGCGGCCTTTGAGGATTTAGACTTTCCCTACATGATCGGCAGATGTGAGAACATATAGAATCGGCGGATATGCAAGAAACGCGAGATAATCATGCAATCGGAGATAATAACATAAACAGGTACTGTTCAGATCAAAACCCAAAATATAGACAAATTGAACCAAAATATAAGAACAGTTCATCATCTGGGTTTTCAAATATCTCCTGAGTTTGTCAGTTTCAAGCAAACAATCTGAAAACATAGTACCACAGGAATCTCTTACAACACATTTTACACAACATAAGCATGATTCAAGCAACAATCGCAATATAGCACAGTTCATCAATGGCGGACAGTTTTTAAAACCTTAAATTAGGTCAAAACAAGATCCTAAAACTGGATTTAAATGAATCAAGAAGGTGTAGAAATCCTTACCATTGATGATTTTAAGTATAGAGACTTGAGATTTTGGAGGTTTGAGAGATTTGGAGGATTACAGATTGGAAGCTTGAGAGGTTTTGAAAGTTGAAAATGGCGGTTGTTGAGAGTTGTGAAGAGTTCTTGTACATTTTACCCTTTTATACCTCGACAGGCCACTAAATGGAATTTGATAAAATTTGAAGTCCGCATTTATTACACGATGAGTCAATGCGTATGGCGCCCTTAAGTCTTCCTATATTATCGAGTCGCCTATTTTATCGAAGGCTGCCGATGTGGAGATAGACACTTACCCAAGGTTGTCTATTTACTCGGCGAGTTGAGATCGGCGATCACATAGGCGGTTTAATAACGGCGGTTTATAAATAACTTAAAGAATTTGCTAGAAAGGATTAAGGATTGAGGTCAAGCATACCAAGCTCTCCTCTTAAATATGCAAACCTGGTTGAATCAAGTGGTTTTGTGAAGATGTACGCTACGATTCTCTGTAGGCACATATTGCATGCGATGTTACCTTTTTCAACATGATCTTTAAGAAAGTGATATCTCACATCAATGTGCTTTGTTTTGGAGTGCATGACGGATTTTGAGAGGCGAAATTGCGATGTGTTATCACACATTATAGGACAATCATCGGTTTTGATCTCATAGTCCACTAGTTCTTTGTTTGATCCACAGCGGTTGTGGCGGCGGCTACCGGCTATGTATTACGCTTGGTTGTTGAAGTTGAAACAGAGGTTTGCTTCTTCTTGGCCCATGAGACAAGTCTATTTCCTAAGAATTGACATGTCCCACTTGTGCTTTTCTGTCAACTTTACATGCGGCAAAATCGGCATCGAATAGCCTATAAGATTAAAAGATGAATCTCTAGGATACCGATTCCCAAATTGGGAGTATCTATCGGATATCGATGATTCTTTTTGCTTGTAGGTGAGACTCCTTTGGATCGGCTTGAAACCTAGCACAAACACAAACGGCAAACATGATATCGGGCCTACTAGCAGTTAAGTATAAAAGTGAACCAATCATGCCTCGTAGAGAGTCATGTCCACTTTCTTGCCCTTCTCATCTTTGTCAAGATGGCGGTTAGTAGCCATAGGAGTCTTGAAGCTGTTTGCATTCTCAAGACCAAATTTCTTGATGACATCCTTTGCATATTTGGCTTGATTGATGAAGATACCATTTGAACTTTGTTGAATTTGAAGACCAAGGAAAAAGTTGAGCTCTCCCATCATGCTCATCTCAAATTTACTCTGCATAAGCTTTTCAAACCTTTTGCAAAGATTTTCATTAGTAGAACCAAAGATAATATCATCAACATATATTTGAACAAGTAAGGAATGACCTTTATGCTTCATAATGAAAAGAGTAGTGTCAATTTGACCTCTTACAAAGCCTTGAGATATCAAGAACTTTGAAAGGGTCTCATACCGAGCTCTTGGAGCTTGTTTAAGTCCATAAAGGGCTTTCCTTAGCTTGTAGACATCTTCTCTTCTTGAGCAGTCTATGAACCCGGTGGTTGCTCAACATAGACTTCTTCTTGAAGTTCTCCATTCGAAATGCACTCTTTACATCCATTTGATAAACTTTGAAGTCCTTGTAAGAGGCATAGGCCAAGAATAATCGATAGCCTCTAATCTTGCAACGGGGCAAATGTCTCATCATAGTCAATACCCTCCTCTGTCGTATCCTTGGGCTACGGTCTTGCCTTGTTTCTTGTAATGTTGCCGTTTTCATCCATTTTGTTTCGAAAACCCACTTTGTGCCAATAAGCTTGTCCTTTAGGCCTAGGGACTAGTGACCGGACTTGGCATCTGTCAAATTGGTTTAGCTCTTCTTGCATAGCTTCCACCGACTTGGATCTTCGAGCTTCATCAATCTTTTGGGTTCAATGTTAGATACAAATGCGGTAGAATACATGCATTCGTTTCTTGAAGCTTGTCTAGTTTGAACACCGGCATTAAGATCTCCAATGATTTGAGTGATAGGATGATCTTTTACTTCCCTAACCTGCGGAGTTGAACTTGTCCTATTGTATCGGCGAGTTGGATTCTTGAGAAGTAGAAGTAATTGAAGCTTGGTTTTCTAAAGGGTAGGTTAATTCCAAGGTAGGTTGTATGACTTACGGTGTGGAAGGCAAAGGGGATTCGGGGTTTTGAGTGTTCATTTGTTGGTTCGTTTGAGGATTCTAACGGGTTGACTCTTGGAAGATCTTGTGAAGAAGGAGGATCGGCGGATCGGGATTAGGCATTACGTACTGTCTCATATTCATCGAGAATCATTAGTAACCTTAGGAGCCAAATGTGGCCCAATGAAATCAAATTCATCAAAAGAAACATGTACAGATTCAACAACTCTAAGTGAAGTTTTATTATAAACTCGTATGCTTTTGAAAACTTGGCATATCGAGAAAAATTCCTTCATCACTTTTGGATTCAAACTTACCTCTATGTTCTCTACCATTGTAAAGAACATAGCATTTACAACCAAATATTTTAAAGAATCCAATGTTGGGAGCTCGCCTCTCCATATTTCATATGGAGTTTTGTTATGAAATTTATTTATGATGGACTGTTTTGTGTGAAGCGGGCGGTGTTCACGGCCTACGCCCGAAATACATAGGCGGTTTGGCTTCGGCAATCATTGTCTTTCTGCTTCAATGAGAGTTACGTTCTTCCTTTCGCAACTCCATTTTGTTGAGGTGTGCCAGCTAGAGAAATTGTGACCAATTCCATGGTCATCACAATATTTGGCAACACCATTGTTCTTGAACTCTGTTCCATTGTACGATCGACATCGAGATATCATCCGGCCGAGTTTGTAGTCTTCGAAGAGTTCATAATGATGTCATATGCTTCATCTTTGGAGGACATCATTTCTACCCAAGTAAATCTTGAGTAATCATCAACTACCACGAGTATACTTGCGCCACCAAGACTTGTAGTAGTTACGGGTCCAAACAGATCCATGTGCAAGAGCGTAGAGTGCAGTTGTTGATAGGCAAGGCTTGCTTTTGAAGGAAGATTTATGTAGTTTGCCCGTTGACATGCTCTGCAGGTGTGATTGGTGATATTTTAGGCAAACCGACAACTAGATTGTCTTTTGATAGCTTCTCCAGGTATTTGAAATTGAGATGACTAAGCCTTTTGTGCCACAACCAGTGTTGTCGGTTGATGACCTAGCAACCAAGCAAAGATTTGATTTTCTTCCAACGGCATTTAGGTCAACGGCATAGACATTTCCTTTTCGAACCTGTCGGGATAGTTGAACATGTCTCATTGTCCTTTATGAGACATTGACTTGAGAAAAGCGACATGTTAGCCCTTTATCACGAATTGTGATATGCTTAGCGGTGTGCTTTAAACCTTCAACTAGAGAGACTTTGTTGATGGAGAGATTGCCTCGATTATACTTCCATAACCAATGGTCTTCCCTTTTGAGTTATCTCCAAATATGGTGAGGGACCTTTTGCTTCAACAATGCTTGAAAGAAGATTTGGATCACCGGTCATATGCTTTGAGCATCCTTGTCTAGATACCATAGATCTTTCTCTTCTTCATTGACGACCATGAAGCATTCTGAAATATAGACATTTAAGAATATGGTCCCCTTTTATTTTTGGGTCCTCAAGGTTAGCAACCTTTTGGGATCCACACTTGTTTAACCTTTGGAGGAGTAAATCCTCTAGATTTAGGTGTGAATCTCGAAGGCATTCATGAATCTCATGACCATGGCATTTGCGAAAGAGCATTTGTGAAATCCTTCAACATGAGTAATGATTTCTTTTTGAGGCTTCTTAATATCGGCGGTCTTTGGAATGATCTTTCTGGCGATAATTGGCCTATAGGACTTAGGGCGATAATGCCTTTTCTTGTTGATGTTAGGTTTACCATAGGTAGACCTCTTATCAAAAGATTTTGTATTCTGAGCACATGTCCTTTAAGCTTTTTATCTGCAGAATTCACTTCTTTTACCCTTTTATAGGCGGTGTTGGGATCGCGGTCTTGCCTTTGACAAATTTAATAGGTTTGAGTGAGAATTCCTAGACTTGCTATTAGTCATCCTGTTTTCTTAGGGTGACTAATGGCGAGGTTTTAGTTGCTCGAGACTCACTATTAGCGAGTCATTCTTTGGCGGTGCTTTCTTTTGGACTTGTCTTTTGTGTTCTTGGGATAAACAAAAGGAACTTTGTTAAAGCCAAGTCCTTGCCTTTTGGGAGGCTGCTGGTCATAAGAAACTCCTACAACCAATTCTTGACAATCACTTGAGATGTCTCATCCTTTTGAGAACTAGAAGAACTACCTACTTTGAACTCACTTTGGAAACCAATACCGGTTTGTCATCTAAAGTTTTACGGTTTGAGAGAATGGCATCAAAGTTTCCTTTAGAGTTATTCCAAGTATTGACAACCTTTTGAAGGTCATCTTTCTCGAATTTATCTTCTTGATGTGTTCAAGTAGGAAATCCACTTTTCGATCAAAGCTTTGTTCTCTTTTTGCAATTTGATACTTTCGACTTCTTTGTCTATCAAGATCTTTGATCTTAGACATCAAGGTTGATTTCTCGAGACAGCTAGTTCATGCTTCTTGGCTAATTTCACATAGGCGGCTTTGAATTTTGAAAACTCTTCCGGCATGTCTTTGTTAGCTTTGATGAGCTCTCCCTTTGATGGTTCATTGAGCTCATCATCATCATCCTTGTCATCTTGTTGAAATGGTAGTGACCTCAGAATCATGTGGTGACTCCTGGCCATAAGGCATATGTTGGCTTCTTCGGCAAAGTCACAAGAGTCATCCTCATCGGTGTCGGTGTCACACCATGTAGGCGGTGCTTTCATCAATGTCTTGACCACCATCCCTTTTTGTTTTTGAAATTTAGTTTCGGGACGTTTCTTATAAAATTCATACTTTGGCTTTGGACATTTAGAGGCAAAATGGCCTGGTTTCCTACGATTAAAACAAACTAGCTCATTATCCTTTTGATGGTCTGCGATTTATAAGGAGCGAGAATGTTTTGGTTGGCGGTTGTTTTATAAGGAACAGCGTTTTGTGAGAAGGCCTATGTGATGATGGTTTATTAAACCTTTTGAAACGTTGATATTTCTTTACAAACATAGCAAAGGCTTCGTCGAAAGAATATCATCATCTTCTTTGGAAGTAGAAGGTGTTTCATCGGGTTTTGAACAGGAAGGTTCGTAGACATGGTGGTAAGGACAAGTTTTTAAAACTCTTTTCCATTTCTTGAGCTTGTTGGATCTCAAGCTCATAAAGCGAAAGACTAGCATAAAGGTTTCTAAGAGTCAATTTGTTTAAATCTTTTGACTCTTTCATGGCGATGATCTTAACATGCCATAGCGCCTAGTGCATTTAGAAATCTCATGTTTATTTCTTTCTTTTCATACTTCTTTCCTAATGAATAGCAAGAGTTGACTACCTCATAGAATCTGTCATAGGCACTTCGCGAGACTCTTTGGGATCCTTTTGAAGGAGTCAAACTTACGGATGCGGGTATATAATTTGTTGTTCTTTGTCTCGCCATCACCTTCAAGATATTCAAGGATGGCTTCCCACATCTCCTTTCTTTGTGTCCAAGTTGATAATCTGGCGATAAGTACTTATATCAACACAGTGGTAATGATGTTGATGGCCTTTCCATCGAGCATCATTCTTTCTGTCTTCATCATCCCACTCTTCTTCGGCTTTGGTACTTGGTGCGGCGGTTGGATCTACCGCGGCCGGTGTATTAGGCTTCATTGGAATTACGGGTCCATCGTGACACATTTCCACAAACGTTTGTCAATTGAATTCATATGTCTTTTGACTTTATCTTTCCAGATGTCAAAGTGAACTTCATCCAAGACAGGACAATGGTTCACGTTTGAGGTTTCCAACATTTGGTGAGCAGCCATGATCTTTAATCTCTCAAGAGGTTAATCTCGGAAAAACTAGTTTTCAAAGAGTTAAGCTCGATACCAATTGTTAGGTCCAAGGTTGCTCTATATAGGCTAGAAGGGGGTTGAATAGCCTATGTCCAATTTTTGAAATTGATTCAAAAATCTTACTTCACTAGGGTTTTATAAATTTTGCGGGCGGAAGTCTTGTGAAGCACGGGACAAGTTGAGAATGGGCGATCTTGGCGGGACAAGATCGGCGGTTCTTAACAGTTGGAAATCGGAAATTTAAAGCAACACAATCAAATCACAATCACACACAAATAGACAGAATATTTAATATGGTTCACACTTATAAATAAGTGCTACGTCCACAACCAAAGTGGTCAACTTTGGATTTGAAAATCGTGTACTAAGTTTTTCCACTAGATATTTTACAAACTAAATCTCTAATGGATTGTGTACAAAAATTTTGTTGACCAAGTGTTTGTGTGGGAGAATTGATATCAATAAGATACAATTCTCGTGAGCTATGAAAAGCTAGGTGTTGCAATCAATGAAGAGCTTTAATGGACTGATCGTCTAAGAGTGAAGCTCTTCAAAGAAGGAAGTACGAATAGGACGTTTAAGCTTTAATGCACTTGAAGAAGATGAAGAAGATTCGAGTTGTAGTTGTTGAAGTGTATTGAATGCAGCAATGGAGTCTCCTTTTATATGTAGGAGGAAGCTTGGAGCCGTTGGTAGTCTTCTAATTTGAATTTAAGAGCAATTAATGCTCTAATCGGTTGTTGACTCGATAGGTGGCTGTAGCTTGCGATCTGTCTCCGACACTTTGCTAAAAATAGGCGTGCATTGCTTGCGGGAGGAATGTCCTTTTCGAGTGTATGCCAAGAATGGAAACCTTCATTGAATGTGATTTGCGGGTTAACGTTGCATCGAAGTCAATGAAGCTTCAAATCAGGACATGTCTTAGGCGGTTCTCTATCGGACGTTCTTGAGGTTCTTCAACATTCTTGATGAAGCTTGGCGATATGAGCTTGTCCGATATCAAAGGAAGGCTGGCGATGCATAAATTGCCTATTGTGCGAAGGGCGTCCGATGTCCTATAGGCTATCTTCTTCAAGGCAATATACAATAAGCAATCCTAGGCTATTCAAGCTATGCCTAAGTACAAGTTGCCACTCTCAGACACGCGGCCCATTAGTCACCTTGTCTTAGACTTAGGTTATGGATTCAAGCAAATCTAGGCTAATTATGCAACCATATGGTATCAAAGCTAAAAAGATCCAAAACCCTACAACCCTAAACAACCCAACTTTCGGCACCCTTCCTCCTCGACCTACTATGGCTCCTCCTCCATCATCCTTAATGCCGCCGAACCCGACCACCTCTTTTCTTAGTCAACCTATCCCACCGTACTCTCACCCCCTCACCTACCTTATATGGGCATCTTAAATAACATCCATCCTCTTTGGGCTCGACCTCTTAAAATTTGTCGATGGCACCTATCCAAAACCGAGGATAATATCACCATCACCATCAGTGTCACGCATCTAACGACGAGCCCCAAACCCGCCACCACCACCTCAGTCCCTAACCGCCGCTAAAACACGGTGTCGCCAAGATCGCCTCATCCGTGGGGCTCTCATCGGCACTCTAGACCCTGCTTTGTTCCTGCTTGTTCATCAAGCCACCTCTCATGAAGCCTGGACCACCCTCAAACTACCTATGCCACCCCTCCGGTGGTCACATCTTCCAAATCAAAGACAACCTTGCCAATCTCACCAAAAACCAACTCTTCATCTCGGATTACATGAATCAAATCCTACACCGACAAACTCGCCATTCTTGGCAAACCCATGGATCCCGAAGACATAATCTCCACAATTCTTAAAGGTTTGGACTATGAAACCTTTAAACCCATTATCGACTCAACCCGTGCCCGTGATAACCCTATCTTCTTGAAGCCCTACATAAAAAACTTATCCAACACGAACTCACCCTCAAACAAACCCTTCCTCCACCCCCTTCCCACCACCGCCCACAAGCTCGCCACCACCCAACCGTACTCCCTATTGTACCACTAGTTCCTCTCCCTCCTCGGCTCAAGTACCACACCCTCCCCTTTAAGGGCAAGTGTCAATCTGTCGTAACACCGGACATGTCATCTCCCAATGTCGCCGGTTTAAACATGACTTCCCACTGTCACCTTCCCCACCCCGCGGAACCAAAGTCCAGCGCTACTCCCCAAGCCCACACCGCTACTTTTCTCTCAACCCCCCTCCCCCTCCCTCTTGGTTCATCGACAGTGGTGCAACCAACCACATCACCAATGATCTCTCCACTCTCGCCTTACATACACCCTACAATGGTAGTGACGACGTCATCATCGGAGACGATTCCTCTCTTCCTATCTCTCACATAGGTTCCTTCTCTCTCTCCACACCCTCTTCTTACCTATTTTTTAACAATGTCTTGCATGTTCCTCTTATCACTCGTACTATTCTTTCTATTTCCCAATTATGTCGTGATAATAATGCTATCATTGAATTCTCACACTCTTCTTTTCTCATTAAGGACAAAGCAACGAATCAAACCCTTCTCCATGGAACTCTTGAGGTTGGCGTCTACATTTGGCATCCTCAGCCCATTCGAGCTCATTCCAGCATTCTTTCTTCGCAGTTGTGGCATCATCGATTAAGACATCCCGCTCCCCCTATTCTTCGCTTGTTACGTAGCAAGTTTCATTTATCTATTTCTTCCAGTTTATTTCCGTGTAATTCCTGTTTTATTAATAAAAGCCACAAACTGCCTTTTGCATCTTCTTCTCTTATTTCGCATGCTCCGCTTGATCTCATCTTTTCTGATGTATGGACCTCTCCTGTTAATTCTATTGATCAATTCAAATACTATGTCATTTTTGTCGACCACTATACCAAATACATCTGGTTTTACCCCCTAAAACACAAATATGACACTTATAATACCTTTCTTCGCTTCAAAACTCTAGTCGAAAAATACTTCAACCGTCCCATCATTCAAGTCTACTCTGACAATGGTGGTGAGTACCTTAAACTAACACCTACTCTAGCTTAAAATGGCATCACTCACTTTACCACCCACCTCACACCCCTGAACACCATGGGTATGCCGAACGTCATCACCGTCACATTGTTGAAACAGGTCTCACCATCCTTTCTCATGCCAACCTACCCCTCACCTTCTGGCCTTATGCCTTCACCACTGCTACCTACCTAATAAACCGGATGCCCACTCCCACTCTTAACAATGATTCCCCCTATTTTTATCTATTCCGCTCCCCTCCAAACTACACCAAGTTACGTAGCTTTGGATGTCTCTGTTACCCCTGGCTTCACCCATACACTCCCCACAAGTTAGCCCCAAAGTCTATTCCCTGCATCTTTGTTGGCTACTCACCTACGCAAAGTGCGTATTACTGTCTTGACCCCACCTCTCATCGAGTCTACACCTCTCGCCACGTCCGTTTTGTTGAAACCATATTCCCCTACAACTCCCTCACCTCCACCTCTCCCACCCCCTCCGCTCTACCTCCCTCTGACTGGCACACTCTATTTCTCCCTATTCTAACTACTACACCTTCCGTACCACCTCCCTCCCATGCCCCTACCCCTCCCCCACTCACCCCTTCCCAACCCTTACCTCCCCCACCCAAAACCCCCCAGTCCAGTCCGAACCAACCCAAGCTCAGGCCTCCAGACCGCGCGATCGCCCCTTGGAACCGCACAATCGCACCTTGGAATAGCGTGATTGCCCCTTGGAACCGCCCAATCGCCCCTCTCCTCTCCTCCCCACCTCCACCCCGCCTCCTACCCGTACTATTACCACCAGGTTATCTCATGGTATCACCAAACCTAACCCCAAGTATGCTAACCTCTCACTTCTTACCTCCCCCACAAGCCTTCCCACCACCACCAAATAGGCTCTCTCTGTCCCACATTGGCGTAATGCCATGATTGAAGAATTTCATGCTCTCACTCGCAATAATACCTGGACTCTGGTTCCCCCTACCACAGCTCACAACATTGTCGGATGTAAATGGGTCTTCCATGTCAAGTATAATCCTGACAACACAATTCAAAAATACAAGGCTCGGCTTGTAGCCAAGGTTTTTCATCAACAACCTGGTGTTGACTATACCGAAACATTCAGTCCCGTTGTCAAACCTGCCACTGTCAGGATTCTTCTCTCTCTTGTCACCACCAACCATTGGCCTCTTCGCCAACTTGATGTCAACAACGCCTTCCTTCAAGGTACTCTCTCTGACACTGTGTTTATGACCCAACCCCTTGACTTTGAGGACTCCTCCAATCCTTCCTATGTCTGTCGTCTTTCTAAAGCCATCTATGGTCTTAAGCAGGCCCCTCGTGCTTGGTTTCAAGAGCTCAAAACCTATCTCACCACATATGGTTTTCACCCCTCTTTAGCCGATCCCTCTCTTTTTATACTCAATAAAACTCCGTCCCCAATCTATCTTTTAGTTTATGTTGACGATATCATTGTTACTGGTCCGTCACCACTTCTTCAGTCGTTTATCAACAGCTTGTCCAATCGATTTTCTCTTAAGGATCTCAGTCCTTTATCTTACTTCTTGGGTGTTGAAGTCGTCCCAAACAAGAATGGTCTCCTTCTCTCTCAATCAAAATACATTCATGACCTTCTCACCCGTCACCACATGATTGACTGTAAACCACTTCCCACTCCTATGGTTACCTCACCACCTCTCACTCGGTCCACTACCACTCCCGCTGTTAACCCCACATCATTTCGTGCCATTGTTGGTGGACTTCAGTACTTGTCCTTCACTCGCCCTGACATTGCTTTCTCTGTTAACAAACTCGCTCAGTTTATGCAAAACCCCCAATCTACTCACTGGGTCGCGCTCAAACGTCTTCTCCGCTACCTTCATGGCACTATACACTTGGGTCTTCAGATTTTTTCCAAGTCTCCTCCTTCACTTCATGCCTTCTGTGATGCGGACTGGGCTGGTGACAAGGATGATTTTGTATCCACCTCCGGTTTCTTTATTTATCTTGGACATAACCCTGTTACTTGGTCTTCCCGCAAACAGCGTGCCCTTGCTCGGTCTACCACTGAGGCTGAATTTAGAGTGATTGCTGACACCACTGCTGAGCTTACTTGGGTTCGAAACTTGCTTACTGAACTCGGAATTTCTCTGCCCGCTACACCAGCAATTTATTGTGACAACCTTGGTGCCACCACCTATTCTGCCAACCCAGTCTTCTACTCTCGGATGAAACATGTGGCTCTTTCGTTTCATTTTGTTCGTGAACAGGTTCAGTCTAGCTCTCTCCATGTGCAACATATTTCTGGTACTGACCAGCTCGCTGATATTCTGACAAAACCGCTCCCTCGTGTCCGCTTCCAACAACTTATCTCCAAGCTTGGACTTCTCCATGGAACGTCCATCTTGCAGGGGCGTATTAAGGATACATCTACTAGGGCTTCCTAAGTTTCTTGGTTGATACTCATTCTAGAATATTCTTGTAGTTTCTTATCTGTTACTCATTCTAGAATATTCTTATATATATTCTATTGTATTTAGAATAGGAAACTCAATATTTGTATTAGAATAGGACTCTCTCTCTTGTATTATAAATTCTACAGTTTGTGAATAAAAAAAACAGTTTTCCCATTCTCATACTGAATATTCCAGAATGTCATCTTGTTCATGAGGAGTGCATCCTATATCATACTCGGTATAAGAGTGAAAGCAAGTCATAGTCGTCATACAATAGTATGTTAAATGATTCTCACTACCCTTAATATATTCAAAATGTACTTGAAAGCAATTACTTTAGGGTCCGTTTGGGAACTACAATCCCATACCTTGGAATTGGAATTGGAAGCACAATTTGAATTCCGTGGAGCTCAAATTATTCATCCAATTCCAATTAAAAAACATGACATTGAGTAGCCAAACATACCCTAATAATATCTAAAATGTTAAGTTTTTTTTCTTTTCATTTAACTTTCTATAGAATCTGAATATAGCTTTGCAGTCAATCTTTGTAGTGAAAGTACAACTGAGAAACAATTAGTTAAAATCTGAATAACACATTGGATCTCACAACTAATACTTGATTTATTTCCTTTATTTTTCTTTGGCATATCTACATACTATACGAATTGTCTATCTTCTTTGTGAGGTTTAGCATGGAGCATGGATCCAGAACCTAAATATGACACATCACCTTTTATAACTTAAGTAATCTGTCTCAAGAGAGTCTTAACTCTTGCAGGTGTGCTACAAGAGTTTTAATTCTCTTAACTAACCCTTATGTCAGAAGATATTCTTTTTCATTTGGAGATGTTTTTTAATACAAATTAAGGCCTAATGACTTTTGATAAAGCTTGGGTCCATTTGAATGTTGAGAAACTCAAGTGGAAAAATAGTTCTCGATCGAGAAAGTAGTGATAAAGTGAAGTGAAGGAAAAGAAAATGATTGAAAAGTTATTTTTTCTACATGTGTTTGATAATAAAGAATGATACAAAAATATTTAATTTATAGCTTTCCTGCGATGCAAAATCCTACTAAAAGACACTATACGCAAAAAAAAAAAAAATCCTGTAGGAACGTGTTTGTAGCAGTAATAAAATTTTTCTGCATCATCCAAACATACATCAAATGTTAGAAAGTAGCTTAACTTCTCTTTTTTCCTTTTATTTGCCGAACTTTTTAGACATTCAAACACAGCCTAAGAAGCTTGCAAAGGCCTAGTGTATAAGTTGGAAGTTTAATTCTCGTTCTCATGCCACATAAACATTCAATACATTCATGACACAAAACCATCTTCTTCTTCTTCTTCTTTTTTTTTTTTTTTTTTTTGAGATTTTGATTCTCTGATTTGGAAATTCTTAGAAAAGAAGACAGCAATGAAAATACTGTGTTTCAAATTGAAGAACTAAAAACTAAAATTGTATCAACTTTACATACCTACCCATCCCAAGTGCCCACTGGTCGGTAAGTAAAAGTTGTCCAGGTGATACTCTCTTTCTCTAGTGAGAATCGTGTGATTTGCCCAAATTGAACTTCATAGTTAAATTTGCTCATAAACATTGCTCCCTGTTTATTGCATATCAATTTTATGAGTTGTTGTCCATCAGAGGTCTTATAACTATCAGTGCATATATTTATCATTCGGTCTTTATTTATTTATTTAAATTAGGCCAAATTACAATTTTCCCCCCAAAGTATCCACCAAATCTCAGTTTGCTACCCATATTCCATTTTGTCCCATTACCATATCTAATGTTGCCATTTATCCCAGTTTGACCCCCGGGACGGATGGACGTTAAAAAAATTAACGGAAGTTGACATGTGCATGTCATGTGAGGGTTACTTTGGTCATTTTAATCGGGGGTGCAAACTGGGATTTGGTAACCACTAATATTTAAGACATTTTTAAATTATAAATTTTCTTAAAGAAATTAAAATAAAAATTGTTTTTAAAAAATTTAAAACAAATTAAAAAAAAATTTTCATTCATGCATTTTGTCAAACACTTGTGGTGCATCTTTTTTAAACCCACTTTTAATATACATTTTTTTTATTCAAGCAACCCAACAATTGATTTTAAGCAAATACACAAACAATTGATTTCAAGCAAACTTCGCAATTTTGCATTCCTTTAGAATCAAAGTCTTCGATTTGATTGTGGACTGATCAACGAAGATCAATAACCATAATTTAAAAGATCTTTTTCACATGATTCGGTAATCAGATCCCCATTTCATTTATCACACGAATAATACCACTATTCATAAAACAAAATGCAGTCTAAATAACAGAAATTAACATTAGCACTTGCTATTTGAAATTCACTTTTATTTTCTTTTGTTCTAAAAATAGACACAGATTAATCATTGTAAAACACACACATTACCACATGTACACAATACATACATATTACATATTGGGGAGGAGAGAGAGAGGAGAGAGGGAGTCCGGAGAGCACATTGGGGAGTACGAATGCGGAATGCAACGGAAGAGCTTGAGCTAAATGGAAATGGTGTGGCCAGACCGGAGACAGCGGGGACTTGACGAGGCGGGAGAGAAAGCTAGGGATTGCATTCGGTCTACTTAAAAATATTTCCAGATTTTATCCCCAACACTACAGATAACTATTGGATTGTATGTAAATGTACAAAATTTTTATAATTGGGTCATTTTGAGATGAGATCTCATCCTAGACTAAATGAAATGGGCGAAGGATCGTCGGCGCGGGATCGGACGCGGTTGTGGAGGCTGAGACGGGGGACGACTAGGGCGGAGGTGGTGTCGGGGACCGTGTGGTCGCGGTGGATGGGGGGTTTGGTGCGCAGGTCGCGTTTTGGACGGAGGTGTTCCGCGGCGGAGAAGTAGGCGAAGGATCGAGTGTGAGTGAGGAGGTTAGGGTTTTAAGGTTGGAGGAGGTGATGGTTGGGGGAAGAGAGTGTGGATGCGACGGAGATGGCGGCGGTGGTGGGAGAGAAAGGGAGTGTGAGTGAGGAGGTTAGGGTTTTAAGGTTGGAGGAGGTGATGGTTGGGGGTAGAGAGTGTGGATGCGACGGAGATGACGGCGGTGGTGGGAGAGAAAGGTGAGGGACGGCGGTGGTGGGCATTTAAATTTTTCAAATTTAAAATTTGTTTTTTTTTAATTTGAAAAGAAAGAAAGAAATCTTTAATTAAGAAATAATAAATTTTTTTTAACCAAATACAACTATTGGGGGCAATATAGTAACTTTTCGATTTTACTTATCATGTGACATGCACGTGACCAACTTCCGTTAATTTTTTTAACGTCCATCCGTCCCAGGGGTGAAACTGAGACAAATGGCAACATTGGATATGGTAATGGGACAAAATGAAATATGGGTGGCAAACTGAGATTTGGTGGATACTTTGGGGGGGAAAATTGTAATTTGGCCTTTAAATTAATGGCCATTCTAGTTTCCCTTGATAATCCCCACATAGTTTCTAACTATAAAGTCAAACTTCTACATCCACTGCCACCCAGAGTTGCACTCTTTATTGCATCTCTAGTCTTCTTGAACAAGCATATTTAGACAATTAGATGGAAGGTAAGCTTTTAACCAATCAAATCTCGCCTCAAAAGAGCTGTAAAAGTCATTACGCGGCCCATCAAGAATCGTGCGGGTTTTCAAACATACTCATAATCTTCATGCAGTATACATCTAGTCTAGGCATTAATTCAGACTAGTGAATCCATCCCATAACTCCTAATCTATCCATGCCCTTGGTAATGAACAGATAGATTTGACTATATAAAATGATGCCAGCACTCGATACAACTATTAATTAATACACACCAGTGAAAATATCACATTTCTTTACATACTTTGGATAAATAGAATATGTTTGCATTTTGAAGGGAACAGAACTAAGAGGGAGTTTGAACATCATTCTCATCGAACCGTTGTGAACCTCTCCTCTCTTTTAGATCACGGGTTGTGAACCAAACAAAGCTGTTAGAATCAAATAACATATTCTAAGAACAATAATGCCTTTGAAGTCACATTTCCAAACTATACAACAAACCAGATTTTCATTTTCTGTGGAACTCTGTAGAATGATAAAAATCAGAAAACTTCTATAAAATCTGTACAAGATACCTGTATAATAGATTGAATAAAATGCCAAAACCAGCACCTACATTCCTCCCCAAGTCGGCTCAGTACAAAGTTAGAAACAAATCAATTTTAAGGCATTGAACCTTTTCAACATGGGCAGCTTCAAGGAGAAATTTTTATTGCAAGTCTTGAAAAATGTCACTTAATCGACTTTGTCTACTCAATAGCCACACTTCTATTCAATGGTACCAAATTCAGTTGCAGCAACCTCAACACGTTTTAGTGCCATACTATTCTAACAATCTTTCTCTCTTGATTCCGAAGTCCTAAAAGTACTACAATGGGTCAAAGGATCTCAGATTAAGAACATTTATCAATTGCCAGAGTCCAGCATAGAAAGCCATCTTACTGTCTTGTAACCAATCCCCGATGTGAAACTAGACGAGGCGTTACTTTCGCGGGGAAGCAAAATTCTCAGAAACATCTTCCGTCATAGGGAATATTCCAAGAGGGACAACCTGAAAAGAAACTGGCTAATGTTCTGAACAACCAGAAGATACCATAAACACTGATTCCATTCAAACTGCCTAAGATCAATACCTGATCATTGCTTGAACTAGCAACTACAGAAGTTCTCATTCTTTTCGTACTGTTTATTCTGCTAGTCTTCTCTCTTGCAAAGTCTTCATCAGGAAAATTTTGATCGGTCACCTCTGCAACAAAAAAAATTCAGGAATACAACAATGTATCAATACAAGTACTATACTTAATGTACATATTTGCACTTATATATGTTTGCTAGCATTATCTTTTTACATCATACCACACTACCCCATACTCAATTTGCAGAAACACGTTGAGATTCCCTAATGGTATTCTGATGAACAACGATGGTAACAAACGCCCAAAAGGAAAACAAGGAAAGACACATACTCAATTACACACTCTCTTGCATATAGCATAACTGTTTATCCTACAATTGGATTAAGGGCATCCATTGAAATTTGAGAACCTATACTTTTTTTCTGAAACTTTCAGAATCCAGCAAAAAGGACTTGGTTTGTCATGTGAAAGAAGGAAGTTGCACATAGTTATTGGTACTATTGTCCTACATCTGGAAATTTAATTGTTCACTCTGTCACCATATCTTTCAGCAAGCATGTTCAAGCTGTACATGGGAATACCAGAATACTAGTACAAGGGAAAGGACCTTTCCAAGAAAAGCACAGCCTGTCACATCAAGGGAAATGACCTTTCCAAAAGAACAAGTCTGATGAGAGTTGAGAACTACCTGTATTACTGCCAGTAGAATCTACTCGAGATAAATAATCGTCAGACACAAGAAACTGCTGTAAAGCTGGCGTATTTTTACCCTGGAGGGCAGGCCTTGCTGCAATTTGTTGTCTGCTTCTAGTCTTGAAATGTCGTATCCAATGATTAGATGGAAGAGCACGAGACCGGTCTGCTTTGGTCATTTGTGATTCATCTCTCTTGAAGTTTATCTTCAACCAACAACCATCTTGAAGAACCTTAAACTGGAAAATAAAGGAAAATTTTTAGAATAAGTAACAATTATTAAAATCAATTCAATAGAATATTAGGTCCAAATAGATATGAAGGTACAGTGCAATGCAGCACACCAAAGAGCATGAATCAGAAATAAGACCTGGCCTGAAGGGATGCAACTGTTAGCATGCATTTTCCCGGAAGAAAATGAACCTGCTGACCCATTCTTCTGGGAGTGCCAATTATGCAAATCCGAAGTACTATATAACTGGTCAACAAATGATGCTTCCATTGATTTCAGATACAAGCTATGCTTCTCATCTGTCCATTCCATGGGCTTTGATTCTATCCTATGGGACTCCTGAGATGGAATTATCTCTAATGAGCACGAGGAAAAACATGAAATATTAATGAAGTTCCAAATTGCAAGTAAGAAATATGTTGATGCCTTCACTTTGATGACAAAAGAAGTATGGATGATGAAGCAACTTAAGTACTGACATATAGCATCAGAAACAAAAAGGGCCATGTAGGGGTAAAGTAGAGCATTCCACACATCTTGTATAATTATGCCCTAAATTTACAAGAACATACCATGCAGTATTCCCTTCCAACTTACGCCTGAGGAAGAATAATTTTGCAAACTAATACAGCTATAACATGCTGTGAACAAAATCAACCAAGAAATTGAGTATGTTGCCCAAAAAATTTGTCCTGATCCCCAACATCTATATGGATAACAAAATTCACTATAAGTGAGAATCTTCAGAGATGGGAATCCTTTCAGATACAGATAAAAGCCTCTTAAAGCGCTAGCCTCGAGTGTAGAACTATACTCGTTTGCCCCAACAAACTTCTTTTTCCTCACCGTACGGGATAAGAATATGAAAAAGAAGCAGAAATTGAGCATGAGATAACTCAAAAATTGTTTCCTTACAAATTAGAAGGAATACGGGGTAAAGTGCACGTTCCAAAATCTTCCCAGAATATAAAGGTAGAGACATTACCACGGAAGGTAGTTAATAGGGGAAATATAACTTGTAATGTTCACATTCATGAAGATCTCAACAACCGCCATCATCCCATTTCTCTGTTTCAGTTGAAAAGTTTAAGAAGAGTATTTTCACCAGCTGGAGAAACTTGTACTAACTATGGTCCAAACAAGGTTGAGATTCAACTGATGGTGAACTGGCGCTTCTTTAAGGTTCTTTATGCTCACTACTTGTCCATGATTGTCAATCACAGAAAAGTATCTCACAGATTTCTCCTCCCCTACTTGTCCATGATTGTCAATCACAAAACGGAATCTCATTAATCTCGCCCCCAATATATCCATAATTTTAATGCTGTAAATCTTAAGTTAGCAATAAAATCCAGAGAATCATCGCATTTCGACATTCTGTTAACCACAGATAATTCTAAGACTTGGAATAGCCAACTCAATTCAGTTAAAACAAGGCTATTTTAAGTTGAGTTGAGACTCTCGCCACAAATTTAAGCACGATCATAGACTCATACAGCATCGATATCTTTGGATTAAATTATTCAATGAGATTGAGAGAGCATCTAAATGTAAAAAATCGAAAGATAAAAAACTCAAACCACAACATACAATCAACTAACTAAATTCACAAGACAAACACCTATAATAATAATAGATCATGAAACACAACATCCAACCGAATTCACCATCAGGAGAGAGGATATAGCATCGATATCAAGTCAATTAATGAACTGTTAACCTATACATAACGATAAGACAAACCTAGCAATCAAAAAGGTAACCGATCTAAAAGAAAGTATATTCATTCCAGACCATACATGATACATCTACTACAGGCCAAAACAAAAAAAAGGAAAAGGAAAAGAAAAACACACACACAAACACACACAGAGACACGAGACGTGAAAAATTATTGAGTAGAGTACGTACAGCTTGATGTTCAAGGGAATCGCTTGAACGGCCGCCACCGGTTAGCTCCGACGCCATGGAGCCAGTTCGAACCAATCTAATCGGTTGATGAACAAAACCTTCCATATAAATGAGTAGAAAATGCCAATGGAGGGCAAAACCTTCACGAAGTAATATTGGCGGTTTTGTTTAGAGAGAAGAACTGAATTTTCGGTTTGAGAAAGATGGAATTTTTACATAGTGTTTGTAATTTGTAGGGGGGGTGAAAAAAGAGGAAAGGCCCTTCCAGCTGTCGTCACTTTTACACGTGTCATGGCAACTTTAAGCAGCCACGTCAAGGCTAAGTTCACGTCTGTTTAGATATTTTGTGGTGTGGTTTTTCTGGTAACAGATATTTTAGTTGAGTTCTGAAATATCCTCCTAACACTTTCGGTTGGGAGAAAAACACCTTTTGGTTTGATTATCGAGATCTCTCCCGGTAATACCTCCAAATACTTCATTTGAAAATTCCGATCTTTTAATCCTACAGTTGTTTTATGATTTAAATAATTTTTTGGTCCCTTAATTTTAACGTAAGTTTTTGTTCAGTCCTATCACTTTAAAACGTATTTATATGATCCTACATCTTGCATTTTCTTGTTAGATTCTCTCCACCCCTGTTAACGTTAAAATTTCCGTCTATTATCATGTTAAAATGCCCAAATTACCCTTACTAACAAGTTCCCTAAGGACTGACTTCTTAAAAATACAAAATATAAGGATAAATTTACAAATTTAAAAATTAGGTTGTCTTTAACCTTTAGAAGCTCATGTAAATCTCTCTCTTCAAATCATCCGTCTCCATTTCAAATCCTCCATCTCCATCTTTAAAACTTCAAGATCTACACAGCATAGTTCAAGGTTTCAAACTCAAACAAGGAGACATACTTAAAATCATCTTACACTAAACTCTCAAAACAGTTGACAATGCATGGCAGCAGCAAAGAGAGTCTTCTTCTTCTATCTACTCCTCCTCCTCCTCCTCCTCCTCCTAACTCTCTCTCCACCGCTCTTCCCTCACCCATTTCCAAAACAACTATAAACCCAATTTCAATCATTTTCAAAACAATAATAATCCCAAAAACGAACCCAATTTCAATTTGATCCCAAAAATGAAGGGGATGATTGTTTATGCGCCGTAATCACACTAAATGGAGACAAAGGCGAAGGAGAAAGAGGGGGAGTGTGAGTAAATACACCATCTTTACGGTGGATTTGATGCTGAATCCAAGACATTTTTAAATGGGTATGCTCCAAACGCCATCCTTCTTCTCTAAGACCAAACATCGAATAGATCATCTGTATGCACTCAAAATCCACATCTTTCTTACTCAAACATCAAAACCCGAATCATTGTTTCAAGAAAATTCCAATCCATTCATAGAAATCGCAATCTAAGACCATGAGATTGGCTTATGACCAGAAGAGAAATGTTAAACGGTTAACGCAGAAAGTTCAGACTCAAACTGGGGGTTCGTCGACCTTGTCACCTGGTGCGAATGGTTTTTACAATTTCACTAAGATTACAGTCGTGCGAAGAGTTCAAAGGGTAATGCTAATTCCTTTAAGGCGGGTCCCTCTTCTGTTCCTGGTTCATCGAATAAGCATAAAAATACATTTTGGACTGTGTGGCATTGTTGCAAGATGCAGTATGAGTACTTGAGAATGTATCTTTACCAGAATCTCCTCTGCCCTAATTGCAATGACCCCTTTTTAGCGTTAGAAACACCAGCTCTAGTTACTAATGGTTCTAAAGTTAGACATTCTTATTGTGGCGCCCCAAGTTCGGGGTTTGATGTTGAACCCCAACTCGGTGCGCCAAACTAAAAGAAACAACTAAAGTCCACAGAAGTGAACAAGTTACACAAGCTTAAAACCAAAACTAAGCAGCAGAATACAAAATAAAAAGTGAGTTTCAAAAACTCGAACAAGAACCACAACTAAATAAACCTCAATGGCCAAACATGCGTCGGAGAACAACACTAAGATAAACCCAACAATAAAAACCTCGACGGCTAAATACACGAGCCGGAGAAACGACAATACTAAAATACCATGAGTCAGTAATCCAAAATTATAAAGTACTACAATTAGCACGAGCTCACAAGTCGGCATCAAAATACAAACTTGAATAATATAAATATTTCTACCCAACACACTAAGTTTACATAACTTAGTTGAACTCACGATCTCACAAAACAAGAAATAATATGATATAACAATATAAATATAACTTGCTATTCTCCAAGTCCCAAGTCTCACTGCGCTGGAACTCATAACCTGCAAACTGAGGAAGTTGTTGGGTGAGTCTAAAAGACACCGTAAGTCACTATAATGTATTGTATGCTATGAATATGAATGCAACAATAAACCAAGACTCCACATGTAACTAGTCTAGGTACAATTGCAACTTAACAACCATTAATCAACAAGCTGTTACATGCGATTATATGACGTGACATAATGTTCAACAATAGGAATAACATAGTAATGACATTTATACACCATACTGAACATATAATATCATCGTTGATATACAATTCACATAAGTCACATAACACCTTGACATTCACATAAGTGCTTGTAATTAAACCACATTATAAAGGATATCATTTCTCTTTCTCTATCTTTGTGTTGCTCCTGCAATACACAAACAACCAATAGTGCATCGATACCCGTGTAGGTAGTATCGACGTCCCCGATTAATACAATCGGGTTCAACTAGCAAGCCAAAGTCGGGCGTATTGCTGCAACAGTAGGGCTACTTCTCAACTGTGGCCAACAGAGGAGGGGTGTGTGAACTCCGGTACGACGACTTATATTGATTACAAAACAAATTCGTAAAGACTATAGGTCGTCCCACCTTGATTAAACAACAAATGCCACCTGGACTCAATGCAATGCACAAGTAGATATTTACTCGTCATTCTTCAACAAATCATTATGTGTTCTATTGAATCACATACCAAATCAACTCAATGTGCTTGTAAATACTAAACACACAATCAATCATCAAAGTAGGATGACTGTCCTATCTCATACTAGAACAATCACAACATGTCCGTAATCATTGAACATATAAACAAACAAGATAATAGACAAAGTAGATCTATTGTACAACTCAACCACCAAACAGTGTCTGTGATAGCTAGACACATACATAACCCCAACGTAAGGTAAGTCTACTCGTACTTACAACCATTAATTAATACATAATCATTACACTCAACTTAAGATCCTTGTACTATCCTATAATCACTCAATATACTCTATTGAAGAGGCAACTATATACCATTAACACTTGTTTATACAAGAGCATAGCTAAACTATTCAACGTAACTTGTAGTCAACTAATGTTTGACTAAGTCAACTAAGGTCAAAGTTCTACTAAGTCATAAACCCATCAATTTGTCATTCCCACATAGTAGGGAACTAATATATGTCATATAGGGATTAATACTACCCATTACTCAACTCCGTAGAGTCGATTATACCCATTAATAAAATCACCACATTATTCAACATTTGTTTATTACCTTCTATTCGACTTCGCCAGAGTCGGTCACGACTAGTATACAGCTCGTATAGTTTTTAAATATAAATACACTATCTCATGTCGACTCCGTTAGAGTCATAACCCATTTTCAAAACATCGGACGGACCATAGTATCGTCCTTAATTAAATACATTAGTCGTAATATTTCATTTTTTTTTTAGGGAAACAGGGGCGGTACCCTGCTAGATTTTATTAGAATAAAAATAAGTACAAACTTGAGGAGGACAACCAGCCTGGCCCTTATAAATGGGAGGACGGAGGAGTCGAGCCTCGAAAAAGAAATACATGATAGAAGCTAAATTAACGGCGAAGATAGGGGGTGCCCTGAGCATCTAAAACAATATGTCCTCTAATGATAGAGGCCATACATTAACATATAATCAGGACTGCGCACTTGTACCATTAAATTCACCAAATACTATACATAACTCCAAATATTACGATTCTTTCATATTTAGAAACTAGACATCCGGAAATATTATTTACCATTTTGAATCACCTCATTTGGACTTATATTCATCAAGATTCAGTCACTTAAATCTGGAACTAGTAATCAGAATTTCCAGCAACAGTTCATTCTGTGCAGTGATATTATGTAACCTAAACGAGGTACTTCCCGACCTCTAAAATTTATGAAAATTTACAGTAAACTACCTAAGATATATAAGAATAACATATCCAAAATTCATCAAATTCTCAATAGTATATTAGTACCAGAATTTTTTCGAAAATAGCTCAAAACAGGGACTGCAACTTACTTGAAATTCATGTATTTTTCTTTCTAACTTGTTACCAACACTTCACCAAGTCTCATGACAACCTCTACACATAGCTATTGATTATCAACTAACATAATATCATTTGGAGTGGTCAATTACTTATTTCTTTCAAGAAATTACACAAAGATGAACAACTACACATCCTACATGCTTTACTCTTCCAATTCAACTCATAAACATACAAAACATTATAGTTACCTACCTCTTAATGAATTCACTCCAAGAAAACCCAAGAAAACCAACATGCAATTGGTGGAGAGTGATCCTCTAGTGAAGACCTTCAAAATGGTATGCTTGGATTGTTGAGAGTCTTCTCAAAACTCAAGATATCTCACTTTCTCACTCTAGAACACTTTTACTCTCTCTCTACATTCTCTCCGGTGTCCAAGGTTGAAGATGATGGAATGTAGAGTGTTTTGGGGCCTCTCTTGTGGTCTAAGGGAGTAAAATGACTGGTCAATTTCGTGGCCCACTTCAGTCAAAACAAATGAGTCAAATAGTCTTGTCTACTAATTAAAACATTGGTCAATTGTTACAATAAAATTTTGTAATTTTTGGGTCAACTTTAAAGATGTGCCTAGGATGATCCATAAGTCCAAAAATTGCAAATAAGATGTCTTTGGAAAGCTCTTTAAGTCTAGTTTACACAAAATCAAACGGTTTGCAAATCTGAGCTTTTTACACCAATCTATAGCCAAATTACTACAAGGTGTTCGGATGGGCAGAATTCCGAGTTTAAGCATGTATTCATGCTTTTGTGTGTATATTTTTTTATCTTAAGGTCAAAACAAAATGTTTACTAAGTATTCCCAAATAATCCTATCCCCCAATCAACTTCGAAACACTCTCAAAACTCAACCAACTCACCCTGTGTTAATTCATGAATGATGACGAACACAAGTCCCGATTGCTCACGAAGATAAACACACGAAACATCGTTCGAATTGACTCGACATACGAGTCAACGACAAGATAAACATGCTCATCAATCTTGAATGAGTTTAAACCAAGGCTAGGTCACTTAAACGTGAGGAATATACAGAGTATACAAAAACTAATCGATGTCGAGTATCGAACAAATACGGAAACAGTGCACAACTCAACATAGAGTAATCACGTGCCGAACACGGATCACAACTTAATAAGTCACGCTTAACAAGCATGATATCTAATATTCCGAGGGTTTCAAGGTTGATACTAAGTGACCATGAGTGAACTAGGAAGGAAGTTGAATCGGGGTATTACACTTATCATCAAGGAGGGAATAAGAATGTACACTGTTCAAACAAGGTCCAATTTTCATGCTCTTAAACATTCACTTTTACGGAAAGGGTACTTTTGTAATTTTTTTAAAAAATAGACGGAGATTCTAACGTTAACAGGAGGAGGGGAAATTTAACAAGAAAATGCAAGATGTAGGACTATATGAATAAGTTTTAAAGTAATAGGACTAATTAAAAAATTACGTCAAAGTCAAGGGACCAAAAATTTATTTAAATCTTGTTTTATTTATGAGTGGGGCTATTAACACCCCCATCCCTTTAAATACACAAAATCCAAATTTATTTATAAAAATGTCATCATTTAAAAAGACTCTAATACCCTTTACCATATTTTTTTCTTTCCTTCTTCTTCTTCCCTTCCCCCCCCCTTCTCTCTCTCTCTCTCTCCCCCTCAATCCTCATGAAACTCCCATGAAAACGTGCTGAAGCTGAGGCCAAGTCCCCGTCTGAGCTTAGTTCTTAGAAGGGGTCCGACAAATCTCATATGTTCTCCCCCCCTCCCATTTTTTTTTCCCAATCTTTCCTTCTTCCCCTCTCCCAAACCCACCATCTTCTTAATTTTTTTTGAAGATGTCTTGTTTGACCCTGGTTGACCGAGTGTTGTTCGATCAACCAAGACCGAACAAGAAATCTTCAATTTTTTTCAAAGTTTCAAAAAGGAGGAAGGAGAAGGAAAAAAGAAAGAAAGAGGGAATGAGGGAGATAGGGGAGACGTACATTGACGGAGGTAAGGGATATAGGGAGGAAGACTGCTGCGTGTGAGGGGGGGGGGGATGGGGGAGGGGTGGGTTAGGTTTAGAAGAAAAGAAAAATGAATTATTTAGGAAGGGGTAAAAAAAAGGAAATTTAGGGGGTGGTATATTTAGTAATTAGATTGGTGTGAAATTAGTTTGAGGTGTGTATTAGGAGAATGAGTGTATTTAGAGGGAATGATGGTGTTAATAGCCCCACCCTTTATTTATTACTCCCTCCGTCCTTTAATTATTGTCTTATTTGATCCGACACACGGATTAAGAAAAAACAATTGACTTGATTATTAATATTGATATAATGTGTAATTTTCTTTAATGCCCATGTATATGTGGTCCATAATTAAAGTAGGGTAAAAAGTAAGGCTAAAATGATAAAAGTGATGTCCTAAAAAAAAAGTTTTCAAACAAGACAATTATTCTGGGACGAAAAAAAAAAAGAAAATGAAGACAATAATTTAGGGACAGAGGGAGTATTATAATTTTTATTATTTTATTTTATTTTTGTGAAACGTTGGAGCTTAAATATATATCAACAACCAAACTTATAAAGTATGAATAAGAATTAATTAAGATATAATATGGGATATAATATATAATAGCGAAAAACGGGAAAAATGGTCCATTGTCATTGTACTATTTTTTTCAGCAATATAATCATTGTGGTTTAAAAGTTATAATTTTGTCATTATACTTAAATGCCATTTAATTTTTAACTAAATTAATTTCAATCACCACCCCTAATATTTCAAAAATAGGTTGGAAGTACTTCACAATAGTTGTTATTCGAAATTAGAGCGTTTAAGTTATTGACGGATGTCAATTTTCTAAACTAAAATTGCTAAGATGACTTTTATTTAAAATAATCCTGACATGAATTATTAAAAAAAAATTTAAAAATAAAACATTGTTTAAAAAAATTCTTTAAAAAAGAGAATTATTCATGAAAAAAAATTATATATTTTTAAATGATATAATTTTCATTTTACCAAAAAAACATGTTGAATTAAAATTTTCATTTTTCTTGCAATCTTATGTTTATGATTCTAGTTAAAGCAAGATTGTAAAGAACGTTAATACAAAAATAAATTTACAGCTTTTTAGTAAATTCCCTTTACAACGATTATATTACATTCTCGAATGAGTGTTGACAACTAGATTCCATAGATTAATTTTTTTTTCAAAATTTGTTAATTGTTTAGATTTCTTTTAAACTCAATTTTTTAATTATTATATTTATATTATATTATAATATAATAAGACAATGTAAAATAATAAATTAAATATTTTCCTTTTATTTTTTTAGGCAATATATCTTTTCCTTCTACATTTTTAAAATATTTTCTTTTTTAACCCTCAAAAGAAAAAAGAAAGACTCCCAATAAGTTACGAATCAAAAAAATTTCTAAGTTTTAAAAACCGCTATCATTAAAAATCTCCCAACATTTAGAAAAATCTTAGGAGAGGCAACTAAGATTAATTTAATTAAAAATATGTTAATTTCTCTTTGAAACTACAATGGCAATTTCGTCTAAAATAGTAGAGTGCAAAATGTAAAATTTTGTCAAAATAAACTGTTTTTTACTATTATTATAAAGTACAATAACGTTTAGTGTATCTTATCGTGGAAGAGAGAGTGCAAATTGTATAATGGCAATGTGAATGGGCGCACATTGAAACGTTGATCGTCCAAGGGTCTTGTAGAGCCCGTTTGGTTGAGCATTTTGACCAAAACGCAAAGATAAAACGCAGCTTATTTACAAAAATTGTGTTTCAATACTGCGGTAGAAAAAGTAACGTTTTCAAAACGCAGTTGCCTTTTAAAACACTAAAATTTTCAGTTTTTTCCCAAAATGCAAGTTTTAAAACGCTGCTAGAAAAAAAAAATTGTGTATTGAAGTGATATTCCAAATATATTGATAAGAAAAGACCTATGTTTTTAAAATACTGCATTTTTTAAAACGCTGCATTTTTAAAACACTGCGTTTTATAAACGCTGCACCAAACGGACTTATAGTGAGCGCAAGACTGCTCGTGAAAATATCAGTTTAGAAATGACCTTTTTTTAAGTATTTTCTATTTTTAATCAAAGGTGTCCCAGATCTTAAAATTTAAGACTAATTTTTTGATTTATTTATTTATTTGTTTAAAAGGTAAGCGAATAAACTTAATCTCTTGAGCCTAAAAGTAAAAGTACAAAAGCGGTGAAACAAGTCCGACCAATTATTCAAGTTATGAATGATGTGTGAATAATTATGATTTTAAGGAAGAAGATAAATTCAAAAACTTAACTTAAAGGACAAAAGATATTACCTTTCAAGTTAACATAAGATATGTCCTTTCAATTAATTACATGCTCACTGTCTAAATTGATATGTGAATTTTAGATACAAAAGTTTGAATTCCTATCATTGCTTTATACTCCCTCCGTTCCATACAAAAAGTTTATTACTCTATTTTGAAATGTTTCACTTAATAAGTTTATTTTTAAAAATTATGCTTACATTTCCATTTAACATTTTATCTTTACCCTCCCTTATATTGTAAGTATCTTGATTGTGCTTAATTATATTTTTGTAATTATAATTAAATTTAGTAATACTAATATATTCCTTAATTATTAAACTTTTCAAACGTAGACTCTTTGGGTAGAACTTGAGTAGAACGGAGAGAGTATACATATTGCTTAAATTGGAGTATATAAAAGCAAAAGTAATTATGAAAAAGTAATTATAGGAAATCTGATAATGAAAACACTCTGGGCTTGTTTGGTAGTTGCATTGGGCAGGGATAAATAGTATTATTAAGCCTGGTGCTATTAACGTCTTCGCTATTAATCTCCACTTATAAATCGAGAGTAATTTTGAAATTAAAAATGTTATAATCCTCACTTATAAATCGAGAGTAATTTTGAAATTAAAAATGTTAGTGATATATTTTTTTAGTGAGGGCGCTAATAATATCACCCTCTCCCTTTGTAATATTAGTGAGGGGATAAAGACTTTATCCGGATAACTTGTGCTATTAGTCTCAACCGCTTATTACATAACAAACATTCAACTATTTGAATTATTAATCCTATCTAGCCTTAATCCTGATTACCAAACTTCTTCTCACAAAAATTAGAATTACACTAGTTAGACTATGTTTAAATATTTAATTTCAGAGATCGGAATTAGAATTGAAAATATGAATTCGGTGGAGCTCAATTTGTTCATCCAATTTTAATTCTAAAACTTAGCATTGAATAACCAAGCATAACTTAAAGAAACATTTAAAAACAATTTTTCATGTAATTTGACATTTTTCAAAACTGAAATTTGGAGAATTCGATAATGAAAAAGCTCAAACAGACAACCGAATGCCAATATATAACCACATCTCAGTCAGAAAAATTTGATGCTGGCCAAATCAATTCTACTTCAAAAGGAAACAAGAAAGAGAGAAAAACTTCCACTCTACAAAGAGAAAATAAACAAACAGAATAAAATAATATCTCCATTGATAAAACGAAGAATGGAATAATATCTCCCTTCAAGATTACAAGAAATATTTAGCTTGATCCATAAATATCCCTCTCAAAAAGGAACAACGTAAACAAAGTGATTATTTCAACAAAATTTCTATTAATATACAACATGTTTTCCGGAGCATCACCCAAAGGAGGAAAAAAAGAAAAGAAATAGAGAGATCTAGAGGTTTAATATAATTATCTTTGGCAGCCAGCCAATTACCAAAGAACCTATGCTACAGATTGCTGGAGAAGAATATCAGTTCTTATGAGCGAGCACGTAGTTCTTTTTTTTTTAAATCATGGAAAGAAGTATCCCCCAAAATGCATACCAAAAAAGTTTTTTTCGTTATAGCACCTTACAGCATGGGTATGGGTAGTAATGGGTTATATTGTCGTATCAGATCGAATGCCAGTTCCATTTGACTGTTTAATTGCTGTTAAATTCAGCATTGTCTGATATCTGCTTTTGTTGGTTATATGAAGAATAAGAGGCTCTACTCAACTTTTTTGCTCCTGATCATCTTCAAGCAAAACAGTTTCTTGTAGGTCTATCTTACCTGCAACAGATATATAGAAAGGCAATTATAACGTCACACATATTTTCTCAGTAAGACTATCTAGATTGATAAAAATCTTCTGTTAACCAAATGCTTCAGATGAAAACACTGAAGCCTACAAATGGGGCTAATGCGATGTTACTATTTTGAAAAGAAAACATACCAAACAAAGACACTAGTGATGGCGGCTTTGAAGATCCATTTGACTGTGTCTCTATACCTGCGCAAAAAAATATTAGTCCTTATGTCAGCTTCTGATCATCAATTACCCACAACACTAACTCGCATCAAAAAGGGAAATGCCCATATTATTGTCATAATTTTGTTTACTCACTGAAATGATTAGAGAAAACAGTTACCCCACAAACTGTTTCCTTATTGAGACTTATAGTACAGAAATTACTCCATTATACTTTTATGGTCAGAGGCAAAGTGGTAAGAATCTCTCATCTAAACATTTGTGTTTACTCATGTTTTGTTTTCCTTTTATTTTCTTTCATATGCTATCAAAAAGAATCAAACTGCTTAGGATCTCCTCCCAGGTCTTTACAACATCACCAGAGTGTTACAATGGCCAAGGTTAAACAGCTGAATTAATAATTCACTAATCAGTCAAACTTCACATCCTATGTCCTAAATATGTGTCAGTTTCGAGTTTTTGATTTGTTCCCTTAATGTGTATTACTTTTTGAGTATTTATATACTTTACACAAAGGAGTGCCATTTAAAATATATTAAATTAAAATCAAATAAAAGCACAATAGATTAAAACAACACGTGGTAGAAGGAAGTCGTATTTTAGTGGTCAAACTCAGCAAGCTGTGTACCTGAAGTTCCAACTGATTTTAGCATATCCGATTTCTTGAAAGTATATCCAATGAAATTTGAGTCTTTTGATGTTAACATCTACAAAGATTGGACATGCACGGGAAAAAGGGTTAGACATGCAAAAATGTTATCACATCACATAACAAAAACTTCGAAAAAAGAAAACGAAAGCATGAACAATTGAACAATTATAAATATAGTACAGAAATATTAATCTCGATTTCAATTTACTAGGAGTAAGGGAAAAAGGAGAGGTGGGATCATCTAGTGCCTGTATGTCTGATTAAAGGTAGTGAAGCAGTACATACCCATGTGACCGGTAACCTCTCATTAATGAGATGTGCTTACGGCTACCTAGACATGTCAGAGGCTCAGAGCATGTACAATTCCATACAGAACTCACAAAAAGGGGCAATGATCCATCACCACAAGGAACTGGTCCTCGGAAAATAATCCTCTCTGAGAAAACTTATCCCTGTCGCACTGGAGCAAACACGATGAGACCCTATTTACATCCTCCAATTTGTACAGCCTAGGGATACTCGGATGCCCACAGCAGAGGGGTAAGAGGAGCCCAGGAACTTGCACCCCGAACTACAATGTGGATACAGCCATGGGGCCTTGTGCAGACACAGTTTGATCAAGCGGATGTGTCCACTGGAACCATGTCACGTGGCAGGATCCAGACATCTCTTGTATAGTAATCATATTGCCAAAGCAAGATTTGCTTTGAAAATATGTACATGGCAAGACAACAATACCAGTAGAGATACTTTCAAAACTTGATGTTTTTACAGATAACTATTCCTTTTTTCTTTTATTTAGTGATCAAGCTGTACAGGAAAAAATATATTCTACAATATCAAGTACACAGGCATTAATGCAAGAACAATGATTGATATTCATCAAGGTTCAACATAATATCTATATTAAAGTTTGAAGGAAGAATTCAAAAGCATAATGCTAATACCTTTCTCCAAGGACCGACTCTTGGTACTGACGATGGAGAACCTTCTACCTGTGATAGTGCAAAAATTAGCACAACTACAAAACAAAGAGTTTATAGAATGTGATGTTAAATATCTTCAAAGTTTCACGGAAAGATTGTATTCAGAATTATGTTTCAAAGTAAGACGGATGACAGAGCAAAGTGACTGGATGCACTTACATAAAACTGGTATAGTAAGCCAAATGAATAAGAGAAAACATCAAGTGTTTAGCCACAGTGGTGAAGTGGCTAAAGCATAGAGACAAGAGACACTAAGGTATATCATAAAATAAGGATGTTAACGAGCAGAATGAGACTGACTTCTCCTTGGCTAAGCTCTTCAGAAAGAGTGCCCCTATCTCTAGCTCAGATTCCGTGTAGGCTTTTGTGTTGAGCTCGAGAACAGAGATGAGTTGTCTACATAGACAATTCAAGTACAATTCAACTTTTTTTGCTATGAAACGGCTAAAATTATCTCCAAGTAACATTAATAATGAGTCTTGAACTTTTCCCAAAATAACCAGGTTGTTGAAATACCCATGTCAATGGAAATATTTATAAAACCCATGAACCACCTAAATCGGAGATCAAAAGACTATCTAACTCCTTTGAAAGAAACAATACCTAACCAATCTCCACTCAGCCCCAACAACTAAACTCAATTATGAACCTGAGATAAGACCACCCATAGTCAGCAAAAGAGACCAGAAATCTCAGAAACAATCTACCTAACCAAAAGGTCATTAGCTAATAAAGCAATTATTGAATCTTGCAAAGAGGTTATTGTATTTTACAGAATTGACCACATCTTGTAAGCATAATTAGTTGAGTGGGATGCTCTTAACTGAGAACCTAAAAGTATCATTTGAATTTGACTACTCTTCCGCTCCAGCCCAACACAAGCTAACAAAAGGTGAAAAGTCGAGACTAAATAAATTTGAGCATCACAACAGGTTAGTTCTTACAACATACCAACTTGACAATAACAATCCTCTTCCTTTCAAGCTCAACTCAAGTGGATGAAAGGAGAAAGTCGAGACTAAACCAACTCGAGCATCACAATTCCGTTAACACCCACAACATACCAACACGAGCATCAGAATTCAGTTTACATCCACAACATAAATGTAGTGCACAGTAAAGCAGCAAGAAACAAGAAGATATTTGTAAGACCAAATTATTGGGACAAATTCTCTCCAGAACTGGAGGAGTATGCAATTACTAAGGGTGTATGATTATCGTTAGCAACCTATCTTCCAATAAAACCAAACTATCTAATCCATCTAAATCAACGTACTCACTTCGGGGAACTTCTCAAAATTCTGTGTGTCCAAGTCTCCAGTGACAGTAGGTTTGTATGCAGCTTCCATTTCATACAACGATTCCCATCTAACACTTCTAAACCAGGGGTGTGCCTGAAGAAACACGGAAAAGAAAAATCAAGACATTAAGTAGATAACCTTACACGCAAAACACATAATTAAACGCAAATCCTCAACTGCGTCTTGGAAAAACATTTAAGAAATGTCAAGAATCACATTAATCTTTAAAACCATCAGGTACACGACTTAGACAGAGTAAGGAACAAAGCATTTGTTTAAAAGCTTATTACCTTTATTTCTTCCACTCCTCCAGTCCCCAACCTTGTTTCAACATCGCATAGCAAATGACAAATCAAATCCCTGGCCTCGTCTGATATTTTTGGTTCCTCAGGGAATTTTAAGCATGTTCTCCAATTGATAATCTGAACATGAAAAACTAAACATGATATATATCCTGTAAAATGGGATAATGTAAAGAACTAATGTATTCATTTCTTTGCCTCAAGGTTCAAGAAATTTTGCACGACCAATTTTATTGCTTCATATTTGAAATTGAGAATGATCAAATTAAGGAAGAAACCCTCCAAATGCAAATTTCATGTTGATATCATCTTTTCATCTCCAGAAACACTAAGTTTTCAAATCAACAAAACAGGCTGGAATTCTGCAAGTAATGGAATACCTTGCGGCATGTCATCCTTGGATCATCAGAACAAAATGGAGGATAGCCTACAAGCATCTCATACATGATTGCACCCAATGACCACCAGTCACACTCCACTCCGTAACCTTTTTTAAGAAGCACTTCTGGTGCCATATAATCAAGAGTTCCAACTGTAGAATATGCCTGCCAAGAATAGTAGTGCACACATCAAAATTATGGACACGGGTGAGAACTTAAGGAAACCCAATAGAGAATGAACCCGATATAAAGGTCACAAGCACATATAATGTTCAACGTAGAAATAAAAGGATGCATTCATCAATTTACCACCCAAAAAAGGGCATTAACGAAAAGGAAGAAAAGTAATACCAAGGCACGGCGATTGCGTTTCCATTGTTGTAGTTTTTCCTTCGGCATTAACCAAGGAGCTTTATCAAAGCTAGAATTTCCTTCACTGTCACTTATGGACTCTTCGGTTGCATAATCTTCATCGTTTAATAGTATTGACGAATATTTGTTTTCCAAAGGCTTACACAAGCCAAAATCAGACAGCTTTAGATGACCATTTCTGTCCAGTATCAGGTTATCTGGTTTTATGTCCCTACAAGTAAAAAAAAGAAAAGACGTGGAGTATGTAAAGTTTGATTTTTGATGTAAACATGTATCTACATGCATGCCCACATCCACATGCATATATTTATGAACCCAATGTAGAAATTAAACATACATGAGCGTTCAACGATAGCACAACACAAGCGACGAAAACAAGTGTGATAGCAATCATCACATCTTTAACATAGAGACTTTACACTTCTATATGTGGAAAACATTCCCACATTTTGCACCATTGTGATATCATTCATGTTAGAAGAAAAGGAATTATAGGTAACAATTTAAGCATCTTTCTTAAAATTAATTCAACTTGTTCAAGAAAGCACCTATATCAACCAAGTATTTCTCCTTTTTTAATCAAGAGCTGGGTGTGGGGGCTGTAAACCCCTTGTTGGGTCCAACAACAAGGAACTTCCTCAGTTCAATATGTAACACTTCATATCACCCAGTTAAGTCAAGCTAGTGTTTAAGTTGTCAAGATAGATGGGGCTAACAGATCATGGCAAGAGTAGAAAGTCTATAATACCCTCACAGCTTCTTTCTTCCCAATACTTGCTTTCTCCATCAATTAATTAACAGATCCACTGAGAGTGCCAAGGCGGGTCAGGAAAGCTACGCAAAGAACTACTACTACATCCGTATTTGAAACATTAACAAATGCAGTTGAATTTACAGAAAAATCCTCCAACTTCAACAACAAAAAGGAAAACAACAGGCGTAAAGGTTAGAAAAATGGGCTGTTGCCAAAGTTGTTTTGGCTTGCCTCAGCAGCCAGCTAAACAGCTACATGGTCATGTACCTGTAATATTTGGACTTGAGAAAACTGTCCAAAAAGGATTCAATGTAATAGAGGACCGTCCAGTGCATGAGGCTCTCGCCATTGCAGGGTCAGGGAAATGTCTAATGTACCTAGTCTTACCCTCACTGGCATAGAGACTAGTTCTATAGTTCAGACCCAGACCTCCGAGTCAAACTGGAGCAACCATATCATTGCGCCAAGGCTTGCCCTTAAACAAGATGCCAGTGGCGGATGCATGTGTACCCTTGTGGGGTCACGTGCCCCCACTCCGGAAAAAAAATAAAATTGAAGTAGAGATAGTGTTGGAAAGGAGGTGGGTTTGTCAACTGGAGCAGGAAATTGAGCTTTTATTTTTTGTTTATTATTAAATCTGAATTTTAAGAATTTAAAGAGAGAAAATTGGTTGGTTTATGAGATGTATTTTGTTTACTTGTGTAAATTTCCACTTTGATTAGAAAAATTGAGGTGGACTTTGAAGGAAGTTGGTTTTAAAGTGAGGTAAGGATTTTACCTACTTTTAAGTTTTAAGGAATTTGGTTTTAAAGTGTAATTATTAAACTTGTGCCCCCATTAAAGAAAATTTCTGGATCCGCCACTGCAAGATGCTATACAATAAGCTATTATTCATCCATGTGAATCATGTGATGCTCATGCAGATAACATGTACATAAACATAACAAGTGCATGATGTTTAAATGTGATACCTATAAAGTACCTGTGGATGTAGTTGTGTTGGTGTATAGAATTAATAGCCAAGATACTTTCTGCCATGTAAAATCGTGCAACATCTTCAGAAAGAATATCCTCTCGCATCAGTAAGGTCATAATGTCACCACCAGGTAGGTACTCCATGATAAGGTAAAGAAAGTCTGAATCTTGAAAAGAATAGAAAAGCTTCACAATGCACCGACTATCAACCTCCACAAGCAAATTCCTCTCGGATCGAACATGCTCAACCTATGCGAGTACAAGAATCTTGAAGTCAGCAAGCACATCAGTAACTCAATTTGCTATTAAGATGATTAAGTCAAAATTTCAACACATGGATAAAAATTTCTAATTGAGTCTGGCTAGCATGTACTATAAGGGCACACTTTAGGTATCCATTTTTCAAAACCTTTTGCAATGAGATTCACCCTAGTGCATTGGAAATCATAACAGTGGTGAAATAAATAAAAGAATATCTGAAACAGGGGTGTTTATGGTGTGCCCTAAGGGCACATGTTGGCTTTTGTCTTGTGTGTGTGTTTTGGTGGGTACATGTGTTCGTGTGTTTCGAGGGTGGGGTGGGGGGGTCAGATTATAGAGTGATATTTCTTATACATAAGAAAATATAAGAATCTTTTCTGTGCAGGACACAAAAGAACAATGTATTCACCTATTCGAATTTACTTTCACGCTCAAGAAGTTGCATGTACGTCATTCTTAATTACTTCTAATGATTTAAAATAAGGCCTGCATGGAAACACTCTTTCACCAATAAGAAGAAACTATTATAAAATGCATTCAAATTGCTTTCAACAAGATGTGTAACTCCACTTTCTAATCAATGTTTTTATTTGGCCTACCAATCTTTTGATCATTTATGGGGATATCAACAAACAAACATGCACAATCTTTGTAATACAAATAATCTTTTGGAAACAGATTCTCTATGATTACCAAAATGGACTGTACAGACGAGTGGATGTCAAATATACATAAATCTTTCGTCAAGTGATGTGAATCAAATTTCATCAACTTATTAACTCAAGTATTGTTTTATTACCTCTCCTATTCTACGGCAGGCACATACAATGAGGCTGAGTGATTGTGAGAGAAAGGGAGAGGAGAGGGAGGAAGAAAGAAATCTTGAAGTACCAAGCACATAAGGAAAAAGAGAATCAACCAGAAAGGACAAATAATACAGTTGGAAGTTAAGTTATGACACCAGGAAGACCAAAGAAGGTTCTTGCTTAATTATAGTGAGAACTGAGCAACGCAAAATCCTATATAGCACTTATACTGGAAGCAATTAATGAAAACCATAAAGATTAAACAAGGGGAGTATGATATGCTTCTCAAGAAAACCAATAGGAGAAAATTATTTTTGACAGTCAAATGTAATTTAGTTTCAGTAATTATCACCTGTCCACGGCTGAGCATCTCTGATTTCTTCAATTTCTTCATTGCAAAAATTTCACCTGTACTCTTAGCACGGCACAACCTAACCTGCATAACTTAATATCATCATTAATAAAGTCATCTGATTATATGTGCAAATATAATTACATATTCTTTAGAGTTTGTATGCGCATCCATAGACATGTTAAAATAAGTACTTTTAGTTACAATTAACGTAGAATACTAAGGGGTGGCCCAATGGTAGAAAAAGGGCTTCACGCTTCAAAGCGTGAGGTCTTGAGTTCGATCCTTCCCCCACCCCTTTAGGGCCCAAAAACAATAGTTACAATTCACATGCTTGGCTCTCCACGTACAATGGTAAATTTTGATATCTGGTACTGAAAGATAGCCCATGAACAAGGATTCACTGAAAAATCTCTAAACCTAGTTGCCCATCATAACCATAATAGAACTACAAGTAAGAGAATAATAAGGTCCTATACTCTCTCTTCTTTTTTTCCTTACCGTGAAAGAGAACCTTTAATTTTGGTAAATACCTTGACATAGAACTGGAAATTTGAATAATATAAATACAAAACTAATGTGGAAACTACAGTAACTCCATGCAATTCGTGATGCTCTGGAATATTTAATTGAAAGTGACCATGCTTTGGTCTCACGAGGTAGATTAGTTCTGTAACAGACAGGGAAACGGACCACATTTTCAGCGGCTTATTATCTCACAAATCTCTTTTAGGTTCATAAGAAGTAAACAAGTTACAGAACTAATAATTCTAAAATTTAAAAATTAATAATAAAAAAAACATATTTAAAATTCTAATTTTCTAAAAGTTCCTGCCCACTTATTAGAGGCTTGGAGGCCTAAGACCCATTGCAGTTCCGAGTAGTCTAACAGAAGTAAATCTCTAACTCAAGTACAGTCTGTAATTGGCGACTGGGGTTAAAGGAACATCAACAAGGAGGTTCAACAAGTAAGAAATTTGGATTGGCAGCAAGTCCACACCATTCACGAAGATTGCCAATTTGTTTGTCTTGACAGTTTTTTCAGGAAATCCTCGACAACGAGAATAATGACTGGGAGTTGAAAAAGGTCAAATTCATTATCCCACAAAAAAATTCCTCTTAAGGTATATTTCAGAAGATAAGGGAAGATGTCGATGGGAATTACAGTGTAGAATCAGATTATTTCAAAGAACCAGAGAACTTTTACCCATGAGCGTGAAAAAAACCAGATTGAAAGATCTCTTGGCAGCAATCTGAATTCCACCATATGACAATTTATCTGTGTCGATCCTGTCTAAAGCATCATGTGTACAAAAACAAAAGCCATAGATTCAAAGGAACATCTAAACAGATAGTGTGGACTGTGAATTCTCCAAACAGATAGTGTCTACTTAGATGCACAGAGCAAGAAAAATATCATCATATCACATCAAATTAGCTTAAGAGTTCATAAGTCACATGATTTAAACACTACAACTGGACCTTCACATTAATGCAATAAATTTGGTAAAGTTATCATTTATTAAGCATTAATAGCAAATTGGTAAATTAAATCACTTTGAAACTACCTTATCACAACTAAAACTACCGAAAAGAAAAGACAATGATCATACATACATAATCATGATATAGTTATACAAATTTGTAAATGTACCTCGCCAAAAGCGCCTTTGCCGATCAAAGTCAAAGGCTCAAAATCATCAATTCCAATTTTATGCCTCTGCAATCTCATGTACTCTGTCTCTTTCCTCTCCAAACTCCTCATCATCTGCTCTTCTTCCTCACTCGATACTTGTGCTTCCTGCGCCCGTCTCTGCAAAGCTCGTCTCCTAAACCCCCAATAAAACAAGTCAGCACGAAAAACATTGAAATGCATAGATAGGTACACCGAAAGCGGAGATGGGGAATTGGACCTTTCTTTGCGATCCTGCAAGCCTTGTAGATAGTTTTTATAGTGATTCTCGATGAATTGCTTAGCCGCAGCGGCTTTCTGTCTAGTAACCGGCGACGAAACGGAGACCTCCGGCTCCAAGTTGAAGACCCGATCAGGCCTCGTACTCACTGTCCCCAACTTCACAGTTCCATCTCCCCCGTCCATCACAGTGATCCGAAACCAATTGGCAGTTGCAGATCCAGTACAAGAGAGAAATACGAGAATTCTCAATGAATTGGTGTAAAGAGGGAAAGAAACGACAGTTGAAGATGAGTTGTGACTGAGAAATTGGAGGCAAAATTGAAGCACCTGTTAAAAGTATGGAACGCTGTGTACTACTGGTAGTTGGTTGCCTGGTGCCTGGTGTTGTGTTTGTAAGAATGAGTCAATAGTGTGTGTTGGTGTGAGAGAGAGAGAGAGGGCGAGGGGGAGTTGGATTTGGTTGTGGATGAACTGTCACTTACAGAAATGTGACAATGCAAGGCTGGAATTGTCTAGGGGACAGTATTTTGAGACCAATGGAATGGAGTGAGACGGACGCCATCGGATTTCCCGCATTCAGTTCAAGTCAATTCAACTATTGGATGGATTGGATTATGCGAGTTTGAATAGATTCCTACGACGACGACTCAGTTTGGGCATGTGTCGGTAGAAAACTTGTTGGCCAGTTTAGTCTTAGACATACAGTCTTTTTCGCGATTTTTCTTTCTTTTTATTTTTTAAGTTTTGTAATAATTGTGCCAAAATTAACGAGAGAGGAAGCTGAAAACCATTATATCGCGAATAAAAAAAAATCGCATCTCTTGAGTAGATAGAATGTTGGGGGCGTAAATTCGAACCGTTGAATTGCGAAATTGAACTGAACCAAATCAAACTGAGCGATTTGGTTTAGTTTTAGACTAGGGGTTTGATCACGGTTTGAAAATTTTATAATTCGATCGGCTCAGTTCGGTTTGTGATTTTAGGGGTTAAACCGAACCAAACCAAACCAAACTATTATATATATATATATATATATATATATAATATTATTGTTATTAATAGTCATTGATTTGTCTTGAAAATTTTATACCGAGATCTAGAAAAATCTAAGAGTAAAGATGGTAATTGCATGCATTAGTCTCTTAACTTTCTCTTTTTTTCTCTCAACTCAACGCAATGTCGCGTTTCACTATTAGTCCGCTATTGTCCCTCTCACCTCGCCGACACTCTCCGTTTCACCTTTTTAACATTCTTTCTCACACCTTATAGAATCAAAAATTTTCTCTCAATTATCGTAAGATCTCTCTCGACCTTACAAAATTAGTCTCAACTTTCTTTTTCTTTTTCAATATTTGAAAATTTACCTTGTCTTCTTCTTTTCCAATATCTAAAAAATAAATTGCTTTGAACTATAAAACCGAACTGAACCAAACCAAGCCGAATGGTTCGATTCGGTTCGGTTTCAAGTCTCATGCGGTTCGATTCGGTTTGAAAAAAATGAAACCGTTAGGAGGCGGTTCGGTTCATAATTGTTAGGAATATGCCTGTAAATCAGCTAATATATGTATGCATATTCCAACACAGTGATTTGCTTGTTCCCATTACAACGCATGTTTCACAAGTGGCTAAAAGGGCTGCGTACCGGTTAGTGTGGCAGCTTGTTGAAACAATGCATAGGTCATTAGACTAGGAAGTCTTTGTACATATCCGAGTCTGTGTCCTACCAGAATGATGACAAACCTTCATATGAATCAAGCTCTTCAAATTGCCAGCTGACGTGACTATCGGCAGATGTCTCACTAGCGACATTTCCTTCACTATGATCGCCTAAATAGCCATCTCTACATCGCCAGTTCTATATCGGCAGACTCTAGTATCCGCCAAAGCACTTCATCAGAACAACTGCAGAGAAGCTATTTATTCAAGAGGAACATCGTGACCATCAGCGGTTTCTACATCAGCAGTTCTATAATGGCAGATTTCAGAAATCGGCCAAATCCCTCATCAAAACAACTGCCGAGAAACTGTAAGATCACGAGATACATCGGTCGTTACTCAATGCACTTCAAGACAAAATAGATCCGTTACAAGATCTGTCTGACAAATCCAAGATACGCATCGATGTCTGCACCTTCACTTTTATCCAATAGACATTTCCTCTTCGAACGGCTCGCGGTCTTCAAAGCATCATTTTAAAAGGCCAAGCACGACGCACTACGCCAAAGCAATGAAACGTCCACATCAATCACCGCATCCAGGCTAAGCTCGACACGTCCATCTATGTCCAGCCTGTGTCACAGATCATCTTCAAGACTCAAACCTAACTGAAGGTCTTTGCCCAACAAATCCAAAGATGTACTCTGTCTACATCACGAGATTCAGATCACCAACGGGCATAAACCTATTCAATACACCAACGGTCACTTCTTCTTCTCCAGCTATATAAGAAGACTCTTATTCTCATTTCATGAGAGCACAAGGCATAAGAGCACAAGTGCACAAGGGAGAGAGCACAAGCACTAGAACACACAAACTGTGTATGCTTATGCTTGAGAAAGGTTGTGGTATTGATCTTCATTTCTTCAATCCAGAACCACTCCTTCAGAGTGAGAAATCACAAGTGTAAGAACAAACACTTTGTGAGAGAGAGAGAGAAGAAAATCCAAAAGCTGAGAAGCTCTGCTTGATCAACAACCTTGTTGTTGATTTGAGTTCTTCTTCCTTCGAAGAACTCAGTCTCTTCAGTGGCCTCAATTCCATCATCCAGTAAAGAGACCAAGTATCTTACAGATCGTTGAAGCCAGATCAAGCTTGAAGATGTCCGATGAAGAGCCAGAACTTACATGTCCAGATTGCATTCATATCGGCAGACTTATACTACATTATAAGCTGTGCCGATTGTGCAATAAGGTGTCATCATTATTGGTCGAGTGCTTAGCACTCAGTTGTTCAAATACTTGCTATTTGAACAACTCCTAATATTCTCTTCTCACAACAAATATATCAAGTTGAAACTACAGGAAGATGTCTTAATAAATATTAAGTACATCTTCTAATGTATTTTCGATATATTTGATTTCGCTTTCTTCATTTCTCCTTCCTTTTCCTAAGGAGATTGCTAGGTTAGAGAGTCTAGGTTGATGTACTAAGCATGTTTGCCTTTGAGCAAACCTCTGCTGAATTTTAATATAATATATAATCTTTACATTCAGCCTTGATTTCTCTTTCGTATATAATTTGCTTTATCTTGTGCAATCTGTTTAAGGAAAGTAAATGATGCATCTAATACAGATTATAGTCAACTGTCAAGCTCTCTTTAAATCAAACCTTTATTACTTTAATCTAAATTGTTAAACTTATGCTGTTTATTCTTCCGCCGCTCAAACTCATTTCCATCGCCTAAGTTCAACATACATCTTCCAACCGCATATTTCATATCTGCGATCTTAGATGTCCATGATCTACATCTGCGATCTAAGATGTCGATCACTCTATCTTCACTAATCATTCAAGATGAGGAAGATGATCTATGTGTAGTAATCATTTCATCTACTCTTCGATCTAAATGTAAAATTTGGATGAAATTTTTATTACACCAAGTATAGGCTATTCACCCCCTCTAGCCTATACACCGAGCAACCCTGACCTAACAATTGGTATCGAGCCGTACTCAAACCTTATTTCAGCTTAATAACCCGAGAGTTTAGATCCTGTTGCTCAGATTAGATGCATAGTCAAAAGGAGTCTTTTCAAAATCTTTTATCCACAAAAACCTTTTGACTGAGAATCCTGAAAGTCTTTTGAAAACCATCTACAAATCAAAATAAATTTTGTTTTCAAAAACATGTGAGAAAGAATATTGTGATGACTATGTGTTCACTATAAGAAAATTTATCATATATCAGAATTACATTGATATTGTGAAAAGAAGTATTATAGTGAAAGATGACTTGCTAAAGATTATGCATGTTTAATAAATCTGTTCTTAATTCTTGGCATCCTCTTTGGCAAATGGGTTAAACTCATATTTGATGGATGAATAACTTAGAATCCCTTCCAAAAACTTGCTCTCTTGACATAAGGCTAACGATTGTTCCAATCCAACACCTTCTCAAGAAAACTTTTTATAAAAGTTTAAGAGCAGAGGAAATAAGAAGAGTTTCAAAGGAAATTCAAAGGAAATCAAAGATCTGTCATCTTCAAAATCACTGAAATTGTAAGTTCTTGGCCTAAGGACATCAATGATGAGTTTGTCTTCCTTCAATGAAGAACCTCACCGATCAAGAATACACTCAAAGAACCTATGCTCGATTAGAACCGATGCTTCAACGACTATGAGCGACGCGTTCAAAGAGTTCAATGAGGAAGTAACCCCACTCCTAATCTCTTAACTCTTTGGGTTACACTTATAAGCTGTATTTTGAATAATTATTCTTTTGTCATGCTTATTAAGTCTCATTTGTATTATTGGATTACTAGAGCTATCTTTAGCTCATAAATGTTGCTAATTTTCTCTATGAGTACTTTGGGCAGGAACTCATATGAAAGAAAAGGTCAATCATGCAACACCTCTCTCCATCGGCAGATAGTAACATGGCTGCTGATATATGAAGGATCGCGATCACTCATGAGAATTCACTCATGTCCTTCACTCACTCAAGGTCAAAATCTTCACCGCTGGACTTTACAACAAAGAAGTGAAAAATCTGGCCGATAAGTCCAAAGGAGTTGATAAAGACCTCTCTCATGCCTACACATAACAAAGTTAGCTATTTGCTTTCCAATGACCGTGCTCATGTCCGAACTAATATGCTTATACATATCATCGACAATAATGCATAATAACCTATCATACGCACTTTCATTAATATACATTGATTGTATGATTTGTTTTATGCAAATGGTTTTTCAAAACAAATCGCACTTTTCTATCACCGATTTCAAGTGTTTTTCGAAACCCCGTAGTTGGCCGAATTTCCACATCGCCAACCAACACTTCATAAGCTCGCTTTATGTGCTGACTTATAGAAGTAAAATCCTTTAAAGACCTACTCTCTCAAGTCTATTAAAGGTGGAGGCACACTTTTCAAGTTTGACGCTTCGAAAGTTAAGACTATTTTCAAAATCTTGGAAAACGACAAATCGGTCAACATCAATCCTTACCAAGAATCTTGAAAATATCTAGACTTCACACCTATCCTCGCCATGGCGTGATCGAAGGACAACACAACAAGTAATGCTTCATTATTGAGTATCCTTCGCCTAACCTCCGTGAGTATAAGTAGAGCTTCTTCTTCATTCCAATCTCTACTATGTCAAAACTCACAAACCGCCTATAGATTACACTAGTTACAAATCGATGATTCAAAATCTCACAAATGTTACAAAATCCAAGTCCTAAGATTGGATCAAGACAATTCCTTAACAACAGGTATGATTCCTTCATATTCATTCAATGTTGTTTCGATTTTATATCGTTACTTCACAAGAGCTGATCTATATTTCTCTCAATAATGTATTCCCAAAAGCATTTATAAACTGTGAAAATTATTTCCCAAAATCTTTTTCAATACACGTTTACAAATATGAGAGAAATTGTTTCAAGTCCTGTACGAAATCATTAATTATGGTTTCAAAATCTTGTTGAGAAAACAATTGATAAAGAGATCTTCTTTTGTCTCGTCCGATAATCATAGAAAGTTGACATCAAGCATAATTTATATGCTGCAACATATGATTGTCAGAACACTTAAGAACTCTTTTAGTCAATTAGTTTTAAAAGAAAGATAGAAAACCATAAATTAATGCCAGTAAAAGTGATTTCATTCTCTCTTCCAATTTTTAGCTATCAATCTCATTGATACTCTAAAATGTCTTCAGATGAATCACTGGGAAAATCAATTAGCACATACTCATTCCACTTTTGGAAGTCTGCTTGCATACTTGAACTTCACGAAAAGATCCTGAAAAGAAATGTCAAATGTTTGGAAAACATTTAACATATTGCCATGTGCAACAAGTCTTTCGGTTATATGTAGGTATGCCGACCATCACCTCAAAGATGGCCGATGCAGATAATTGCCAATTAAGTAGCTAATATGGAATTGACAAAGATGACGAACTGCTAACAACGACCATAAGTCCCTGTGAATATCAAAGGGGATTCATGGGCCAAGCAGTACATCTTTGACGGCCATCACCCTTCGGTACTCTCATAATGACCCGAAGAAGTGAAGATGTTCTGCCTCCCCCGAGAGTTGGAGGAGATCAAAAAGGGAACACGGCCATCTTCCTATCATCCAACTCCTTCTAAATCCTTGACCGATGACTCCTCATCTAAATGTCTAGGATTAGGACCTATAGGACACAAATTTGTAACATGTATCTCTTTCTGTAAATTGAATCATTATGTATCTTTCTCATGTAATCTGCAGTTCAGTCAAAAATCCAGTTGTATTGTTCTTGTAATCTGCTGATCCTTGCATCACACCATGTAAAACTACTTGGATTATTGAATACAAGCTCTGCAACTTTTCCTCATGCTTATCTACTTGTCTGCATTCCTTTGATAGCATGAACTAATGTGTTGAAGTGTGTTGATCAAACCTATCATTCTTTAATTATCTCCATTTTATTCTGGTGATTAAAAGAATTGCTCTTAATGAAATGGTCACTCTACCGAGACACAAACTCTGCTGACATCCCATCAGCAAACCTTTCTTGAACAATCTGCTAAATCAAGTTATGGTCTTCTACTACTGCTTAACTCTCATCCTTAGACACCATGATAATTGCCTTTCAGAATCTAATCTTTTCACAATGATTAAATTCAAGTTCTGCCAGAATCTATAGTCTCTTAACAAATAGGCGCTCGGTATTCATGATCTTCATGTCAATCTATCGATGAATCTGCTATTACTCAATCTCTATTCTTCATGATTAAAAGGTCAAGATTGTTAGTCAATCTACTTTGAACAACAGTGTCTGCTAAATTGAACCTTTCAGGAGAATCTAACAGCACTTTATGCTCTTAGTAATGACAACTACAAAATCTTGTGTACCTTATGAGATTGTAGTTATAAAGGCTTGATTAGTTGTTCCCAGTAAAATGGCTCAACAGCTAATTAGTATACAGATTGAATTCAAAACACTCTACTACACCTTATCATGTGATTCTGCGTCAAAAAGGATGTAGTTAAAAATCTCTAGTAACTCGACCTATCCTCAAGATAGTCAGACATTCAAGAAATCTTGGGAAGACTAATATTTTCAAATATTAAGTCCTTCCTCAGGAGTGAACAGCCGATATGACCCCTGCTGTATATAGGCTACATCTCACTCTCTTCAGAACAAGTCTAGTCTGCAGATCTCTTCCTTGGTGTAGAATGCTTAAATCTGCTGAATAGAAAGAAGAACGGACATCACTCCAGGTACACATGTAATATCTCACTTGATCTATTTAATATTCTTACTAAGCTTTATTAATCTTAAATAGATTGATGTCCATTATAAACAGAGTCTACTCAATCGGTATCAGCTGTCCTTACCTTAGCTGATATTAATCACACTACCAATGATAGACACAACAATTGATATCAGCAGTTCCTACTTTAGCAAAATCCTAATACAACCTGCTGATAGTGTCTTCATTCATTAAAAGACTCATCAAATCTCTCAAAATTGGTATCAGACTTCAAAACCTGGTATCAGACAATCTTAAGACACATCCATCTAAAAAACTTCCACATATGTGTCATGTACAACTGTGCCATATGGCTTGGACAAGTTATTTTGTCCCCAATTCATTCTTAAACAACCAATGCTGTTCTATTGTTGATTAATTTACTCAAACAAATCGCTTGAAGTAAAATAACAGCTTATATTATCTCTGGAAGCAGTTGTACCCATTAATACCACAATAAAGGCAATCAAATTAATCTAATTATGTATTAATTTTAAACTTCTTGTTTGAAAATAATATTAATATCCTCTAGACTGCCTAAGTACTAGCCATAATTACACTAAAGCATGATGACATAATCCCAAATCAAACTATCATTACTGTCATTAAATGCACTCACTTCTTTAAGCCCCCAAAATATCTTTTCCCATTCCTCTAATCAAGAAACCCTTTCATCTTCTCAAAGTTGTATAAAATTGGTATCGCTTCAAAAACAACAACCGACTTCGCTTTCCTCAAAAATTGGTATCATGTGTTCACCAAATTTGCCTAGTCCTCCTCATCGACCCATCTCCCACACTGAATGGCGTCATCGAATGATGGTCCTTCTTGCCACTCCTCCTCCACCAGTGATTCAACGACCTCGTCGAATCTCTCGTCGTGTAAGGAATCGTCTTCGAGACCCCAGGAACAGTGTATCCAATTTCATCCCTTGGATTCCCACAAGAAACAATACCGCTACTACTGCTCCTGCTCCCATCGCCTCAAATGCTCACCTTGAGCAACCATCATCTCAGGAGGAGCTTCAGCCAGCAAACGCCAACTCTGCGTCAAATCCAGCGGTCAATGTTTCCTTCGATCAGAATCAGCAGACCTTCATCCTTTAACTCTACCTCATTAGGATGACTAGCTAGGTCTCTGTTTTATCAAATTAATATGTAATGCTTACTTCTGTCTGTCTATATTTGACATTCTCTTTTGTGTTAAATATCCAAAATTTGTCCTGGTACATACACATCTATGCCTACAGTTTACTTTCTTAATGAACTTCAGCAATACTTCGTAGGCAGACCTTACATCTCATATTTTAGATGTATATCTCATACATCCAACAACAGTCAACATAAGACTCAACCATACTTGCTTGTTTTGACTTGATATACCTTAAAGAGGAAACCATTTTGAATGCTTTACTACTCACCAATTGGTTTCACTAATTAAACAACTTATCCTATTTTGCCTCTCCTATCACAAAATAAAGTGTATCACACTACATTCTTGTAAAATCTTCTTACAAGAAATGGAAACACAATTTCTAACCTCGATATCCTTTTATGTATGTCTCATACATGAAAGATGTGTATCATAAGCTTCACTGCACATTAAGAATTTGTAAATATGACAAGTAACTGTATTCCCTCGATAAAGTCTATATTTTCTGCAGAATCTGTAAATCACCTCAGCATTTTCTCTCTCTACCTGTCAAAATTCATACCTTATGAATTACCATAAGCATGTTCTCCCTCATATTTAGTTCAATTGATAACTATCAATCTATCTTCAACTTGTGGCCATTAAGGAGGAGAAATTATGAAGTAGTAATGGCCCCAAGCAATTGAATATGTAAAAGGAGAAATTGAAGTAGTAATGGTAGTAATGGCCCCAAGAAATTGTGAAGTAATAATAACCCCAACCATTAAGGAGGAGACCCAACTAGTAAGGAGGAGAGAAATTATTGTAGGCTCCAAGTAATTATAATTATAGAAAGATTGACACTATTCAGAACACTATTTATTAAGAAAGAGAGATTGTAATGGCCCCCAGATTGTAATGGCCCCCAAATGTGAAATATTAAGGAGGAAAGATAAACAAATTAGTAAGATTAAGAGATAAACAAATATTAAGGAGAAAATTGAAGAAAGAAGAAAAATTGAAGAAAGGAGAAGATTGTGAAAAATGCAAGTAATCAATGAACCTTTCAGGAGGAGAGACCGTGAAGAAGTAATGGCCTCAAGTAATTATAAAAGTAATTCAGGCCTTAAGAAATTATAGTAGGATTAACACTATTAAGAACAATATTCATTAAGGAGGAGAGATAAACAAATATTAAGAAGGAGAGATAGACAACTTGTAAGACTGTTGTGTATCTACCCATACAGCAAAATACTATATGACTATTATAATACGCTGACTATATGAAGATGCTTAATCAATTCGATTGAGAACTAGATAAAAAGTTAACTATACTTTCTACTTCTTGCTTGAGCAACATTCTTCAGATCATCCGATGCAAGAAACACACTCTTAAGGCAATACTATCATTTGCCTAAACAATCATTTCAATTATTGCTTCGTATTTGTTCTTTCAATTATTGAGTCTCAAATACTTAGCAATAGGTGACTATACATACGCTATCGCTTGTAAGTTCAACCTAGGGCATGCCTTGATATAAACCGAATATTCGTAGTGGCATGTTATTACTAAGGATTGAATAAGCGCTTTATAGAGCTATATGTATAAGTCAATTGTAGTAATGGTCCCAAGCAAATAGGAGGAGATTGTTAGGAATATGCCGTAAATCGCCTAATATATGTATGCATATTCCAACACGGTGATTTGCTTGTTCCCATTACAACGCATGTTTCACAAGTGGCTAAAAGGGTGCGCGCAGGTTAGTGTGGCGGCTTGTTGAAACAATGCATAGGTCATTAGACTAGGAAGTCTTTGTACATATCCGAGTCTTTGTCCTACCGTAATGATGACAAACCTTCATATGAATCAAGCTCTTCAAATTGCCACCGACGTGACTATCGGCAGATGTCTCACTAGCGACATTTCCTTCGGCTATGATCGCCTAAATAGCCATCTCTACATCGCAGTTCTATATCGGCAGACTCTAGTATCCGCCAAAGCACTTCATCGAACAACTGCAGAGAAGCTATTTATTCAAGAGGAACATCGTGACCATCCGGTTTCTACATCGCAGTTCTATAATGGCGATTTGAAATCGGCCAAATCCTCATCAAAACAACTGCCGAGAAACCGTAAGATCACGAGATACATCGGTCGTTACTCAATGCACTTCAAGACAAAATAGATCCGTTACAAGATCTGTCGACAAATCCAAGATACGCATCGATGTCCGCACCTTCACTTTTATCCAATAGACATTTCCTCTTCGAACAAGGCTCGCGGTCTTCAAAGCATCATTTTAAAAGGCCAAGCACGCCGCACTACATCAAAGCAATGAAACGTCCACATCAATCACCGCATCCGGCTAAGCTCGACACGTCCATCTATGTCCACTGTGTCACGATCATCTTCAAGACTCAAACCTAGCGAAGGTCTTTGCCCAACAAATCCAAAGATGTACTCGTCTACATCACGAGATTCGATCACCAACGGGCATAAACCTATTCAATACACCAACGGTCACTTCTTCTTCTCCGGCTATATAAGAAGACTCTTATTCTCATTTCATGAGAGCACAAGGCATAAGAGCACAAGTGCACAAGGAGAGAGCACAAGCACTAGAACACACAAACCGTGTATGCTTATGCTTGAGAAAGGTTGTGGTATTGATCTTCATTTCTTCAATCCGAACCACTCCTTGAGTGAGAAATCACAAGTGTAAGAACAAACACTTTGTGAGAGAGAGAGAAGAAAATCCAAAAGCGAGAAGCTCGCTTGATCAACAACCTTGTTGTTGATTTGAGTTCTTCTTCCTTCGAAGAACTCGGTCTCTTCGATGGCCTCAATTCCATCATCCAAGAAAGAGACCAAGTATCTTACGATCGTTGAAGCCAGATCAAGCTTGAAGATGTCCGATGAAGAGCCAGAACTTACATGTCCAGATTGCATTCATATCGGCAGACTTATACTACATTATAAGCTGTGCCGATTGTGCAATAAGGTGTCATCATTATTGGTCGAGTGCTTAGCACTCAGTTGTTCAAATACTTGCTATTTGAACAACTCCTAATATTCTCTTCTCACAACAAATATATCAAGCTGAAACTACAGGAAGATGTCTTAATAAATATTAAGTACATCTTCTAATGTATTTTCGATATATTTGATTTCGCTTTCTTCATTTCTCCTTCCTTTTCCTAAGGAGATTGCTAGGTTAGAGAGTCTAGGTTGATGTACTAAGCATGTTTGCCTTTGAGCAAACCTCTGCTGAATTTTAATATAATATATAATCTTTACATTCAGCCTTGATTTCTCTTTCGTATATAATTTGCTTTATCTTGTGCAATCTGTTTAAGGAAAGTAAATGATGCATCTAATACAGATTATAGTCAACTGTCAAGCTCTCTTTTAAATCAAACCTTTACAGTTACTTTAATCTAAATTGTTAAACTTATGTTGTTTATTCTTCCGCTGCTCAAACTCATTTCCATCAGCTAAGTTCAACATACATCTTCCAACTGCATATTTCATATCTGCTGATCTTAGATGTCCATGATCTACATCTGCTGATCTAAGATGTCAGATCACTCTATCTTCAGCTAATCATTCAGTATGAGGAAGATGATCTATGTGTAGTAATCATTTCATCTACTCTTCGATCTAAATGTAAAATTTGGATGAAATTTTTATTACACCAAGTATAGGCTATTCACCCCCCCCTCTAGCCTATACACTGAGCAACCCTCGGACCTAACAATAATTTTGTCATAAACAGAACCAAACTGAACCATTTACACCCCTAATAGAACGAGACCAACTCCAACAGTGTAACAGCGTCTTGGTCCATAAGCTGCTCGTGGACAAATCGGATCCTCTATTCCAAAATGGTGTTCCATCTCCTATTCCAACCGTTGGATGTGCGCCACATGTGCATAAAAAATCACGGGGTAATTAATGTTGTTTATTCACATGCACACGTGGCGCACATCCAACGGTTGGAATAGGAGATGAAACACCATTTTGGAATAGAGGATCCGATCTGGTTCGTGGAAGGCACGTGGTCTAATACTTTCCGCCTTTGCTGAGATATTTTCATGTGAATATTCCGCTCTCTTGGGTTCGAAAAAAAGTTTTTATTACGTGAAGCTAATTTGCCACTCGCTCGAACTTGTGGTTTTATTTCAAATTTTAGTGTTAGTATCGTTGAATTAAATTTATTTAGATTACTACTACATCGTTGGATTAAATTTGTCTTCAGTGTAATAACTTTAATCTAATGGTATATAGATATAAGTAGATTAACAACATTAACAATAAAAGTTATAATAATACAATAAGTTCGAGCTCGTAATATCAAACTCGTTTGTCAATGCATTCTGTCAGTGATTTTTTTTTCCTTTAAAGTAATTAATTATTTTTTCTTAACAAATTAGCTGGAGCTTTAAGTAAATATATTATGTGAAAATTTAAAATTATATAATCTTGAACTGTTAATTGTTCATTTATGTGGAAATTTCGTCAATTATTATTTAGTAAAGAAAATAACTTATTTACCATAAGAAAAATGTTTTCACTATAAAACTCACATGCTCGACAAGTGATTTACTTCACATAGGTTTCAAATCCCTTCATTTTGACTCGATACAATAATATACGAGAGTCAACACAATACAAATATCATAGCATGTCATGTTTTCCAAGATTTTCTCGTTTGATTATAATTATTAATTTTGAAAGATTATATATTAACCAGAGTATATATTTTGAATAACTTTTTTTAAAAACTATTCCTATTAGTTATTACAATTTTGTTGCTATGAGAACTATGTTAACACGTGGAGGCCGGATATTTTAGTATCTTCAAGAACTAAAATAATCAATAGCTCTTAATTTATAAGTGTTAAGTATGATGATAAGAATATGACTTAGTCTATTCTTATCTATCTAGATATTGCAGTCTACTTGTGTATATATCCATGCTAGTGTACATCACTTAGGACTCCTTGTATAGTTATCACCATATTCTTGTAACTATAAATATTGTGTTGATCATTGTTAATAAAATCAAGTCTTGCATTTGTATCATGGTATCAAGAGCTTGGTTTTAATTTTTCTTTTTTTCCTTTGTCGGTTTGGTTCCTTCTCACCACCAAACAATGTCGGGCGACAACCAACACACCATTCCCAATTACCTTGATCTTGCTACTCTGATCATCGTTGTCAACCTTTCTATTATCATTAAGCTCTCCTCCACCAACTACCTCTCGTGGAAACTTCAAGTCGAGGCCACACTTGTTGGATTCGGCCTCTTCAAATTCTTAGATGGTTTTTACCCCCGACTACCCCCTACGATTACCAAAGACAACACTTCCATTCCCAATCCCACTTGCCAGTCTTGGGTTAGGCAAGATCGTCTTCTTTTTGGTGCCCTTGTTGGCACCTTGGAACAAACTCTAGTTCCCCTTATATCCCTCACGAAACTCTCCAAAGACCTTTGGGATACCTTTGCTTGCACCTTTGTCAGCGCTTCCCGTGGTCATATAAAACAACTCAAGGCCAACCTTAAGACAATTACCAAAGGCCCTCAATCCATTACCGATTTCATGCATGCTTTGATCATTTAGCCCTCCTTGGTGAACCATTCCAACCTGAGGACATAACCGAAAAAGTCCTTGAAGGCTTGGACTCCTCTTACCAAGGGGTCATTGATGCTGTTAACGCACGTGACAATCCGTTCTCCTTTGCCGAGCTCCATGAAAAATTGATAAATCGGGAGCTTATAATTAAATCTCAACCACTCATTCTAAACTTCCCTGCCACTTCTCACGCAACCTATATTAACACGTAACCTATTCTGATGTCCTTCTTCATAAACCAATGTATCCCAATTGTATTCTACCTCTAGTTGTAGATTTACTCTCATTAGGTAGTTATGTCCCAGTAGATATCTCTCTCTTATAAGTGTATATACATACTGATATATCAATACAACACAAGGTTCAGCCATATCTTTATTGCTCTTTATATGGTATCAGAGTTATATTCATCTACAGCTTAAATGTGTTCTTCGATCCTTTTTCCAATGAAACCGTAATTACCCAGCTCAATGTCCCAATCAATTTGATCAAACTCACCCAAACAAACTTCGTTGTTTGGCGTCGAAAACTTTTCTCGACCCTCATGGTTTGATTTACAAGGCTATATTGATGGAGCTATCCCAAAACCCGCTGAATTCCTTGATGTTGAAAAGAAGAAACCAAACACTGCAAATTCCCCTTGGTTCCGTCAGGACCAAATCATCATCAGTGCTATGTTAGGAAGTTGCTTTGACACGATTCAACCTCACATCTCTTCAGTCTCCACAGCCTAAGAAGTCTGGCACCGGCTCAACACCTTGTATGCTAACAATTCTCGTACAAGAGTCATCTCCCTCAAGCATCGACTTATCAAAAACCTAAAAAGTACAAGGAGTATGCTTG